>CM075654.1:78005000-78527500 GCA_037953625.1 Crotalaria pallida
AGGAAAAGGACTTTTCTTGGTGATAGGGCTGGTGCATCTTCTTCTGCTCCTCCTTCTTCTACTGATCCGATGGATACCAATCGCGTTGAGGACTATATCAATTTGGACAATCTTGGTACTCCATTTGATGCACAGGCTGCTCATGAGTCATTGGTTGAGCACATAAATGCTCAATTCGCTCAGTTGGAGATGAGACAGGATGTGAAGAATATTGCCATGGAGCATCGTTTAATGGATTATATCTCTGGCCTATTTTCTCACCATTTCCCTCCTCCTCCACCTGATTCCTAGACCTGTGGATGCTGATGATGTTTGATGTTGATTTCTGTTTCATGTTTCATATGCATATTTCTGACTATGTTATGTTTATGTTTCTGTTTCATGTTTATGACTCTGTTGCTACTATGTTTTAGGGCCTTGTGTATGGTCTAGTTTGGTTAGTTTCGTTTGATTATTTGCTATGGTTGATGTCTTTTTGCTTTACACTATGATTTGCTGCATAGTACGATACTCTGATATTATGGATTATGGTGCTATATTCGTTGTGCGTTTATATTCGTTGTGGCGCTATTGTGGTTTATTTTGGTATTGTCTTTATTGTTATATTTTTTTTATACCATTGTGAACTACTTACCTTCAACTTTTGGCAAAGGACTTTTCTCACCTTTCTTATCTTTTTAATGATGCCAAAAGGGGGAGAATATTTTGTTGATGTTGTTCTTGTAGGTTAAGTTTTATTATATTTTTCCTAGGTGTTTTACATTTAGGGGGAGTATGTTAAAACTTAGTGCTTAATTGAAAAGGAGGTTTGTCATCATCAAAAAGGGGGAGTTTGTAGGATTCTCATGTTTTGATGCTAACAATCTCTCTCCAAGCAACAACATTGGCAACAAGCAAGCTACACCACATGAAGATTAGAATTAGGATTTTTATTAATTCTATTTCAATGTAATCTTTATTTTTATGCAATGCATCTCATTGGTGTGGGTAGCTTAGGTGATTTTAAGAATATTTAAATAATGTTTGATTAAGAGTGAAGATACTTTAAATCTTGATTAAATAGCTTTATTAAAAGTTTTGTGAAAATCCTTTTAGAAAAACCTTGTTTTTATTCAGATTCTGATCAGTTTACTCGAGTAATGAGTATTGGGTCACTCGAGTAATTTATGTCATGACAGGTTAATCCAGTAATGGTTTACACATCACTCGAGTAACTTAATCTGACATGTTTTAATCGAGTGATGTTATATGGTTTACTCGAGTAATTCAATCAGTGTTTGAAAATTTTAAAAGGACATAATTTTATCTTTCACAAAATATACACATTCATTCTTACAATTTTCTATACACTTTCAAAAGCAATTCAAGAGCTATTTTACATCTTTCAAGAGCTATCAAGATTCAACAAAGAACTTTTCATTCTTCACTCTATTTCTCTCATTGTTCAAATATTCTTGAGATCATAATTTTTGTTCTTAGTGGTTGTTGAAGATTTGCAATTTGTGATTGCATCATTGAAGTTTCAACACAAGTGAAGAATCTCACAAGGAAGACTTTGAGGATCAAATCAAAGCAAGAAAAGAGGATTGGTTGGAGCATCTTCAATCAATTAGCAAGGAAATCTAGAATTCTCAAAAGGGGTAGATTAGATCAAAGTGTTTGGTACACACTTTGAGTTGGGTTTTAAGATAGGAGAACTAAGAATCTAGTTGCATCTTAAAACATTGTAAAATCTACATTTGAAGATTTCTAGTGAAGAATCTCTCTTGATTCAAGAGGGGACTGGAGTAGCTTTCAAGTGGGTGAAAGTGAACCAGGATAAATCCTTGTGTCTCTTTTATTTTCATTCCTTGTATTGCATTAATTCATTAACAATTGCATTTTTAGGTTAGAATTGGGGTTTTCTTAATTCTACTCCATTGATCTAAAATTGCATGTTAATATTACTTGAAGTTGTTCATATTAATCATTCATAATTTGTTGAATCATCATAGCATTGTTATTCTTGAAGAACTCCATTGAAAACTGAGTTTTAATTGAATTTTACCCAGTTTACTCGAGTAAAGTTCTTGTCACTCGAGTAATCTTCTTTCAGTTTATGAACAATACTCGAGTAGGTTTTCTGTTACTCGAGTGATTTAAAAATAGCTTTCGTAATACTCGAGTGATTTGCTGAATACTCGAGTGAAATTATTTTTGCTTGCGTATTACTCGAGTGAAGTCTTGAGTTACTCGAGTAATCTGACTTGAATTTTTAAGAAAATTTATTTTCATAAAATCATTCTCTTAGGTGGACGAAAAATCTGTAATAAGGCTTCAATATTCTATTCACCCCCCCTCTAGACTATATTGAGCCGCTTGTTGGTTTCCAACAGAATCTGATAGCTCTGAAACAAAATCTGCCAAAATCTGGGACTTGAGAGTTTTCCTTGGCTCGTAGGTGATGTCGAACTCTGATAGTTCAACAGACCACGAGACCATCCTTCCAGCCAAGTCAGGTCGGTTGAGAACCTGCCTGATCGGCTGAGTTGTTCTGAGTACTATGGGGTGGTTCTGAAAGTACTGCCGGAGCCTCCTAGCAGCAACCACCAAAGCAAAGGCGAGTTTTTCAATTTTGGAATATCTTATCTCAGGCCCTTGGAGGGCCTTGCTGACAAAGTAGATGGGACGCTCGGTTCCTGAGTCATCTCTGACCAAGACCGAGCTAACAGATGTCTCACTTACGAACAAATACAAAAACAAAGTTTCCCCTTCCCGAGGACTGGTGAGGACGGGAGGGGCCGAGAGGTATTGCTTGAGCTCTGTAAACGCTTGTTCACAAGAGTCGTCCCAATGAAAATTCTTGTTTTTTCTGAGTAATTGGTACCATGGTAAAGCTTTCTTGGCTACTTGAGGGAGAAATCTGGAGAGGGCTGCCATCCGACCAGTTAGCCTTTGAACTTCTTTGACATTAGATGGGCTGTGCATGCTCAGAATAGCTTGGCATTTCTCCGGGTTGGCCTCGATACCCCTCTCCGTGAGCATGAAACCTAAAAAGGCCCCGGCTGGGACCCCAAAGGTACAATTATCGGGGTTCAGGTGCATGTTGAATTTTCTGATTCTACCCAAAATAGCCGCGAGGTCCCGAGGATGGTCCTCCTTCTTCTTACTCTTTGCTATCATATCATCAATGTACACCTCGAGAGTAGGTCCAATCATTCCCGACAAGATCTTGTTCATCATACGCTGGTAGGTTGCGCCAGCGTTTTTCAACCCGAAAGGCATTACCGTGTAGCAGTAAGTTGCCCTTTCAGTGATGAAGGCCATTTTCTCCTGATCAGGAGGGTACATCGGGATTTGATTATATCCCGAGTATGCATCCATGAAAGATAGGAGTTGGTAGCCAGATGAGTTGTCCACTAGTTTGTCGATGATGGGGAGGGGGTACTGGTCCTTTGGGCATGCTTTGTTCAAATCGGTATAGTCGACGCACATGCGCCATTTCCCATTCGATTTCTTGACCAGAACGGTGTTGGAGAGCCACTCCGAGTAGCTAACCTCCCTTATGAACCCGGCGGAAAGGAGCTCGGATACCTTCTCCTCTATCACTGCAGCCTTTTCGGTGCCAACCCTTCTCTTCTTTTGGGCGACCGGTTTGGCGGTCGGATGAACGCTGAGCCGATGACAGATCAAGTTCGGATCAATCCCCAGCATGTCTGCCGAGGTCCAAGCGAAAAGACCTTTGTTCTTCTTTAAAAGCTCGAGCATTTCTGCTCGTATTTCTTCTGGAAGGTTGGTTCCTAGTTTCACTCTTCTGTCTGGTAGTTTTTCATCTAAAACAATGAACTCCCACTCTCCTTCAGGGGTCGGTCTTGAATCATCCAAATCGGACCTAACATCTAGGTCCGTCAAGAGTACACTTCCCCTGTTCAAACTTAACTTTGGCTGAATTTCTTCTGGAATCTTGATCTTTGCCAAACTGGCATTGTAACACAGTCGAGCCTTCTCCTGCTCGGCTCGGATGGAAACTACAGTCCTGTCAGTGCCTTCAAACTTCATAGCCAGATGGACAGTTGAAACCACCGCGCCGAAGGCCTGCAAGCATGTCCTGCCAAGGATGGCATTGTATGCCGACGGGCAATCGACGACGAGGAACTTGATAATCTCGGTTCTTGCCGAGGGGTGGTTCCCAAGGGTCACTGGCAGCTGGATGTGTCCTTTGGGAACCACTGCATCTCCAGTAAAGCTGATCAGCTTTCCCTCGAAAGGGGTCAGGTCCGAGGTTTTTAATTTCAGTGCTTCAAAAAGGTTCATGAACATGATATCTGCCGAGCTACCCTGATCGATGAATACCCTAGCAACCTCATAGTTACCGATCAACGCAGTGATGACCATAGGGTCGTTATGACCCGGGATCACCCCTTCGAGATCATCATCAGAAAAGCAAATGGGAACACTTTTTGTGGCTCTCTTTCGGATTGGATGGTTGTGAACTGCAAGGACTTGATTGATGTATTTCTTTCTGTCGGACCGTTTCTCTCCTCCTCCCGCGAAACCTCCAGCAATGGTGTTGACTCGCAGGTTTTGCGGGGATCGATCCGTCGTGGCTACCTCTATCATGGCCACTCTCTGCTGATTGGTTGGTTGTTGTTGGTTGGTGTTTTGATCGGCCTGCCTGGTTGACGACCGGCCATTCCTGTCTGGGGATGGAGTTCTTCTTCGAGTATGTCGGTCAAGTGCTTCCCTGACATACTGCTGTAACTTGTCGTCCCTGATTAACTGCTCAATCACATCCCTGAGCCAAGTGCATTCATCTGTAGTGTGCCCATACCCACCATGATACTAGCAAAATTTGGAGCGATCCTGTCGCTAACTTCTCTTCAAGGGGGGTGGTCTTTCTATTGCTCGGAGGTCAGTCTGCATTGCTTCCTGCAGAATTTAGCTTCTTGGAACTGTGAGAGGGGTGTATTGCTCGAATTTCCCTCGGGGAGGTCCAAATCTCTTCTCCCCTCGGGGTCCTCTCCTTTGATCCTCTCTTCGGTCATCTCTTCTGTCATCTCTTCTCTCGTCTTTTCTTGATCTTCCCTGGGAGGATGGCTCCCCTCGCTCGCCTCTGTCTCTGTTTCTTTGCCATTTGCTAAATTCTTCTAAGTTTATGAACTTAGTAGAACGATGTCTCAGCTCCGCCATATCCCTCAGCGGTTTGCCCACTAGTGAGTTTTTGAAATCTCCGTTTCGGAGACCCTGAGTGAAGATAAAGACTGCAAAGCTTGGTTCTAAGTTAAGAACGGTCCCTGCCTCCGAATGGAAGCGTGAGAGATATTCCCGCAAGGGCTCTTCGGGTTGCTGCATAACGCCTACTAGTGCGTGGTCGGACTTTGGCTGGACGCAACTAGCAGTGTACCTGTTCAGAAAAACTCTCTTCATTTCTGCCCAGCAGTTAACAGAGTTCCTGGGCAAGGCTGAGTACCATCTTAAGATGGGTGGTTGCAGAGTCATGGAAAAAGCTCTGCATTTCATCATGTCTCCACCGTCGTAAAAGTTCATAGCTCCTTCAAAAGACAAGATATGCTCCAAAGGGTCGGTTAACCCGTTATACTTGGAAACACTCGTTGGGCCGAGAAAGGCTGAGGGTGTCTCGTATGCCATGATTCTCGGAGTGAAGGGATGGCAAGGGTGAGCAGTGTGGTCGGTTTCATATGTGTCCTCTAGGGTTGTGTTTATGGGGGGTGGTGGAGGTAGAGTGGTGGTTGGGTGGGGGATCAGCTGAGTTGCTGGGGTTGTTGCTAACGCCCCTCCGGCCACCGCCTGCATATGGAGCTGTTGGAGGTCGGCGATGGCCTTTCCCTGCTGTTCCAGGATCTTAGCTTGTTGCTTAATGATTTCTTCCAACTGGCTCTCCCTTTGACCACGGGAGTAATCCCTATCACCTCCAGAAACACGGGCGTCGATGGATCGGCCTGATCCATGGTTTTGTGCATGATTGGGGTTAAGAGGGTTTGGGTTTTCAGGGTTCGTTTGCCTGGAATGGACGGTGTAAGGACCACTATGCGTGCGAGCTGGAATGGAGTGGTGGCTCCGGGCTGGAATTTGTCTTACTGATGGCATGCTGGGATGTGGAGGGTTTCTCCCTTCAAGATCTCTGCCATTGTCGCCACTGCCTTCTTGCAAACTCTGACGGTTTCGCTCTGCTTGGCGGTTTGCACCACGCGATGTGGCGTTTCCTCGCGTCTCTACCATTTTGGGGTGGGAATAGCAGTTTATGGTCCCCACAGACGGCGCCAAATGTCGTGTCTGGGACACGGTGTATCAGATGCTTCCCTAGCTCTAAGGTATAGTGAGACCTAAGAACCAGCGGATAGACTGAAGTTAGTATATGATTATCTAGGTATACTAGAGGTCCAGTTGGGACAACTAGGGTTTCCCTAATCACAGTGTGTGCAGTTGTGCAATTAGGGAGAGAGAACGTACCTGAGTCCCTAGCTGGAGACAACTATTTATAGGGGGTGCGGTGTTGTACCCTATGGGCCTGTACGGAGGTCCAGTAGGGCTGACGTGTCCCTTTATAGGATAAGGGATGAGTCATTCATCCTTGTCCTGTTAGCGGTTAGTCTTATCCGGTTAGCGAGCTAGGCTCACGCACCCTTAGCTTGGACTCTTTAAGGGAAGAGGTCCCTGTGCTCGGTCCAGAGTCGCTAGGGTGGGTCCTATGGCATACGCTCGGCCCGAAGATCTGTGATCTGGTAGAATGAGTATTCTGATCGGCCAACGAGTATTCTGGTCGGCCGAGGGTGTTTTAGGGTAGACCGAGGGTCGGTCTACCACAAAATGAATGTCAAGCATAGTAATGTTTTGATATTTTTCAAAGTATATAATTGATTCAAACTCTGATAATTGATTGAATGTCGCAACACTAATTTTCAAGAAAGTTTTACTCACATTGCGGATTCCTAACTAATTGAATGATAGTGTAGTTTACTCCTAAATTACACTGATTATCAATTGATTGGAATTCGATGAAAGCGACATGAGTCAATTTAAAATAATATTTGAACTTCAAAGCTAAGATAAAAGGAAGGACATTCACTACAATTTGAAAAGGTGAATGACACTAAACTTTTAACCGAAGAATCTGTTCCTTTTATTTAGGTTTGGCGATTATAAAGGATTCTTATTTTCTTTGTTAAAGGAATCCTCAAAACTTTTGAATCAGTTCCCAACGGATATGAAACGATATCGAAAACTTATATGGATGATTTGAACTTGTAAGTGCTTGACATTTCTTTTAGTAAACGATAATCTTGCTAAAGTTTTAAACGAAAATGATTTACAAAAGTACAAGGTGTTTTCCTTATTTCAAGGAAGATACAAATTTTAGAAAATTCTTTTATCACCAAGTACCAAACCTTTTTCACAGAAGTTGGTACTCCATTGTTTCTACTTTAATGTGGAAGTGGAAAATGCGACGTGAAGGTAGTGAGGCGAGTTAAAGGTAATGCAGCTACCCTAGAATTAAAAATCTAGTTTAGAACCCAAACCAGAGTAATGGATGTTATCCTTTATTCCTTCAAGTTCATATTGAACTCCAAGGAATTTGTTGTATTTATTAAACAAACTGTATTCCGGAAGTGCAAACCATTTTTTTTAACTATTCTTAACTCTTCCCGGGAATGTAGTTTGTGAATGTTAAAGTTTTAGTTTTAAACATCCATTATAAAAGTCGTAGCACCAAAGTCTAGTTAGTAAGAGGAAAGTCTCAATTAGGATTTAAGGGCAAGTTGTAGTTGTGCGGTCTCTGACCTTAAGGAACCAAGTAGGAAACCCTAAGCCTATGAGAGAATAGTAAGCATAGGTTTAGTTAAAGTCTTATAGTGTAAAGTTTTCTTTTAGTTTGGAAGTAGTAGTTTCTTGTAGATTGAGTGTAGAACCTTAATAGTTTTTCATTCATAGATTGGGCGGTAGAAGATAACTCTGTTTTGATTGAGTCCTAGAGTTTCAGGCATAGGTGTGTAGGCATATAGATGTGCATATAGGAAGAGAGTTTTAATGTTTTCGAACGATTGAATTTTATATATGTGTATTTATGATTTTAAACTTAGTAGGACTCTGTGTTAGTCCACCTATTTTCATAAACTCTTTTCTTGTAATTTTGGAGTAGTTCCCAAATTCCAAATCCTTTCAAGTACTTCGTGTACTATTTCAAATCGATTTTTGACAAAGATTATTTTTCCACCTCCTATTAAAGGTGATTTCAAAAGAGTCTTATATTAATTTTTCTTAACTACGTATCAAATCAAATTTTTCCCAAGATAATTACCTGGTGTTTCTTACATGGTAATTTTTAATTCCCCTTTTTCCTATTATATCTATATTTTTCAAAGTTAATTGTCTTATGTTTCCCTACATGTTAATTATGAATTCCCATTTTCTTTATTATGTCTATCTGTTTCAAGGTAACCTTTCTTTTGGGAAAACTTTACAAGTGTTAAACTTACAATTTTGATACATTTGATTTTAGTTGAACGATAACATGTTTTCTACATATATATATATATGATTGATGTGTACATAGCTACATAATATTTCAACCCAATTTGATCAACTTTTATTAGAGTGATTTTCAAAGATTAATCCTTATGTTTATTTTTCACCATAACCCTTATGTTTTCAATCTTAGTTATCTTCAATGTACTTCCAAATCTTGATTAACTTTTTGAGAAAAATGTTGTCATAGAACAAAAATTTTAACTTGTATAATGCATTTTGTTATTTATGATTGACAATCCGGAATGGTAGGACATTCCAAATCTTATCTTTTCTATATTAAATGAACTTAGTTGAAGTTTGATAGTATTTTCTTTCTCAATCTTCAACCATACTTTCTAATTGGACTATATACCAATAAGGGCTATGTAACCCTTTTAAGATTCTCATTGTTTATTCACAATTTGTTTTGAAACCCTATGTATGTAACTGTTTTCTTTCAAAAACCTTGCTGCATCTATACACCAATCATAATTTCTTTTAATTCTAAGGGAGTAATGCCATTGACAAATTTTTTCAAACCTTTTATTCAATTCAATGCAAAACTCCTTTTGGTGTGAAGGGATTGTTTTTACTTATTTGTGGAGTTGATGCTCTACTCTTCTTTTAAAAGTGTACTCTTGATAAAATTCAAATGATATTTTTGGTGTTTAACTTATGTTTGATCTTAAAATGAAAATTTTAATATATTACAAAATCTTGGTTTTGTTTGTATTCTAATTCTTCTCGTGATTGTGTTTGGATTTTGTTTGGCTGCATGAATTTCTCTAGAATGATTATATGTTGTATGTAAATATAGGACTAAGTACGTTTGTATTAATAGGTAGTGCGCATAGACTTAGAACTTTAAGTTTTGAACCTTAATAGACTAAGTGGGACTTTTTGGTGAATGTCTCAATAGTAATCAAGTACATATAGTAATGGAACCCCAACCGAAGTTGTGTCCTAAGTGGGGGAGCGAATTCCCCAAAAGTCGTGTTTATCCGTACGTAGGTTAAGACCTTCCCTATAGTTGAGCATATAGCTCAATGTCTTCTTACCTCATAGAAGTGAGCCGAATTTCGGGGACGAAATTCATATAAGTGGGGGAGTATTGTAACATCCCCAATTTCCGATATCCGTTTAGAATAGTTATTAGACATAATTAGTATGAGTTTAAGTGTTTAGAGTGTAGAATGGAGTTAAGAGTAGAACGATATAAGGTAGAACTAGCTTAGAATGAGGTTTTGAGTAGTAATCCAACCCTAGATGAGTATAGGAACCTAAGGAATGAAATAGGGTTAGAAAACCATCAAAATGGAATTTTGCCTCAAGTAATCGATTAATTGGAAGGGTTTAATCGATTACTTGCTCTCAGGTAAAATCACATTCAATGTTGCAGCAATGTAATCGATTAACTGGGTGAGTTAATCGATTACCTTGTGATTTTCAGTGAAGTAATCGATTAAATTAGTGAGTTTAATCGATTATTTGGCCTCTGAATTTTGTACTAGGTTGTTGCATTGAAGAGGTAATCGATTACGTAGAGGAAGTAATCGATTACTTTAAGCCAAATCTGCTTAAAAACACGTTTTTCCTTCATTTCTTCATTTCACTCTCTCTCTCCTCACTCACGATCTTCCCCCTCTCTCTCTAACCTCTATAGCTTCTTCTTCTCTTTTCATGGCAAATCATCACAATAACACTACAAATCACCAAAAAAACACCATCAAACATCTCCAAATCAATTCCTAATGATTTCCCCTCTCTCAAACTGCATGATTTCTCCTCTTTTCATGGAACCCCAAATCCCCCAAAAACCCTAAGTTGGGTAATCAACCCCATAGAGCCTTCTAATCATGCAAAGAAGTTTAGAAAAGGTTCAAGAGCAAGGAATAGGAGTCATAGGAGCACAGATTGGAGCTTGGCATGGAGCTTCATCAAAAACCCCAATTTCATTTTCTCTCTCTTCAAGGTAAGGGGGTTATTTTGGGTCTAGCATTAGAGAAAGGGTTTATTTATAGTAATAGAAACATAACTAGATGTATTTGGGTGTTTGATTAGGTAATGGTTAAGAGGGTAGAGTTTGGGTTAGCAACCCTAGGTTTTATGGTGTGTTCATGATGTATGTTATTTTAAATGTTATTGTCGTGTCCTTTGTCAAGATCAACCTTGAAGCTATGGAGGAACTTCGAAGAATGATCTCAACTAAGAGATTAATGTAGGACTTTTTGGATTTCTGTATATCCAGTTGGAATAAACAGGTTCTCCCTAGTCAACAATGTGTGTGCTAGTGTCAACTTAGGGATGAGAAGACGTACCTTAGCCCCTATAGCATCGTGGTTCTTATAGGGGATTACCTGTGCATCCTGGGCCATTCTGATAAGGCTCCTGAAGAGGAAGAACTCAAATAGGATTCGTAAAGGATATGATAGGATCATATCCATAAATCCTGTAGGCGATAGACTTTATCCAATATTGTTTTATCTAACCAAGAGTCGTGGGAATCTAGGAGAAGTGGTTAAGCTTGATGAGACTGTAAATGGTAGTGATAAGGATGAGAATCCTATGCTCGAGGTTAATCTCATAAGCACGCAATATTTCTCCAATACCCAGTTTGCTCGGTGTATCATTCCGACCGCAGGCCTTGTCCCAGAGTCTAACTGGTTGGATCAAGATCGTTTTGGTCGGGTAACGCTCGGATTACTACTGGTCCACTACATAAGCCCCCCAAGCTCGGTTGGGTGATTCGAGCCCTGCCGAGTTGAAGAGAGGAATAATCTGTTGGCCGATCAAAATCAAGTATTGTTGAGGGGAAGAAAGATTCGATCGTCATAGTGCGTCTGACTGAGCTATCCTTTCATTGACACTGAAGGGACATTTCAATTTTTCTTAAGCTTCGACGTATTCTTTCTATTACCGGGAAACGAAACGTTATGATTTCAAAAGGCCAGATGTACCTTAATAAGAGAAATGGGCTTTCGCTGACTTGGCCCAAATCCATAGGTAATGGAGGGAAACTTCTGAAAGAAAAGATTGGTAACGGTTTTCAAGATTCATTCACTTCAAAATTAAAATTTCCACTCCTCTACTTCTCTCAACTTCTATTCTCTCTCATTCTTGCCTTCTTCACCTTCCTGAAGAACCTTTCTTCAAGAGTTTGAGTGACAGACTCACAGATCATCAAAGGGAGATTTTCACTGATTTCATCCTCATACTAAGCAGCGTTCAAGTTCTTTGACACTTGTATCATCTTCAACCTTTTTGACCGCACATTAACAAATAGGTTACGAACACTTTCACCGAACTTCTGTATTTTCTTTCTCTTCTTTACTTGAAATTTTGCATGCGTTTGTTCGCGTCTTCTGTTAGGAGTACCGTGCTTAGATTTTCCTTGCTGTAACTCTGTTACTGATCATGCATTTTCTTTTATCGATCCTGAACGAAGTCTAGGGTTCACTGAAAACCCTTGCACTATCCACCAGAATACCCTTCTATTTTTTGAAATTCCTTGCCCTTCTTTGTCGTTTTTTGAGCGATCGCCGTAGTGTTTCTTAGGATTATTTTATGTTTTGCTGCGCTTAATTTCTTAGGGTTTGAACCGAAGCCGTGGTAAACATGAGTGAGGATTCTGTAAACTCTGATGTACCAAGAACACATGAAGAAGAAAACCCAGGAAGTTGCATTAGACCAATCGCAGCGTGTTTTCCTTAGAATTTGAAAGAGTTCAGAGAAGGTGTGATTCACAATAGGATCGCTGAGAGGGTAGAACAGAGGAGGTTAAGGAGGCAACGAAGAGGTATTCAGTGTTTCAATTCGTTTGGGGAGATTCTACCCATATAAGGGAGGTGTTCCCCAACCGACGATATTCGTAAATGTTTGATCAGAAATAACCAAATTTTACTGTTTCTGACTCCGCGCGTGCCTCCTTTTCCTCAGGTATGAAGAGAAAGTGCGTTACAAATCCTTAACTTTATCCACTTCAACCAGATTCCGCACAGTACGATTGGGTTGACCGAGAGGTTGTAGGCACCCAGTGATGAGCATTTTATTTTCCATTTTTCCTTGCATTATTTTACTCCTATTATTGATACTTGTTGCCTATTTGACATTGTTTAGCTTGATTTAGTGATTTGGAGTTTATTGGACTATTATTCTGAATATTGTTTAAGTTGGGATTATTTAGCCTAATTAATTCTATTTCTATTTTCAGGTCATATTTGGCACAAGGGCTTTTTGGACATTTTGGGAATGAAGATTTAATTTTGGAAGAGAAGATATATGATGAAGTGAAGATTGTAATCTATCTTTAGGATTAGTTGAGATTTAGTTATATCTTTTAAGATTTAGATTTTATCTATAAGATATTTTTAGATTTAATTTAGAGATAAGCTTTCCTTAGGATTTGGGCCCATGATTTAGGCCCGTTTTGAGATTTGAAAAGCTAAATTTGTGTAAACCCTGGAGAGACCTTCCATTAACGTTTTTTTTACATTCTCTCTCATAGAGAAGGCTTAGTTTTGCTCTCCAAGCTTGTGGAGGCTGCTAGGGTTTCTCTCTCTTCCCTTTCTACACATTTTTGGTATTTTTCTTCATGGAAGGCTAAACTCTTAGGTTAAATCCCTTTGGTAATGTATCACATACTCTTGAGGTTTTATTCTTAATGCTATTTCGTTTTTATTCACTGTTTTCATGCTTATTGATATGTTATGGTTCCCTTAGTTCCATTCTATAGAGATAATCCATGTGTATGAATGCTTAATTTATGCAAACTCGTAAAAACTCCATGCTTTGGCTTTTAATGCTTAATTAGAGGTTTGGGTTTTGGGGTGAGAATTAAATTTTCGCTTAGTATTTAATTCTCACGAGTTGGACAGTGAAGAGGGAAGAAATTGATCTTTTGTGACCGATGATAGAGTTGTGAACGCGAGCCAAAGGGGTTTATCCGCTTTTCCTTATCTGTTTCGTCGTTTTAATTTAATTCTGTTTTGATTTCAATTATTCAATATTCAATACAAAAACCCCCCTGTTTTCTATGCATACTATGTGTTCGACCTTTTGCTTGATAAGATATTCCTTGGGAGACGACCTAGGAGTCACTTCCTAGTACTATACTTAAACTGTTTTTATTTGTATCGGGTACGGCCTCGATCAAAATTTGGCGCCGTTGCCGGGAACTATCGGTTCTTGCCAAAGGTCATTAGTAGTTAGTTAGTGTCGTAGTTAATATAGTTATTATAGTGTGTCGTGTCTGATTTAGGGTCTAGTAGTCAATTCTGATAACTGGTTGAAGTTGCACTGTTAGCTGTTTTGCTATTTTGTTACAATTAGTGTATTTGGTTGATTCTGTGGTTGCTAGTTCACATAGTTGTGGGTGGAATTTTTGCACGAAAATTCATATCCACACTACTTTTATCATGTAAAAAGGTTTTGAGGCACCACGATCACTCAGATCATCACTGGTTGTGAGTTCCAGAAAAATTTTCCAAGTTTTAGCAGCACTTTCTTCAAATCGTCGCAACTTTTGACCCGTAACTCGGAATTTGACGAATTTTATATCAAATCGAAGGGAATTTTCTGAATAATCTGATTTTTCTGATTTTTTCAGAAAACTCCTTCGTCTGGATCCTGAAAAAGCCATTTTACTATTTCTTTTTTATTTTACAAGTTTTATTTTCTTAGTTTTTGGTCTCTGATTTAATTGTTTGACTTGGTTCCCTTTTGAATTTTGTCCTCAAACTTTTTGTGGTATGCTTTCACGATTTTAGGGTGCTGAAAAAAATAAAGAAAAAATTTTAAAAAAATAAAAAATTTTGTTGCCTCTTTTGGTCATGTATATTAGTGACAGTTTGCTATGCTTAATGGTGTTCTGTTCAGTACATGACTAGGGGCAACCCAAGC
The DNA here is from genome assembly GCA_037953625.1 of Crotalaria pallida. Classification (NCBI taxonomy): domain Eukaryota; kingdom Viridiplantae; phylum Streptophyta; class Magnoliopsida; order Fabales; family Fabaceae; genus Crotalaria; species Crotalaria pallida. The sequence continues at coordinate 78,019,404 of CM075654.1, forward strand.
TACTTGCATCCATATAACCCTGAAATTGATAGAACTTATCACAGACTAGTTAGACAAAATAGGAACCAGTCCATAGGTAGTGAGTCTATTGAATCTTTACATAGTGAGTCTGCTTCTTTTTCTTCTATTCCTATAAATTCTGATTCTTATTCTGATTATTCTGAAAATATGGCTCAACCTCCACCACGTGAGAGGACATTGAGGGAGCTGGCTGCACCTGATTTCACTATTGAAGATTTGTGCATCCAGTATCCCGATGACCCGTATGAGCTAAGGTCTGGACTAATTCATTTGTTGCCCAAGTTTAATGGTCTTGCAGGTGAGGATCCTCATAAACATCTCAAGCAGTTCCATATTGTCTGTGCTACTATGAAACCACATGATGTGCAAGAGGATCATGTTTGTCTTAAGGCATTCCCACACTCCCTAGAGGGGCTAGCCAAGGATTGGTTGTACGATCTGGGCCCTGGTTCTATCACAGTCTGGGATGACCTGAAGAGGGCATTTTTGGAGAAATTCTTCCCTGCATGTTAGCCATTGTCTTTGCACTTGATAAGTTTAGATCATATCTGTTAGGTTCTAAGGTTGTGGTGTATACTGATCATGCTGCCCTGAAGTATCTTTTGAAAAAGACAGATTCCAAACCTAGGTTGATTAGGTGGATGTTGCTCCTTCAGGAGTTTGATCTTGAGATTCAGGATCGGAGTGGTGCACATAACCTTGTCGCAGACCACTTGAGCAGAATAGAGAGAGAGGAGGATGCATTTCCTATCCGGGATGACTTCCCGGATGAGCAGCTTTTAGTTTTGCATGTTTCACATCCCCCTCCCCTTATTCTTTGGTTTGCTGATATTGTAAATTATATAGTTGCATCTGTTTTTCCACCCTTGGCATCCAAAGCTCAAAGAGACAAATTGAAGAGCGATGCCAAGTATTATGTATGGGATGACCCCTATTTGTGGCATTTTTGCAGTGATCAGGTCATTCGCAGGTGCATTCCAGACCAGGAGATCCAATCGGTTCTCCAATTTTGCCATGCTTCACCAGTTGGAGGCCACCTTGGCACTCAAAGGACAGCACGAAAGGTGCTGGATTCTGGATTTTATTGGCCTACCATCTTCAAGGATGCAAGCAAAATCTGCAGCTCATGTGAGCAATGTCAAAGAGCAGGAGGCGCCCTATCTTGGAGGCAACAGATGCCGCAACAACCTATGTTGTTCTGTGAGGTGTTTGATGTCTGGGGTATAGATTTCATGGGTCTCTTTCCTGTTTCTTTTGGTTTTTATTATATCTTACTTGCTGTGGATTATGTATCCAAATGGGTGGAAGCTAAGGCCACCAGGACTAATGATGCTCAGGTTGTTGTAGATTTTGTCAGGACTAATATCCTTTGCAGGTTTGGCATACCTAGAGCCATAGTCAGTGATCAAGGCACACACTTCTGCAATAGATCCATGCAAGCTTTGCTCAAGAAGTATGGGGTTGTGCACAAAGTTTCTACACCATATCACCCCCAAACCAATGGGCAAACTGAGATTTCAAACAGAGAGATCAAGCGGATTTTGGAGAAGATGGTGAAGCCTAATAGAAAGGATTGGAGCACACGATTGGAGGATGCTCTATGGGCCCATCGGACTGCTTACAAGGCACCCATAGGGATGTCACCTTATCGGGTTGTTTTTGGTAAGGCATGCCACCTGCCTGTGGAGATAGAGCACCGTGCATATTGGGCTGTGAAGCAATGTAACTTAGCTCTTGATCAAGCGGGTGAGGAGAGGAAGCTGCAGTTGAGTGAGCTAGATGAGATCCGTTTGGAGGCCTATGAGAATTCCAAGTTCTACAAAGAGAAGACCAAGAAGCTCTATGATAGCTTAATTTCCAGAAAGGAGTTCTTGGTTGGTCAAAAAGTGTTGCTCTACAACTCTAGGCTTGGACTCATGAGTGGAAAGCTCCGCTCTAAATGGATTGGACCGTTTGTAGTCACCCAGGTGTTTCCTTATGGCACTGTGGAGATCAAGAGTGAGTCCACAGACAAGATCTTCAAAGTCAATGGTCACCGACTCAAGCCTTTCCTCACTACCCCTTCTTTGGATGATGCACCTGTGGAGGAGGCCTCATTGGTCGACCCCATTTTTGACCCACCATGATTTCGGGAGTCTTCTTTTCTCCTTCCTTACTCTTTTTATTGCACTTGTCTATATCTGTCTGATTCTGCTATTTGTGTTCCATTGAGGACAATGTGTGATTTAAGTGTGGGGGGGAGAGTAGTTTAGGTTGCATATTTTTGCTTTGATTTTTTTTAGGTTTTGCTAAGTTTTGGGCATTTTCTTGCATGTTTTTGCTTCATTTTAGTAGAGTCTTGGTATCTTGTGTCTGAATTCATGCATTTCTGTGTGTAAAGTTGCTTTTGATAATTAAGAGGTGGTAACACTGTGACAGAATTGTCCCTTTTGTGAGGATTTGAGCCTTAATTGTGGGTGGATTGCTATATATGCCACCTAATTTTTCTTTCATGTGTGATTGCACTCTGGATTACTTGCACTCTAGAACTTGACTTGACTCTTGTTGATACTTGATATTCCCATGCACATTTTGAAATGATTTAGGCATTGTTTTTTCCTGAATAAGCCACTAGCCATATGAGCCTACCTTGAATGAATTTATCCTTTGATAGCCCCTTTGAGCCTTTATATCCCTTTTCTTTGTTCTTTAGCTCATTAGAAGCCTATGACTGAAAAACCATGATTGTCCTAACCTTAGGGAATGTTGGAGCTTTGGAATTGTTTTGGGAATGGGTATTAAGTAAGCGAGGGTGCTTTGTTCTTCATCTCTTGTGAGTTCTGGGTTTTGCCTCTATGGTCGGTGAAGTAATTATGGTTTTATCTCATTATGCCATTTTTGTTGTTTCTTCTTCCCTTTCGTTCATGAAGTTCTGCAATGAAAAAAAAAATAAAAAAATAAAAAAATTGAAAAAATGAATGATGAAAAAAAAGAGGAAGAAGAAGAAAAAAAAAGAAAAAAGAAAGAAAAAAAATAGAATAAAAGGTTGATTGAGGCATAGAGGATTGGAATTAGAGGTTGTTGTTATGTTTATCATTTCATTTTGGGGTGGATTGTGCTTTTTTTTTTTTACTTATTCCCCATTGCTCCTTTATTTCCTTGGGTTTTAGCTACATTTCCCATATTTTTATCCTACCTTGTCCTTGGCCCCATTACAACCCTGAAAAGACCTTTTGATCTTAATGTGCATGTGTGTTGATTGTTGATGTTAGAGGCTTGTCAAGCCTATGGTTGTGTTTGTTTTTCATGATGTGCCTTGAGTGTAAACACTGATTAACCTTAAACACTTGAGTGTAAACACTATTGAGTGATCCTTGTGAGTTTCTATCATCTTTGTGACTACCCTCTTGATGTCATTGGTTTTCTTTGCATATTTGAAATAATTGGATGATGTTCATGGATGCCTTGATTCTTTGGTCCTTATTTTCTTCGTGTGCTCGATTTTGCCCATTTCTTTGCATTTCCTAGAATTCATTGTGAAGTATGTAATCTCTTAGATCAGCATTCATTAGTTTTAGTAATCTTGTTACATGATTCACTTTGGTGCATATTGATCTTCTCAGTCCTAATTCTTAGTTTTGCCCAAGAGTGCAAAAGGATAAGTGTGGGGGTATTTGATGAGCATTTTATTTTCCATTTTTCCTTGCATTATTTTACTCCTATTATTGATACTTGTTGCCTATTTGACATTGTTTAGCTTGATTTAGTGATTTGGAGTTTATTGGACTATTATTCTGATTATTGTTTAATTTGGGATTATTTAGCCTAATTAATTCTATTTCTATTTTCAGGTCATATTTGGCACAAGGGCTTTTTGGACATTTTGGGAATGAAGATTTAATTTTGGAAGAGAAGATATATGATGAAGTGAAGATTGTAATCTATCTTTAGGATTAGTTGAGATTTAGTTATATCTTTTAAGATTTAGATTTTATCTATAAGATATTTTTAGATTTAATTTAGAGATAAGCTTTCCTTAGGATTTGGGCCCATGATTTAGGCCCGTTTTGAGATTTAAAAAGCTAAATTCGTGTAAACCCTGGAGAGACCTTCCATTCACGTTTTTTTTACATTCTCTCTCATAGAGAAGGCTTAGTTTTGCTCTCCAAGCTTGTGGAGGCTGCTAGGGTTTCTCTCTCTTCCCTTTCTACACATTTTTGGTATTTTTCTTCATGGAAGGCTAAACTCTTAGGTTAAATCCCTTTGGTAATGTATCACATACTCTTGAGGTTTTATTCTTAATGCTATTTCGTTTTTATTCACTGTTTTCATGCTTATTGATATGTTATGGTTCGCTTAGTTCCATTCTATAGAGATAATCCATGTGTATGAATGCTTAATTTATGCAAACTCGTAAAAACTCCATGCTTTGGCTTTTAATGCTTAATTAGAGGTTTGGGTTTTGGGGTGAGAATTAAATTTTCGCTTAGTATTTAATTCTCACGAGTTCGACAGTGAAGAGGGAAGAAATTGATCTTTTGTGACCGATGATAGAGTTGTGAACGCGAGCCAAAGGGGTTTATCCACTTTTCCTTATCTGTTTCTTCGTTTTAATTTAATTCTGTTTTGATTTCAATTATTCAATATTCAATACAAAAACCCCCCTATTTTCTATGCATACTATGTGTTCGACCTTTTGCTTGATAAGATATTCCTTGGGAGACGACCTAGGAGTCACTTCCTAGTACTATACTTAAACTGTTTTTATTTGTATCGGGTACGGCCTCGATCACCCAGTCCGAGCTTTCAACTGAGGACTCTTTAGAGCAAACCAGAGCCATAATACTGCCCTGCCCTGGTGATGATGCTGGAAACTTGTATTCCATAAGTCCGGTGGGTCCTAACGAAAGAGTCTGTTCTCGTATCCCCGAGGGTAGCACTGGATTTTATTTTTATGAAGAAGTGATTACCCGTCTAGGGATTAGGATGCCTTTTACCAACTTCGAAATAGATGTTTTGAATACACTGAGAGTGGCCCCTTCTCAGTTACACCCGAACGCCTGGGCTTTTGTTATGGGTTTTCAGCAAGTTTGCTCTGCCATGGGCTGGTCTTGTACTATTCCAACTTTTTTCTACCTGTTTGCTTCGCAGTGCAACGCCTTTGAAAGAGGGTCCCCAAAACGGCCCTGGGTTTCCTTGAAATCACGAAACGGATATGCTCTTTTTACCAAGTATTCCGAGTCTTGGAAAGGGTTCAAACCTTTCTTTTTTAAGTATAATTTTATTGGAAATGGTGTCTGTTGGTTCACACGAACTAGCGAAGAGCGACCAATCCCTCGGTTCCCTCTTCAATGGAGTGCATGTTTTTTCAGTCCGAGGATTGCTGCGTACGGTTCGGAATGGAAAGAGCTTGCCGAACATGAGAAGGATGTGTGCCGAGCAGTTGAAAGCTACTTGGTCACCAATGGGATGATTGAAACAAGGGATATAGTGAATATCCCCTCAACAGATGTGAAGGACCAACTTGGTAAATTATTTTTATTTGCTTTTGAACTTATAAATTTATTTGGATCTAATGACACTTAATTTCCTTTGCAGAAAAAATGGCTGCTCGAATGGCTGCACTGCTCTAGGGAGGGAAGAAAAGAAAAGCTCCTTGATGAGCATTTTATTTCCCATTATTCCTTGCATTATTTTACTCCTATTATTGATACTTGTTGCCCATTTGACATTGATTAGCTTGATTTAGTGATTTTGAGTTTATTGGACTAATATTCCGAATATTGTTTAATTTGGGATTATTTAGCCTAATTAATTCTATTTCTATTTTCAGGTAATATTTGGCACAAGGACACTTTGGGATGTTTGGAAATGAAGATTGAAGCATTGAAGTGAAGATTGTAATTTGCATTTAGGTCCCTTTTTAATTGTAATTTTTAGAATAGTGTTTCTTAGGAGTTGGGCCCATGTTTTAGGCCCATTTTCATGACTAAAGAGGGGAAATTCGTGTAACCCCCAAGACACACTCCCATTTCAGATTTCTCACTCTCTCTCTAGGTTAGAACTTCTCTCTTGGCTCTCCCAAGTGGTGGTGGCTGCTAGGGTTTTGTTCTTCCCCATTTCTACTCGTTTTTCTTCATTTTATGGCCATGGAAGGCTAGACTTCAAGGGTTAATCCCTTTGGTATTGTATTATCTACTCTTGAGCTCTTCTTATTAATGCAATTTCATTTTCTCTTCTCTGTTTTCATGTTTATCTATGTGTAGTGGTTTGCTTAATTCCATTTCGTAGAGATAATACATGAATATAAATGCTTAATTTGTATTAACTCGTAAAAACTCCAATTCTGGTTTCTGATGCTTAATTAGAAGTTAGGGTTTGGAGTGATAACTGAATTTTCGCTTAGTATTTGGTTATCACGAGTTGGACAGAGGAGAGGAGAGGAATCGATCTTTAGTGAGCTAGGATTGAGTAGTGTACGTAGCCAAAGGGGTTTGCCCGCTTTTGTTTCTGATTTTCTTAGTTTTTATATTCTGTTTATGTTTTGTTCTTCACATTTGTCACACACAAAAACCCCCCCATTTTACTGCACACTACGTGTTTGATACTTTGCCTAGACCGATATTCGCTGGGAAACGACCTAGGATCACCTTCCTAGTACTACAGAATAAACACCTTTTATTTTGATCGGGTACGGCCTAGATCAAAATTTGGCGCCGTTGCCGGGGATTATCGGTTCTTGCCAAAGATCATACAGTAGTTAATTAGATTAGTTAGTGTAGTTAGTGTGTGAATAAGCATTCTGATAACTGATTGAAAGTTGCCCTGTTTGCTGATTTGCTGTTCTGCACAACTGATGCTATTCTAGTGATTCTGTGAGTGCCATTCAACATAGCTGCGGGTGGAATTTTTGCACGAAAATTGGTATCCACACTTGTTTCATCATATATTAGTGTGTTGATGCATCACAGACACTCAGATATGCACTGGTTGTGAGTTCCAGAAAAATTTTCCATGTTTTAGCAGCACTTACTATAAATAGGCATAACTTTTGATCAGGTTGTCGGAATTGGACGAATTATATATCAAATCGAAGGGAAAAATTCAATAAAGAGATAATTGCGCCAACGGCGGAATTAGAGAAAATATTGACCCCAAAATCCTTCGTTTACTATTTCTTTTTTATTTTACAAGTTTTATTTTCTTAGTTTTTGGTCCCTGTTTTAATTCTTTGACTTGGTTCCCTTTTGAATTTTGTCCTCAAACTTTCTGTGATATGTTTTCATGATTTTAGGGTGCTTAAAAAAATTAAAAAAAAATTTTAAAAAAATAAAAAATTTGTTGCCGATTTTGGTCATGCATATCTGTTACAGTATGCTATGGTTGATGCTGTTCTGTTCAGTACATGACTAGGGGCAACCCAAGTTATTTGCATCCTTACAACCCTGAAATTGATAGAACTTATCACAGATTAGTTAGACAAAATAGGAATCAGTCATTAGGTAGTGAGTCAGAGTCATCTTATAGTCCATCTAATTCTGATTCTGTTTCTATTTCTTCTATTCCTTCTACTTTTATTCAATCTGATTCTATACATTGTGATAACATGGCTCAACCCCCACCAAGGGAAAGGACACTTAGGGAGCTGGCTGCACCTGACTTCACTATTGAAGACTCGTGTATCCGGTATCCTGATGAGGATGTTCCTTTTGAGCTTAGAACAGGACTAATCCATTTGTTGCCCAAGTTTCATGGTCTTGCAGGTGAGGATCCTCATAAGCATCTCAAGAAATTCCATATAGTGTGCACCACAATGAAACCACATGATGTGCAGGAGGATCATGTCTGTCTCAGAGCATTTCCACATTCCTTAGAGGGTCTAGCACAAGATTGGTTATCTGACTTGGCCCCTGGTTCCATCACAAGCTGGGATGACTTGAAGAGGGCATTTCTGGAAAAATTCTTCCCTGCAAATAGGACCACTGCAATCAGAAAGGAAATTTCTGGTATCAGGCAACAACATGGAGAGAGTCTCTATGATTTTTGGGAGAGATTCAAGAGGTTGTGTGCTTCCTGCCCTCACCATCAGATCTCAGAGCAGCTTCTCATCCAGTACTTTTATGAAGGTCTCAACTTCATGGAAAGAAACATGGTAGATGCTGCAAGTGGTGGTACATTGGGAGATATGACACCCTTACAAGCCAGGAGCAAAATTGAGAAGATGGCTTCCAACTGTCAACAATTCCATGCAAGAAGCAACAGTGATGCAATAGTTGTGAGGGATGTAAATGATGTTGGTGCAGACTCGGGCAAGGTTGAGAAGCTTGAGCAGAAAATTGATTCTCTCACAACATTGGTCACACAATTGGCTGTCAATCAGAAAAAGATGATACTTCCTGCTAGAGTGTGTGACATATGCACATCCATTGAGCACCCCACAGATGCATGCCCTTCCCTTCAGCAGCAACAGCCGATGACCAGTGGTGACCAACCCGAGGCCTATGCAGCAAACATATACAACAATAGAGGTCCACAACAACACAATCATGACCTCTCTTCCAATAGATACAACCCTGGATGGAGGAACCATCCCAATCTGAAGTGGTCTGATCAACAACAACCTCCTCCTAATGTTCCATTTCAGAACACCGCTGGACCGAGCAGACCACCATATGTACCTCCTCCAATCCAACAGCAAAGGCAACAACAGCAGCAAGTGGTTCATCCTTCACCATCAGCCCCTCCATCCAACCAACCTACCTTGGAGGAGTTGGTGAGGCAAATGACCATGCAAAACCTCCAATTTCAACAAGAGACTAGAGCATCCATTCAGAGACAAGAGGCATCCATTCAGACTTTGACAAATCAGATGGGTCAAATGGCAACTTCTCTCAACAACTTGCAATCTCAAAATTCTGACAAGTTGCCATCCCAAACTGTGATCAACCCTCAGAATCAGAATGTGAGTGCCATCAACCTGAGGTCGGGAAAGCAGATTGTCACACCCACACCACAACCTAACCTCAACAATGATGCTCTAGCTTCCTCTAAAGGGAAGAGCCAAGTGGTAGATGAAGGTGAGCATGCTAGCACCAAAAAGAATCATCCAACTCAACCCTCCTCAACTTCAACCACAAGCCCTGCTGTTGTCCTACAACCTCCTCCTGTTCCTCTTCCATTCCCACCAAGAGTGCCTCAAAACAAAAGGGTGGAAGAGGTGGACAAGGACATTCTTGACACATTCAGGAAGGTGGAAGTCAACATACCCCTTCTTGATGCAATAAAACAGATTCCAAGGTATGCGAAGTTCCTTAAGGAGTTGTGCACTCATAAGAGAAGACTCAAGGGCAATGAGAGGATAAGCATGGGAAGGAATGTCTCCGCTCTCATAGGTAAACCTATCCCTCACATTCCTGAAAAATGTAAGGATCCTGGAACTTTCTCTATACCTTGCATCATAGGCAATGTTAAGTTTGAAAATGCTATGCTAGATTTAGGAGCATCCATAAATGTCATGCCTATGTCTGTTTTTAAGTCTCTTTCTCTTGGACCTCTTCAACCTACGAGTGTAGTGATTCAATTGGCAAATAGAAGTACTGCCCACCCCGCAGGTTTGATAGAGGATGTCTTGGTTCGGGTTGAAGAGTTGATCTTCCCTGCTGATTTTTACATACTTGATATGGAAGATGACTCTCCCCGTAATGCTGTTCCTATTATTTTGGGGAGGCCATTTTTGAAAACAGCCCGAACCAAGATAGATGTGCATTCAGGTTCACTTTCCATGGAGTTTGATGGCAGTGTGATCCGATTTGACATTTTCCATGCTATGAAACATTTTCCTGAGGATCACTCTGTTTTCCATGTGGACTTGCTTGATGATTTGATAGATGAGCATATGCTTGACTTTTTGCATCATGATTTTGAATTGCCATCTTTCACTGATTCATTTACTTGTCCATCATGCACTAACTCTGGATGGTGCACCGCATGCACTGAAATAGCCCAGTTTTTAGACTCTGCTACTGCATCTGATGATTCATATGTTATAGATTCAGATTATGCTAACCCTAACCCCATATCTGTTATGCATGAGTCTGATTTACTTGTTCAGGTGCAGGCAGCAGAATCCATTTCTGCTGTCCCTTTAGTTCCATCTATTATGCAGGCACCCTCATTGGACCTGAAGCCCCTCCCTCCTCATCTCAAATATGCTTACTTGGAGGATGAGCAGAAACTCCCAGTGATCATCTCTACCTCACTTTCTGTTGATCAAGAGGAGAAACTGCTGGATGTGATAAGAAAGAACAAGAGGGCAATTGGATGGACTTTAGCGGATATTCCTGGAATTAGCCCCTCCATGTGCATGCACCGCATTTTGTTGGAGGATGGGGCTAAACCAGTGAGACAACCCCAAAGACGATTGAACCCCCAGATTCTTGATGTGGTTAAGAAAGAGGTCACCAAGCTGCTCCAAGCGGGTATCATCTACATAATTTCAGATAGCACTTGGGTGAGCCCGGTGCAAGTTGTCCCCAAGAAGTCTGGTGTCACAGTTGTAAAAAATGAGAAGGATGAGCTGATTCCCACTAGAGTGCAGAACAGTTGGAGAGTCTGCATTGATTATAGAAAGCTCAACCAGGCGACTCGCAAGGATCATTTCCCTCTCCCCTTCATTGATCAGATGTTGGAGCGCCTGGCAGGTAAATCTCATTATTGCTTCTTAGATGGATTCTCTGGTTATTTTCAAATTTGCATTGCACCAGAGGACCAACATAAGACCACATTTACCTGTCCTTTTGGCACATTTGCATATAGAAAGATGCCTTTTGGCCTATGCAATGCTCCTGCCACATTTCAAAGATGTATGATGAGTATTTTCGCTGACTTGCTCGAGCATTGCATAGAGGTCTTCATGGATGATTTTAGTGTTTATGGCTCCTCATTTGATGCATGTCTTGATAATTTGACTAAGGTGCTTAGCAGGTGCATTGAGACTAACCTTGTCTTGAATTTTGAAAAATGCCACTTCATGGTAGAACAAGGCATAGTCTTAGGGCACATTGTTTCGCACAAGGGCATAGAAGTTGACCCTGCTAAGCTGCATGTAATATCACATTTGCCTTACCCCTCTTGCGTGCGAGAGGTGCGTTCTTTTCTTGGTCATGCAGGTTTCTATCGCAGGTTTATTCAGAACTTTAGCAACATTGCCCTTCCTCTTTCCAAGTTGCTTCAAAAGGATGCCCCATGGGAATTTGGAGACCAATGCAAGAGGGCATTTGATGAATTGAAGAAAGCACTGACCACCACTCCCATCATCCAACCACCTGATTGGACCCTCCCATTTGAGCTCATGACTGATGCTTCAAATTATGCTTTGGGAGCAGTTCTCTCCCAAAGGGTTGGTAAGCTGTCGCATGTGATTTATTATGCTTCTAGGACTTTAGATGCAGCACAGGTTAATTACACAACAACTGAAAAAGAACTTTTGGCTATTGTTTTTGCACTTGACAAGTTTAGATCATATTTGCTTGGTTCTAAGGTTGTAGTGTACACTGATCATGCTGCTCTGAAGTATCTTTTGAAAAAGACAGATTCCAAACCTAGGTTGATTAGGTGGATGTTGCTCCTCCAGGAGTTTGATCTTGAGATTCAGGATCGGAGTGGTGCGCATAACCTTGTCGCAGACCACTTGAGCAGTGACCAAGGCACACACTTCTGCAATAGATCCATGCAAGCTTTGCTCAAGAAGTATGGGGTTGTGCACAAAGTTTCTACACCCTATCACCCCCAAACCAACGGGCAAGCTGAGATTTCAAATAGAGAGATCAAGCGGATTTTGGAAAAGATGGTGAAGCCTAATAGAAAGGATTGGAGCACACGATTGGAGGATGCTCTGTGGGCCCATCGGACCGCTTACAAGGCACCCATAGGGATGTCACCCTATCGGGTTGTCTTTGGTAAGGCGTGCCACCTGCCTGTGGAGATAGAGCACCGTGCATATTGGGCTGTGAAGCAATGTAACTTAGCTCTTGATCAAGCGGGTGAGGAGAGGAAGCTGCAGTTGAGTGAGCTAGATGAGATCCGCTTGGAGGCCTATGAGAACTCCAAATTCTACAAAGAGAAGACCAAGAAGCTTCATGATAACTCCATTTCCAGAAAGGAGTTCTTGGTTGGTCAAAAAGTTTTGCTCTACAACTCTAGGCTTGGACTCATGAGTGGAAAGCTCCGCTCTAAATGGATTGGACCGTTTGTAGTCACCCAGGTGTTTCCTTATGGCACTGTGGAGATCAAGAGTGAGTCCACGAACAAGAGCTTCAAAGTCAATGGCCACCGACTCAAGCCTTTCCTAACCACCCCTTCTTTGGATGATGCACCTGTGGAGGAGGCCTCATTGGTCGACCCCACTTTTGAACAACCATGACTTAGGGAGTCTCCTTTTCTCCTTCCTTACTCTTTTTATTACACTTGTCTATATCTGTCTGATTCTGCTATTTGTGTTCCATTGAGGACAATGTGTGATTTAAGTGTGGGGGGAGAGTAGTTTAGGTTGCATATTTTGCTTTGATTTTTTTTAGGTTTTGCTTAGTTTTGGGCATTTTCTTGCATGTTTTTGCTTCATTTTAGTAGAGTTTTGGTATCTCGTGTCTGAATTCATGCATTTCTGTGTGTAAAGTTGCTTTTGATAATTAAGAGGTGGTAACACTGTGATAGAATTGTCCCTTTTGTGAGGATTTGAGCCTTAATTGTGGGTGGATTGCTATATATGCCACCTAATTTTCTGTCATGTGTGATTGCACTCTGGATTACTTGCACTCTAGAACTTGACTTGACTCTTGTTGATACTTGATTGCTCATGCACATTTTGAAATGATTTAGGCACTTTCTTTCTTGAATAAGCTACTAGCCATATGAGCCTACCTTGAATGAATGTATCCTTTGCTAGCCCCTTTGAGCCTTTTTATCCCTTTCCTTGTTCTTTAGCTCATTACAAGCCTATGACTGAAAAACCATGATTGTCCTAACCTTAGGGAATTTTGGAGCTTTGGAATTGTTTTGGGAATGGGTATTAGGTAAGAAGTATGCTTTATGCTTTAATTGGTTGAGTTCTTGGTTTTGCCTCATTGGTTGTTATAGTTATGGCTTCATCTTCATGCCATTTGTGTTGTTTCTTCTTTTCTTTTTGTATATCTCTCAAAAACAAAAAAAAAATAGAAGACAAAAATACAAAAAAATAAAAAAAAAATGCAAAAATAAAAAGAAAAAAAAAAGAAGAAAAAAAAAGAAAAAAAAGTGAATAAAAGGTTGTTGAGGCAAAGAGGATTGGAATTAGTGGTTGTTGATTTTGGGGTGGATTTTGCTTACTTTTTACTTATTCCCCATTGCTCCTCTATTCCCTTGGTTTTAGCTACATTCCCATATTTTTATCCTACCTTGTCCTTGGCCCCATTACAACCCTTAAAAGACCTTTTGATCATTTTGTGCATGTGTGTTGATGGTTGATGTTAGAGGCTTGTCAAGCTTATGGTTGTGTTTGTTTTTCATGATGTGCCTTGAGTGTAAATAATGATTAACCCCAAGCACTTGAGTGTAAACACTTTTGAGTGATCCTTGTGAGTTTCTATCATCTTTGTGACTATCCTCTTGATGTCATTGGTTTCTTTGCATACTTGAAGTAATTGGATGATGTTCGCGGATGCTTTGACTCTTTGATCCTTAACCATTTTGTGTGCTTGAGTTTGCCCATTTCTTTGCATTTCCTAGAATTCATTGTGAAGTATGTAATCTCTTAGGTTAGCATTTCTTAGTTGTAGTCATCTTGTTGCATTATTCACTTTGGTGCATATTGATCTTCATAGTCCTATCTTTTGGTTTTGCCCAGGAGTGCAAAAGGATAAGTGTGGGGGTATTTGATGAGCATTTTATTTCCCATTATTCCTTGCATTATTTTACTCCTATTATTGATACTTGTTGCCCATTTGACATTGATTAGCTTGATTTAGTGATTTTGAGTTTATTGGACTAATATTCCGAATATTGTTTAATTTGGGATTATTTAGCCTAATTAATTCTATTTCTATTTTCAGGTAATATTTGGCACAAGGACACTTTGGGATGTTTGGAAATGAAGATTGAAGCATTGAAGTGAAGATTGTAATTTGCATTTAGGTCCCTTTTTAATTGTAATTTTTAGAATAGTGTTTCTTAGGAGTTGGGCCCATGTTTTAGGCCCATTTTCATGACTAAAGAGGGGAAATTCGTGTAACCCCCAAGACACACTCCCATTTCAGATTTCTCACTCTCTCTCTAGGTTAGAACTTCTCTCTTGGCTCTCCCAAGTGGTGGTGGCTGCTAGGGTTTTGTTCTTCCCCATTTCTACTCGTTTTTCTTCATTTTATGGCCATGGAAGGCTAGACTTCAAGGGTTAATCCCTTTGGTATTGTATTATCTACTCTTGAGCTCTTCTTATTAATGCAATTTCATTTTCTCTTCTCTGTTTTCATGTTTATCGATGTGTAGTGGTTTGCTTAATTCCATTTCGTAGAGATAATACATGAATATAAATGCTTAATTTGTATTAACTCGTAAAAACTCCAATTCTGGTTTCTGATGCTTAATTAGAAGTTAGGGTTTGGAGTGATAACTGAATTTTCGCTTAGTATTTGGTTATCATGAGTTGGACAGAGGAGAGGAGAGGAATCGATCTTTAGTGAGCTAGGATTGAGTAGTGTACGTAGCCAAAGGGGTTTGCCCGCTTTTGTTTCTGATTTTCTTAGTTTTTATATTCTGTTTATGTTTTGTTCTTCACATTTGTCACACACAAAAACCCCCCCATTTTACTGCACACTACGTGTTTGATACTTTGCCTAGACCGATATTCGCTGGGAAACGACCTAGGATCACCTTCCTAGTACTACAGAATAAACACCTTTTATTTTGATCGGGTACGGCCTCGATCACTCCTACCTCAAACACAGCTTCTGGATCATCGAGCATGAGCACTCCCAGTCTGAGCACTCCAACTCCTACTGCCTCGCTGGTCGAAGTGTCGCCTCGGCCAACCAACAACTTGCTCAATGTTACATCTTATCCAACGTCAAGTGTACAAGCACCCTCTCCTCCTCCTCAACTTACTCGTCGTCAAAGGATCGACAAAGGGAAAGAGAAAGTTTTAGAAAGAGCAAATGTCCGGGCCGAGGGGACAAGTGCCAAAGCTGCTTCTGTTCCTACTCCTTCTTCAACTCCGCCAGTGACTTCGGTTTGGGATCGTGACTTAGATGAAAAATTTGCCAAGTTTATCTGCCCAGAATCTGACTTCTCTTTGTTTGCTAGTCTTAGTGCTGCCGAATGGTCTCGATGTAATTTGAACATGACAAAGTTTTTGCTTCGTAGTGCCAATTTAACCTATTACTTGTCTCAGAATTCTGAGGATTTTTTTAAAGGCCTCAATGTTGAGCAGAAAGAGGCTCGCGAGATGCAGGCGGCTCAAGAGGCTAGCTTGTCCGACGAGTTGGTTCGGGTGAAGAATGAGTTGGAAAATCTAAAGGCTGAAAAAGTTGAGCTGATTAAGGAACGAGACTCTCTGAAAGTTTCCCAACAAGCTGTTGAAGATAAGAAGAAAGAGGTTGAGGAAACACTTCAAAAGGAGCTGCAGGAGAGCCGGCAGAGGATTGACGAGCTAGAGTCTGAAGTGAAGAAGTCTGCTGCGACTGCCCATAAATTTAAGGAAAAGGCTCTCGTTTTCAAGAAAAAGGCAGCGACCAACTACTATAACTGGGGTAAGGGTGTTGATGATTCTTTCATTTCTGCTATTAAACAGATTCAACTTTTGAACCCTGAGACCGAGTTTAGAGTGGTTGGTGCGCATCCTTTCCACTGTGTAGAAGATGGAAAGTTGATTGATCTTGAAACCAAGGCTGAAGTTGATTTGCAAGCAGAGAATCTCCCCAATCCTCTAGTAGAACTAACTGAGGCTCCAGAATTTGAAGATAAAGACATTGTTTTGTCTGATGATGAGGAATGACCTTGATGGGCTTGGTGGTCGGTTTTTATCTGTTTTCATTATTTCTGTTCGTATGTAGGATTTCTCTTTTGCTGCTCGCTGTGTTCGAGCATTTATGTATGCTTGTTTTGAACAAATTCCTCTAACTCTTTTGGAACTGACTTTCAATTAATTTGCTGTGCAAGCAACTAATATCATTGCCTGGTGTGTTTTTGTTGCTTTTGGTTTCGTTCGTCACGTGTCCAATAGCATTTTTCGAGTGAAAACTCTTTGGAGAAATTTATCGTAAGAAATTCATCGTAATTTTCGGGGGTAGAATCACATTATTCGTATGTAAAATCAATTGTGAGTAGAACTCGGATTGCCGAATTTAGCCGAAGCGGGACCCTCGGACCGCGAAACGAGGAAAGTAATTTCCTGAGTTCGGGTGTTCTTTGAATACGTTGTTAAACTCTGGAGAAGAGCTGTTCCTCGATTTCGGTCGGTGGCTAGCCGAACCAAATGAGTCGTATGTGATTTCACAATGTAAACAGATAGTAGAATTACCGAAAAAATGTACTTTATTAATAAAGGAATACAAAGCTAAAACTGCTCATAACTAAAAAATGAAGTTGCTCATACCTAATAAATTCCTAACAATTTATCTAAGAATGGTGCTACCCTTCGTTATTCATCATAAGCTAATTTTAGCAATCTATAAATGAACTAAACTATCCTAAAAGAAAATAAAATGAGAGCTTAGCTGTAATAAGCTCTGAGCTTGGCCACGTTCCAACTGTTATTGATATCGGAACCCGAGAGAGTCTCCAACCTGTAAGCGCCAGTTCCAGATTTAGCCTTCACTCAGTATGGAACTTCCCCTTTTGGCTTCAGCTTTCAACCGCCAGCATTTCCTTTACCAATATCCGCTCGGCGAAGGACCAAATCTCCAACCTCAAAGCTTCGCGGTCGGACCTTCTTGTTGTAGTCTCGAGCCTGCCGATCCTTTACCTTCCTTTCATGAGCTGCCGCATTCTTTCGTATCTCTTCAAGTAATGTGAGTTCTTCGCTGAGCATACTGTTGTTAGCTTCCGAGGGACGTTCAAGCTTCCTAAAGGTGGGGATTCGCTTTTCGATTGGAATGACAGCGTCGCAGCCGTATGTCAAACGAAAAGGAGTCTCACCTGTTGAGGAATGTACAGTTGTCCTGTGTGACCATAGAACGCTCGGAAGCTTGTCTGCCCAAGTGTCAGCTGCGTTGCCAAGTTTCTTTTTTATACCGTCCAAAATGGTTTTGTTGGCGGCTTCGGCTAATCCATTGGTTTGTGGGTGTTCAACAGAACTGAAATAGTGAGTGATTCCCAGGTTGGCTGCTAATTGCTGAAAATGAGAGGCAGCGAATTGTGATCCATTATCAGTGACTATGGAATGCGGAACTCCAAACCGAGAGATTATTTCCTTTACAAAGAAAGACTGAATTCAGACCGCCGAGATTGTTGCTAATGGCGCCGGTTCAATCCACTTAGTAAAGTAATCAATGGTCACGACCGCAAACTTCAACTGTCCAGGTGCCGTGGGAAATTTTCCAATGATGTCCATTCCCCATTGGTAGAAAGGCCAAGGGCTCCGAGGGAATGTAGCTCTTCAGCAGGTCTTTGATAAGTGCCGCTATGAAACTGACATTGAACACACTTCTTGACATGTTCCATGGCATCTTTTTGCAGTGTGGGCCAGAAATATCCTGCCCGGATTATTTTCCGAGCTAGAGATTTTCCGCCCATATGATGGCTACAAATCCCTCCGTGGATCTCCTCTAGGATTTCTTCAGCTTGAGATGGATTAACGCATCTGAGCATAGGGGATCCGAAACCTCTCTTATAGAGGACACCATTAAGAACCGTGTATTGAGCTGCTTTCTTAATCAACCTATGAGCCTCTGTCTGATCTTGGGGAACGAAACCGTGATGTAAGTAGGTGAGAATCGGATCCATCCAAGATTGAGATAATGACACTGCAAGAATGACGCTTGGTTTGGGAATGGTTTCTTGTATCAAAGTCTTGTTGTTTTCCGACCCCTTCGTACTTGCCAGTTTAGATAAAATATCGGCTCGGGAGTTTGAATCTCTCGGGACATGGGAAATGTCAAACTCTGAAAAGTTGGAAACAATTCGCTTTACCTCTTCAAGATACTTCTGCAAGATGGGCTCCTTAGCCGAGTACTGCCCCTTAATCTGTGAGACTACTAATGCTGAATCGCTGAATACCGACACCCGATTGGCTCCAAACTCTTGAACCATCTTGAGGCCTGCCAGGACTGCTTCATATTCTGCTTGATTATTCGAACTTTGGAATTCAAATTTTAGTGAGTATTCCATGCAAAGTCCTTCGGGATTTTCAATACTGGCGCCCGCACTTGCTCCTTTTATGTTGCTTGAGCCATCCACATAGACTGACCACAAATCCTGGGGAATGTCCGAGGGAATCTCGGTGAACTCAGTGACAAAATCAGCAAGAACTTGAGACTTCATTGCTTTCCTTGGTTCATACATGATATCAAACTCAGATAACTCCACCGACCATGAGACCATTCTACCAGCCAAGTCAGGCTTGCGAAGGACTTGCCTAAGGGGTTGAGCTGTCTTGACCACGATTCGGTGAGCCTGGAAGTACTGTCTTAATCTCCAAGCAGATATTACCAAACAATAGGCAAGTTTCTCAAGTTTTTGGTAGCGCAACTCGGATCCCTATAGTGCTCGGCTCACGAAGTAAATTGGGGCCTCGACTCCTGAATCCTCACGTACCAATACCGAACTGACTGTTGCATCTTCCACCGACATATAGAGAATAAGGTTTTCCCCGGTAACAGGGCTATGAAGAACTGGTGGGTTGGAGAGATAGTTTTTTAACTGAATGAAAGCTTGTTCGCAATGATCATCCCAACGGAAGTCTTTATTCTTCTTAAGGAGCTGGTACCACGGCAAAGCTTTCCGAGCGGCTTGAGATAGGAAACTGGATAGGGCCTCTACCCGACCCATGAGCTGCTGGACTTCTTTTAAACTGGCTGGGCTTCTCATTTCCAGAATTGCTTTGCACTTATCTGGATTAGCTTCAATACCCCTTTCGGTTAGCATAAAACCTAGGAAGGATCTGGTTGGGACTCCAAACACGCACTTTTCAGGATTTAATCTCGTGGAGTATTTTCTTACTCCGTCCAGTATTGTCTTGAGGTCTTGGGCGTGGATCTCTTGCTGTCTGCTTTTTGCGATAATGTCATCAATATAAACTTCCATATTCGAGCCGATCATCCCTTGAAAAACTTTGTTCATCATTCGCTGATATGTAGCTCCTGCATTCTTTAAACCGAAGGGCATGACATTGTAACAATATGTTGTTCTATCGATGATGAATGCGGTTTTGTCTTGATCGGCAGGGAACATGGGTATCTGATTGTACCCGGAGTAAGCATCCATGAATGAGAGGAGTTTGTATCCGGCCGAATTGTCGACGAGCTTGTCAATAACAGGAAGTGGATACTGATCTTTTGGACAGACTTTGTTCAAGTCCATATAGTCCACGCACATCCTCCATTTCCCATTGGGATTTTTGACTAAGACGGTGTTAGCTAACCAGTCTGTATAGTCAATCTCCCGAAAGAAACCAGCTCGGAGTAGTTCGGTAACTTTTTCCTCAATAGTTGCGGCCTTTTCTGCACTAACCTTCCTTTTGCGTTGTGCCACTGGTTTTGCCCCTAGAAGAATGCTCAGCTTGTGGCAGATAAAGTTAGGATCAATTCCAGGCATATCAGCCGAGGTCCCAGCAAACAGATCCTTATTAGCAACTAGTAGAGCAGAAAATTCTTCTTTAACATTGATGGAAAGATCAGAACCGATTTTAACTTGTCTGATAGGATCAACACTTAATGTCAAGAATTCCCACTGTCCCTTCAGAGTGGGTCTGTTTCTGTCAGATTCTTCACGGACATCCAGGTCGGCCAAATTAATATTACCTTTGTCGAGGGAAACTCTTTCTAAACGGTCCTGGTCTTTGTTTTTAACCTTACCCAGACTTGCGTTGTAGCATTTCCGAGCTGCCTCCTGCTCGGCCTTGACTGTTACTACTTTGTCATCAGTTCTGACGAACTTCATAGCCAAATGGACCGTTGAAACTATCGCACCGAAAGCTTGTAAAGAAGTTCTTCCGAGGATAGCGTTGTAGGCCGCTGGGCAGTCGACCACCAAAAACTTGATTATTTCTGTTCTGGTCGAAGGTTACTGACCGAGGGTAACGGGAAGTTGAATGTAACCTTTTGTTCGACAGTGTCCCCAGTGAAGCCGATCAGCTCTCCTTCAAACGGAGTGAGATTGCATTCCCTAAGTTTCAGTGCTTTGAACAAAGGGAGGAACATGATATCCGCCGAACTCCCTTGATCGATAAAAACGCGCTTTACTTCGTAATTACCAATAAGGGCTGTGATTACCATGGGATCATTATGACCTGGGAGAATTCCGTCCAAATCGTCATCATTAAAAATGATGGGAACATTTTTTGTTGATCTTTTGCAAATAGGCTTCTGGCTCACGGCTAGAATTTGGTTGATGTACTTCTTCCTGTCGGCTTTTTTCTCTCCACCCCCGGCGAATCCTCCAGCAATAGTGTTGACTAAAAACTCATTGTTCGTTGGATTCGTGTCAGTGACCAGGGAGGGCTCAGTTCTCTGTTTCCCTGCATTCCTATCATCTGGTGATCTACTTCTTTGGCATTTGGTTTTCCCTGGTGATTGGGATCTATTCCTGCCTCTTCTTCCCGCTGCATCTCTGATATACTGTTGCAGCTTACCATTGATTTGGGTCTGATATATATAGTTTTTGGACTTCATTTTTTATGAGCATTTTATTTCCCATTATTCCTTGCATTATTTTACTCCTATTATTGATACCTGTTGCCTATTTGACATTGTTTAGATTGATTTAGTGATTTAGAGTTTATTGAACTATTATTCTGAATATTGTTTAATTTGGGATTATTTAGCCTAATTAATTCTATTTCTATTTTCAGGTCATATTTGGCACAAGGGCTTTTTGGACATTTTGGGAATGAAGATTTAATTTTGGAAGAGAAGATATATGATGAAGTGAAGATTGTAATCTATCTTTAGGATTAGTTGAGATTTAGTTATATCTTTTAAGATTTAGATTTTATCTATAAGATATTTTTAGATTTAATTTAGAGATAAGCTTTCCTTAGGATTTGGGCCCATGATTTAGGCCTGTTTTGTGATTTAAAAAGCCAAATTCGTGTAAACCCTAGGGGGGACCTTCCATTCACGTTTTTTTTACATTCTCTCTCATAGAGAAGGCTTAGTTTTGCTCTCCAAGCTTGTGGAGGCTGCTAGGGTTTCTCTCTCTTCCCTTTTTCTACACGTTTTTGGTATTTTTCTTCATGGAAGGCTAAACTCTTAGGTTAAATCCCTTTGGTAATGTATCACATACTCTTGAGGTTTTGTTCTTAATGCTATTTCGTTTTTATTCACTATTTTCATGCTTATTGATATGTTATGGTTCGCTTAGTTCCATTCTATAGAGATAATCCATGTGTATGAATGCTTAATTTATGCAAACTCATAAAAACTCCATGCTTGGGCTTTTAATGCTTAATTAGAGGTTTGGGTTTTGGGGTGAGAATTGAATTTTCGCTTAGTATTTAATTCTCACGAGTTGGACAGTGAAGAGGAAATAAATTGATCTTTTGTGACCGATGATAGAGTTGTGAACGCGAGCCAAAGGGGTTTATCCGCTTTTCCTTATCTGTTTCTTCGTTTTGATTTAATTCTGTTTTGATTTCAATTATTCAATATTCAATACAAAAAAAAAACCCCCCTGTTTTCTATGCATACTATGTGTTCGACCTTTTGCTTGATAAGATATTCCTTGGGAGACGACCTAGGAGTCACTTCCTAGTACTATACTTAAACTGTTTTTATTTGTATCGGGTACGGCCTCGATCAAATTTACCCTCTTTTACTTTGATTTGGCTTGTTTTCATAGCAAACTTAGGATCTTTTTATTAGTTTTTAGGAATTTTAGTAGTTGTAGTTTCCCTTGAACTTTTTGATCGTTTGTTCATTGTTTCAGGTGATTTTGGAGCTCAAATGTGAAAAATAATTATGGAATTGGAAAGAGCACGTAAAGACCTTGAAGTAGGAAAAAGAACGGAGAGAAACGGAGCCGAAAAGTGTCCCGCGCGCCTGGGACGCGGGGACGGGTGCGCCTGGGGCGCGAGACCGTGTGCGCCTGGGGCGCGCGTGCACCAAAAAAAGCCCAATTGGGCCAAAACTTCAGAAATTGATAGGGATTCTACTTAGAGTTGTTTTGTAAATATAAATTAGTGATTTAGAATTAGGTTAGGCAGGCAACTAGAGGAGAAAACAGAAATTAGATTTGAAGAGGGAGATTACCATCAATTTGGAGCAATTGGAGATTGAAGAATTTGGGGTAATTTGTCTATGAATTTCCCTATTATGTCTTCTCTTCTTCTTATTTCTATGTGTAACTAAAACCCTCGTGTTAGGAACACGGTGAATTTGTATGGCATAGCTTATTTCAATTTATGATTTAGAGTTTTCCTGTTTTTAATTCATGCGTTAATTGTGTTTTTATTGCATACATAAACCTGCGCAATTTATGTTTTGGATTTCTTAATTCACAACGAGAGTTGGGATTTTGAATAGGCCTTGCAATTAACGGTATAATCAGTTTAGTTATAGAGATATGATTGAATGATTATATAACTTGGTAATTCCCTTGTTCTGAATATGATATTTTCTAATATTGTAATTTGTTGAGAGATCAAGGATTAAGTATTTAGAGAATAAGGGTAATGTTCGAGAGATCTAATTATTGTTATTTGAGAGGAATTGTCCATGAATTAAAGGAAAATCTAAATTATAGTTGAATAAGTGAAACCTACAATGCAACCAACGTTCCTAATCACTTTTTCCCATAGTTTCTCAAGTTTCTATTTAATTTCAGCAATTAATTAGTGATTTGGGTCTGATATGTATAGTTTTTGGACTTCATTTTACCCTCTTACTTTGATTTGGCTTGTTTTCATAGCAAACTTAGGATCTTTTTATTAGTTTTTAGGAATTTTAGTAGTTGTAGTTTCCCATGAACTTTTTGATCGTTTGTTCAGTGTTTCAGGTGATTTTGGAGCTCAAATGCGAAAAATAATTATGGAATTGGAAAGAGCATTCAAAGACCTTGAAATAGGAAAAAGAACGGAGAAAATCGGAGCCGGAACAGGTCCACGCGCCTGGGGCGCGTGAACGGGTGCGCCTGGGGTGCGCAAATGAAGAAAATAGAGCAGCAGCAGAGGCGCGCGCCTGGGGCGCGAGACCGTGTCCGCCTGGGGAGCGCGTGCACCAGAAAAAGCCCAATTGGGCCAAAACTTCAGAAATTGATTGGGATTCTACTTAGAGATATTTTGTAATTATAAATTAGTGATTTAGAATTAGGTTAGGTAGCCAACTAGAGGAGAAAACAGAATTTAGATTTGAAGAGGGAGATTGCATTGATTTGGAGCATTTGAAGATTGAAGGATTTGGGGTAATTTGTCTATGAATTTCCCTATCATGTCTTCCCTTCTTCTTATTTATATGTGTAACTAAAACCCTCGTGTTAGGAACAAGGTGAATTTGTATGGCATAGCTTATTTCAATTTATGATTTAGATTTTTGCTGTTTTTAATTCATGCATTAATTGTGTTTTTATTGTATACATAAACCTGCGCAATTTATGTTTTGGATCTCTTAATTCACAACGAGAGTTGGGATTTTGAATAGGTCATGCAATTAATGGTATAATCAGTTCAAGTTATAGATATATGATTGAATGATTATATGACTTTGTAATTCCCTTGTGCTGAATTTGATATTTTCTAATATTGTAATTTGATATTTTCTAATATTTTCAAGGATTAAGTATTTAGAAAATAAGGGTAATATTAGAGAGATCTAACTATTGCTACTTGAGAGGAATGGTCCATGAATTGAAGGATAATTAAAGGAAATTCTGAATTATAATTGAATAAGTGAAACCTACAATAAAACCAACGTTCCTAACCACTTTTCTCCCATAGTTTCTCAAATTTAATTTAATTTCAGCAACTTAGTAGTTTAGTTAATTAGTGATTTTAAATCTGAATTTTAATTTAAATCAACTTTTTATTTATAGGATTTATTTTTAATTACATTAAGGTGAAAATATACTAAAAACACAACTCCCTGTGTGACGATATTCAGTCTTCTAGACTATATTACTCGTTGACCCAGTCCACTTGCTGGCATATTAACATTTAGTTTAGTTAATTATTGATTTCAAATCTGAATTTTAATTTAAACCAACTTTTTAGTTATAGGATTTATTTATAATTACATTAAGGAGAAAATATACTAAAAACACAACTCCCTGTGGGACGATATTCGGTCTTCCATAGACTATATTACTCGTTGACCCAGTCCACTTGCTGGCAAATCAACAAGTTTTTAGCGCCGTTGCCGCGGAGTAGTTTTTTTTTTAGTTTATTTTTGGTACTTAGTGTAGTTATTAGTAAATTCTATTTTTCTTTTTATTTTTCTGTTTTTAATTTATTTAATTTAACAGGTGCTACTTAACCGTTTTTATGCGTTTGTGCTCTGTAGGTAATCAAGGCCTTGTGCAACTTGACCCCGAATTGGAGCTTAGTGTGAAACGGTTGAAAAAGCAAGCAAAGCAAGCAAGAAAGATGGCTGAATCACATGGTTCTAGTGTTTCCGGTGCAACACCCCAACCCACAAGGAAGACTTTGGCTGATTACACCACAGTAGATCCAGATGTCTGCACATCTAGTGTAGTCCGGCCAGCAATTTCAGCAGCTGCATTTGAGATTGATCCTCAATATATTCATCTCATCAAACAAGATCAATTCTCAGGTGCACCTACTCAGGATCCTACTGAGCACATAGCCAATTTCCTTCAAATGTTGGACTTTTTCAAGATAGAAGGTGCATTAGATGAGGCGATTCGCATGCGTATGTTTCCTCTCTCTTTGAGGGACAAGGCCTTTACTTGGATGAGGAATCAGCCTCCTGAAAGCCTTTCCAGTTGGGATGTTCTGGTGAAGAAATTCATGGCTTAGTTCCTTCCAGCTGGAAAGCAAGCCAAGCTCCGCCAAGATGTTAACTCTTTTGTTCAAGCAAAGGGGGAGTTATTACATGATGCATGGGAGAGATACAACCAGCTGTTGAAGAAGTGCCTGACACATGCTATACCAGATTGGATGCAGATCCGATTATTCTATGATGGGTTGAGGAGCACAAACAAATTCATGATTGATGCAGCAACTGGAGGGTCCTTGATTAAGAAGACTGTGGAAGAGGCAAAAGAAATCATTGAGACTATGGCCTACAACAGCAGTCAAGCCCTTGCTGACAAGACTATCTTGAAGAATCCAGAGTTGAGCACTACCCAGATGCAGACCCTCATTCAGCAGAATAAGGAGATGCATGATCCGATCACAGCATTAGTGAAGCAGATGGGTCAGCATCAGTTGGGAGCAGTGGGTAGCACACTGGTGTGTGACTTTTGCAATGGAAACTACCGGAATGGGGACTGTGCCAATGAAATGGGGAAAGCAGCGACTATTGAGGAACAAGAAAAATATGTGGGTGGTGGAGGAAATAGAAACAACATGTACTCCAACACCTACAATCCAGCATATTGCAACCATCCAAATTTCTCATGGCACAGCCCAGCATTGAATCAGCCACAACAACAGCAGAAACCTTACTGGGAGATAGCACTTGACAAGTTGACCAACTCCACCCAATCCTTCATTGAGGAGACTAGAGCCCAGTTTGCCAATCAGGGTGCTAGCATTCGTAATTTGGAGGTGCAAGTGGGTCAGATTGCCAAGCAGATTTCTGAGAGGTCAGTGGGAACTTTTCCTCGTGACACCATAGCTAATCCCAAGGAGAGGTGCATGAAGGTGACACTCCGATGTGGCACAACATATGATGAACCAACTGCCAAGGGGAGTGCCACCACTGAAAATTCAAGCAAAGAGAAGGAGCCTAAGGGTGATGCAACATCAAAGAAGAAGGAAGGTGAAGTTGGAGCATCGAGTACGCAGGGTCCACCTGCGGATCACATACCGGTTCAGCCCAAGCCACTTCCTTTGCCTTTGAGGGTGCCTTTTCCTCAAAGGTTGAAGAAGGATGAAGACAAGAGGCACTTTCAAAAGTTTCTGGACATGATAAGAAAGATCCAGATTAATATCCCGTTTGCGGAGGCTCTTGAACAAATGCCTCTGTATGCGAGATTTATGAAGGATCTTCTGATCAAGAAGAAGGGGATGCTCACTGGAGAGACATTTCCAATTGCTGAGAAGTGTAGCAGAATCATAAAGTCCAATCTGCCACCGAAGTTGAAGGATCTAGGAAGCTTCAATCTACCTATAAGCATCGGCAAGGATTATACAGGTAAGGCCCTCTGTGACCTTGGTGCCAGTGTAAATATCATGCCTTTGTCACTTTTTAATAAGTTAGGGATAGGAGAGATTAAGCCGACCCCGATCCTATTACAACTAGCTAATAACACCACCCTCCGCCCTTATGGAGTGGTGGAAGATATCTTGGTGAAAGTGAAGGATTTTATATTACCCCTTGATTTCATGGTGCTTGACATAGAAGAGGATGATAACATCCCTCTTATTTTTGGAAGGCCTTTCTTGGCTACAGCAGGGGTAATCATAGATGTTCCTAGAGGAGAAGTTATTCTCAGTGTTAATGGTGAGCAAGCAGTGATAAATATTTTTGAAAAACCACCATGCTCGGCGGATTACATCCCCCAAATAAATTGTGTTTCAAGCTCTAATGAACATGGTAATGATTTAGAGTTTGTGCACCCTTCTGAAATAAACTGCCCTTAAGCCCCTTCTAGGGGCGATGAGTCAGGCTCGTGACATTAAACAAGCGCTTTTTGGGAGGCAACCCAATTTTACGTAATTCTCCCTTAGGATAGACACTTTAGGATAGATGATTTTTTTATTTTAGTATAGTATAGGTAGTTTTATTTATTTATTTTTATTTATTCATGTCTGCATTTAAAAAAAAAGTTTGGTACAGACCAGGCGCACCTGGGGCGCATGGCCGGCGCGCCTGGGGCACGCGTATTCTGTGGCCTTATGGTCTGCACGCCTGAGGGGAGAAACAAAATTCCCCTCACTACCTTCATCCCCAATTCAATTTCCCTTAGAACCCTAACCCCTAAATTCATCCCCAA
The DNA here is from genome assembly GCA_037953625.1 of Crotalaria pallida. Lineage (NCBI taxonomy): Eukaryota > Viridiplantae > Streptophyta > Magnoliopsida > Fabales > Fabaceae > Crotalaria > Crotalaria pallida. Next base: position 78,046,701 of record CM075654.1, read on the forward strand.
TTCCTAAATTCCATCAAATCCACCCAAATTTCATCTAATTAATCACTCACTCTTCCATTAATCATCATTCTCATCGTCAATTCCTTTCCCTTTTCATCAAAATTTTTCAAAAACTCCATTCCCCTCTATTCTCTTCTCAATTCGGATTTTCATAAAAAGGGCTAGGGAACACGAATTTTTCATTGTTTTAAGGTAAGAATCTCTTCTCTATCCTTCTCTGGTCTAATTTATTTGGATTTGGAAGGTTAGGATTGAGTTCTCTCTTTAAAATTTTGAAGGTTTTGTGCTGCCTGCCAGGTGTTCGATATATTGCCCTTTGCAATTTTTGAACTAAAACATGTTGAGAAGGGGAAAGAGGCCTATGGTGGACAGTAGTGGAGAGGTTGGGATGACTTTTGAGCATCCGAAAGTCTCCGAGTTTCATGATGGGAAGATGGTTAAGCGGAGGGTGCAACCGGAATTGGGTATGGTCCTTGATGAGGCCGTTTCCGGGTCAGCAGGTGGTTGGTCTTAGCGGTGTGGAGGAGGTGATGGAGGTTATCAACGTGAACAAATGGGAATCATGGGTTAGAGGTCCACCGGATTATTTGAGTCAGAAGTTGGTGTGGGAGTTTTATTCGCATGCTTGGTGGCGTGCGCAATTAGAGAAGAAGGAGGAGTTGTTGCATGGGACGGTTGAGCATAGGAGGGTTGCTTATGTGAGGGGCAAGGAAGTGTCGTATGATGCTGCTACTATAGCACGTGTTTTACGCCTTCCTAGCTACTCGCCTGCTATGGGCCCCGCTTTGTTCAACACGGATAGTTACGAGGATGTGGGTATGTATCCTCTGGATATGCTTCAGAAACATTTGTTTTTGGCTGGCAAAACGTGGAATTTCAATATTAATCAAAGGCCAAAACATGTGTCTCAGAGGAATATGCAGGGGGCTGCCTGGTTTTGGGTCCGGTTCATTATGCACAACTTGTACCCTCATTCTCATGACACTGAGATTTCCCCAGCCATATGTTGTTTAGTGTATGCCCTTAAGTCCTGTGTCGTATTTGATGCGGCGTCGCTGATTTCTGATCAGTTGCACCGTTTTGCCTTGTGTGATAAGGGATATGTAGGATTCCCTTGGGTGATACACCAGTTGTGTGCTGCTGTGGGAGTGGTGCCTGGGAATGATGAGATGACGGAGATTAAGAGGGCCACCATGCTGACTAAAGCTGTCTGGGATAATTATGTTTTACTTGCTATTAGGACAGCTAGAGAGGATAGACACCCACCCATTATTCTTGACCCACACCCGCCAGTCCAGGATAGAGCAGGATCTTCTCGCCGACCGGCACAGTCGTCGGATGGTGTGGAGGACCTGAGGATTATGATGCAGACAATGATGAGGGAGCAGGCACTGCAGGGGCGATATTTATGGCACCAGGCTGAGTTCCAACGTGTATAGTTACACAGGGACGAGGTCCGTGATGATATTATGAGGGCCTGGAGTGCTGATCAGGGTTATGCTTTTGATCTGTGCCCTTATTCGGACTATGAGAGGAGTCTGTTGGACTATCCGGTGGATGTGGCTGAGCCTGATGATAGAGGGATGGATGAGGATTAGTTTAGGGGTTGTTTTTATTTTGATATATCTGATGTATTTCCCCACCCCGCTCTGTACATGTGATACTAATTTATTTTTTTAGCATTTAATTTATTTTTAATGCATGGATATTTGTTTTGATTATTATCTTGTTGCATCGATATTGCTGAGTTTTGTGCAGGTGTGAATGTTGTCTCCTACCATTAGTGGTGCTTTGTTGCACCAGTGCTAACCATTGCAGGTATTAAGTTTGGGGGGGAGCAACATCTCACTTGTGTTTAGTGCTATTTATGTGGATGTAATAGGTAGTATTCTTGATTTTTATCCTTGTCATTTTTAGTTAGTTTTTTTTAGTATAGGTTTTTAATATTTATTTTGTAGTTTTTAGGTAGAGTAGTTTGCTTGAGGACAAGCCAACCTCTAAGTTTGGGGGAGGATACAAAATAAAAATTGATTTTTCAGACTTGAATTGTTTCCCCATATTTGGTGTTGGTTTGTGTCTCTAGTGAAAGTAGGTGATTATTCTAGATTTAGGACTTTTTCTCTTATGATGCATGTACATACTTAGTTTAGGACTGAGACTCATTGACTTTTGACTCTGTTTGATTGAGCTGTAAATACTGTTGTGAACTGGTTATTTTGACAAATGCTTTCAGAACTTGTGATTAGTGAACTGACTTTAGCCCAGTGAGGTTTTGAGCCTTATATTGAGGGGTATATTTTATTGACATATTCAGATTGTGAGACCCCTATTCGTTCATGAGTGTGTTCTCTTTGATAAATGTGCTCTAGAACATGACCTGTGACCATTTCAAAATTGATGATTGATTGCATGCATGAAAATGATTAAGGCACTTAGGTGTGTTTTTGAGGCCTTCAGATGATTGAAAATTGTTCCCTTAGTTGCCCACTTTGAGCCTAATGAGATTATATGATTTTTCTTTGGTACCCTATAATTATTGCTTTGATTTTAGTGTGAGTACCTTGGGAATTTTGGATGAGCAATTAAGTGGAATGTGATGCAAAAGAAAAGAAAGTGAAAAGTGTTTTGTGCCTACTTCTCTTCCTTTGAAAAAAATATATAAATAAATTGAATGAAAGTGAAAAAGGAAGAGAGTAGAGGAATTGAAAAGTGAAAAGTGAAGAAGAATAAAAGTTGTGATTGAGTTGTGCTCATTCATGATTCTAGGGGAAATTGTTATTTTCATTTAGCCCTTAGTTTTATCCCTTCTTTCTTTTATCCCACCTAACACTTTAGCCAGGCCCCATTACAACCAATATTAAGACCTTTTGATTTTTGTGTGCAATTGATAATTTCGGTGGAGATGTTGGTCTATGGTCAAGCCTATGGTAGCACTTTGTCATTGTTGAACTTGTGTGCTTAATTGAAATATTACCCTTATACACTTGAGAGAGATACACTGAGAGGTTGAGAGTGTTCACTAGTTCTGAGTTTCTATTAGGTTTGTTACTCTAACTGGTTTGTAATTGTGTAAATAGTTTGTGATGATATGTGTTGGAGTCATGAGTCGTAGTCTTAGATGAGGTGTATACATGTTGATTTAGGGAGTTTGTCTTTTATTTAGAATTTTTATTTTACTTTTTCCTGGAACATGCAAAATGCTATGTTTGGGGGAGTGATTTGGGTCTGATATATATAGTTTTTGGACTTCATTTTACCCTCTTTTACTTTGATTTGGCTTCTTTTCATAGCAAACTTAGGATCTTTTTATTAGTTTTTAGGAATTTTAGTAGTTGTAGTTTCCCTTGAACTTTTTGATCGTTTGTTCATTGTTTCAGGTGATTTTGGAGCTCAAATGTGAAAAATAATTATGGAATTGGAAAAAGCACGTAAAGACCTTGAAGCAGGAAAAAGAACGGAGAGAAACAGAGCCGAAAAGTGTCCCGCGCGCCTGGGGCGCGTGGACGGGTGCGCCTAGGGCGCGCCTACTGATGAAAAGGCCAAACAGCAGAGACGCGCGCCTGGGGCGCGAGACCGCGTGCGCCTGGGGCGTGCGTGCACCAGAAAAATTCCAATTTGGCCAAAACTTCAGAAATTGATAGGGATTCTACTTAGAGTTATTTTGTAAATATAAATTAGTGATTTAGAATTAGGTTAGGCAGTCAACTAGAGGAGAAAACATAAATTAGATTTGAAGAGGGAGATTACCATCAATTTGGAGCAATTGGAGATTGAACAATTTGGGGTAATTTGTCTATGAATTTCCCTATTATGTCTTCTCTTCTTCTTATTTCTATGTGTAACTAAAACCCTTGTGTTAGGAACACGGTGAATTTGTATGGCGTAGCTTATTTCAATTTATGATTTAGAGTTTTCCTGTTTTTAATTCATGCGTTAATTGTGTTTTTATTGCATACATAAACCTGCGCAATTTATGTTTTGGATTTCTTAATTCACAACGAGAGTTGGGATTTTGAATAGGCCTTGCAATTAACGGTATAATCAGTTTAGTTATAGAGATATGATTGAATGATTATATGACTTGGTAATTCCCTTGTGCTGAATATGATATTTTCTAATATTGTAATTTGTTGAGAGATCAAGGATTAAGTATTTAGAGAATAAGGGTAATGTTCGAGAGATCTAATTATTGCTATTTGAGAGGAATTGTCCATGAATTAAAGGAAAATCTAAATTATAGTTGAATAAGTGAAACCTACAATGCAACCAACGTTCCTAACCACTTTTTCCCATAGTTTCTCAAGTTTCTATTTAATTTCAGCAATTAATTAGTTTAGTTAATTATTGATTTCAAATCTGAATTTTAATTTAAACCAACTTTTTAGTTATAGGATTTATTTATAATTACATTAAGGTGAAAATATACTGAAAACACAACTCCCTGTGGGACGATATTCGGTCTTCCATAGACTATATTACTCATTGACCCAGTCCACTTGCTGGCAAATCAACAACCATCTCTGATCATTTCCTTGATCAAATCTCTTAACCAGATGCATTCGTCGGTTGTATGTCCATAGCCCTTGTGGAAGTCACAATACATCAACCTATCACGTTGTGCGCCCTTCCTTAAAGACGGAGGTCTTTGGGAAAAGCGTAAGTCGGTCTGCATCGTTTCCCGAAGGATTTGGCTCTTTGGAACAGTTAGAGGAGTGTATTCCTGATATTTATTCCTTGGAGGTATCCTTCGGTGCCGATCATTCCTGTCCTGCCTGGCACAAAAACGTTCGTCACGTTTTTGTTTATTCTGTCCTTGAGGGTTAGCCCGCTGCCTATCGTCTCGGAATTTCTGCCCTATGTGGAATTCCTCCAAGTTGATCAACTTATTTGATCTCTGTCTGAGCTCCGCCATATCTTTGGGGGGTTTTCCGATCAGCGATTTTCTTAAATCCCCTGGCTGCAACCCTTATGTAAATAACAACACTGCCACGCCTGGCTCTAACCGGGGAACAGAACTAGCCTCCGCATGGAAGCGTGACAAATAATCTTTTAATGGCTCATCTTGTTTTTGCGTAACTGCAGCTAGTGTATGGTCGGACTTTGGCTGGATGCAGCTGGCTGTGTATCTGTTTAAAAACACCCGCTTCATCTCTTCCTAAGAATTAATGGAATTTCGAGGGAGAGAGGTATACCAGCGCAATACCGAGGGCTCAAGGGTCATGGAAAAAGCCCGGCATTTCATCCGATCGCCACCTCCATAATAATTCATGGCCCCTTCGTAAGAAACTATATGGTCAACTGGGTCGGTCAGGCCGTTGTAATGTGGTACATTGGACGGGCCTAAGTATCCCTGAGGGGTTTCAAAGTCCATGATATATGGGGTAAAAGGATGGCCAGGGTGGAAATCACCCTGATCGTGATTTGCAACTGGGTTGGTATGGAAATTTTGAGGTGAAGGAAGTTGCATTACGGGGAGAGGCTGAGGATCTATAGTCTAGGTTATTTGGTTATGAGGGTGTATGGTAGCTGGTTGGTTTTGAGCGATCCTTGCCATTGCTTGTTGTTGAAGGTCGGCGATTGCTCGGCCTTGCTGCTCAATTAGAGTTGTCTGTCTGTTGAGTATGTTAATCATCTCTTGCTCACGAGCACGAGCCGATGCAGATGTGGCATAAGATCTACTAGTGGAATGGCTATGGCGGGAATTACCGTGGGCAGTTCTTCCTGGGTTTCACCTAGTTCTAGGGGTTACGCTTATATGGTCAGGGTTGGGTTGAACAGGTGGGGTCGGGGATTGACGGGTATTTCTACCATGGTGAGCCCGGGTTCCAGTAGATCTGGCTGTATTACGGGTGGTTGGGGCTGTGCTGCTTGAATCTCCATGGGTGGAGGGAGGTGGTGTAGGAGGGGGTGGAGGAGGCGGCGAGGGATGTAAATTCCGTAAGATCTGAAGTGGTTGGGGATTGCTCCCGGCTCTATGGTGAGGAGATTGTGGTGGTTGAGAATGGGTAGCCTGATTTCCACTATGATTTTGGCCATGATTTGGGGATGGTTGATTATGCGAATTGTTTGGTGGTTGCGGATTGTTTCTTGTTCCAGAATGAGACATGCGTGGTAGATGCGAGTTAGTTTCACGGTTTTGGTTAAGAATGTCTCGCAAGTCACCAACAGATTGCGGCTGTGAATCATTGTTGTTAGCGTTTCTGGGTCTGCCGCGAGAACGGCCAATGCGATCACGGAGATCACCCACTTGGCTCCTGGTTGTGACCATGGTGGTGGGAATGATATGTTATTCAATTCCCACAGACGGCGCCAATGTCGTGTCCTTTGTCAAGATCAACCTTGAAGCTATGGAGGAACTTCGAAGAATGATCTCAACTAAGAGATTAATGTAGGACTTTTAGGATTTCTGTATATCCAGTTGGGATAAACAGGTTCTCCCTAGTCAACAATGTGTGTGCTAGTGTCAACTTAGGGATGAGAAGACGTACCTTAGCCCCTATAGCATCGTGGTTCTTATAGGGGATTACCTGTGCATCCTGGGCCATTCTCATAAGGCTCCTGAAGAGGAAGAACTCAAATAGGATTCGTAAAGGATATGATAGGATCATATCCATAAATCCTGTAGGCGATAGACTTTATCCAATACTGTTTTATCTAACCAAGAGTCGTGGGAATCTAGGAGAAGTGGTTAAGCTTGATGAGACTGTAAACGGTAGTGATAATGATGAGAATCCTATGCTCGAGGTTAATCTCATAAGCACGCAATATTTCTCTAATACCCAGTTTGCTCGGTGTATCATTCCGACCGCAGGCCTTGTCCCAGCGTCTAACTGGTCGGATCAAGATCGTTTTGGTCAGGTAACGCTCGGATTACTACTGGTCCACTACAGTTATTGTACTTATAAATATTATTGTTATGAGTGTAAATAATATGTTTGTATATATATATTGTGTTTGCAAAAGTATAAAGTGACATTCATATAGTTATGCATCAAATAGGGCTAAGTCTTTCTCAATTGGGTTTAAACAAATTAAGGGACATTTTCTAAAGAACAAAGAGGGTTTTAAATTCAATTGAGAAACACTTAGAATGTTGGATCATGCATGGAGTAAAGGTGGACGTAAGTTGTCGGGGAAAAACACACGTCGTTTTTAACGATTGATGAGGACAAGAGTAAATGTTAGGAATTACTACGGAGGACTTTGATCTTCCAAAGGACGGGGGTTCGCAACCCTTGTCGGGGATTCGTTATATGCAAACAATAGTAGTTCTATTTACTTTGGCTCCTTGTGGCCAGTGACAGTGATTTCTGCTAGAGCCAATTTGGGCAAATCAATCCAAATTGTACGTAGTACACTACCCTTGAGGAGTGTTACGTACTGTGCAAGCGGGTGAGTGATATTCCTAGAGGATATGAAGCACCCAACCAGAGGTTGAGAAATGCTTCCTCCTGGTCGGTTTTTCCCTAGAGTGGAGGGTGTATGTGAGAATGTATATTGTTATTGGAAAAAGGGAAAAGTGAATTGTTATAGTACATTGTTAGGAAATGTTATTGTTAATGTTATTGTTATTGTTATTGATAAAAGTTACAGTGAATTGTTATAGTACATTGTTAGGATGAAAGTGAAAGGGAAAGTGTGAATGCATTGTTATAGATGCTTTAATTCATTGAATCCGATCAAAGTATTAAAGTTAATCGAATGAAATTAATTGTTAATATCGGATTCAAGAATTAAACCATCTAAGTGCGACGTGGCATAGCATAATCATGTGATTGCGTATTATAGTATTATAGTAAAGTATTGTACTATAAGTATATATAATTTATAAATTGAATATTGTTGCAACGCTTTATTTGTTATTTGAATTGTGGATTGTATAATTGTTATTGTTTGTGTATGAATATGCCTTTTTAGGATTTATTACTGTTTTTAAACATTTTCTTTAATCTAGATTTCAAAGTTCTCACCCTTACAGTGGTCATATTAGGTACACATTGGAGACAGGCACACAGAAAAGTCAAGGCCGAGCAAGGTATACTCATAGTAGTGAGTATAGTGATATTGGTGACCTTATGGTCCCGATTTTAGTGCAACCATTCTTAGGGGCTTATATTGTAATGTATTATTTTATAAAGAATCGTTTAATTGTTTTTAGTGATTTCATTTTGTTTAAAAATTTTGTATAGTTGAATGATTGTATTTATATCTTTTCATTTTACTAAGTTTAGATGAATCCCTATTGTGGTAAAGGGATTGAATTTATATTTCTATTTTATTGAAAACTGTTCTGGACTGATAGGTTTATGTTTTATTCGGGGAAAAGTCCAATTTTTAAAGTAAACTCCGTCGAAATTTTTTATAAACCCTGAACGTTTCCGAGATTAAAGGTTAATCTATTGGAATTGTTTTAGTAGTAAAAGTAGGGTGTTACATGGAGAATCTCAGAAAAAGAAGAATGTCAGGCATCATGCCACTTACCCTTAATTAAGTTAAGGCTTGACATCAAGAATGAGTGATAACATCTTATTTGCATTAAGTGTTTGCTAAGTGTTAACTATGGCTATTAACTGATTTGGGGTTATATTTGTGCATAATTATGTTGCTTCAACATTTATGCTCTATTGATTATGTGCATAGAATTGCTTACCCCTATGCCCTTGTAGGTGATATCATGTTACATCGCTTGCATCGAGATCCGGCCACTTCTTAGTGGCATATGGATCTACGAGGATCTCCGAGTGGTGTATGAGAGGGAGATAGAGATTTCCTTTTTATCACCCTAAACCACTGATTCGGTTCCGTCCTCGTAGGTTTAGGATTCCCATCATATACATTATGCATGTACCAACTTTTTATACTTACTATGGAACAACTCCCACTCGACCAGCTCGCTCCTATCACAGTTTTCAATTCCAATCTACCCGCTCACACCCTTTTTATTTTAGAGTCGTTCGAGAAGAGACTCCCCCATCTATTTAAAGGAGTCCTATTAAGGTCACATCTTCAGCAGACCTTGTACCTAGTGGTAGGATACCTACTCCTTCAAATAAGATCAAGGAGGATCTTGTCGAAGACGGTAGCGGAGGCGAGCCTGTCGTTCATTCTACTGGGAGTCGGAGAAAGGAACGATAATCCCTAAGTACATGCATAGGATAAATGATGAGAATCAGGGATCCGGTGTGGTGGATGTTGTGGAGGATATTTGCTACTAGAGATGTTGGATGATGACTGCTGATACTTCTTGGAAGACTTCTACTACTACTACTGCCGCTACCAGTGCTATGAGACCAGCTTTGGAGTTTTAGATATTGTGGGAATTTCTTTTGAAAACTCTTGAGTCATGGTCTATTTTGATGTACATATAAATACATAGCCTTATGGACTTGTACTGGGATTTTGGAGATCTTTACCACTGGACTATGCATTACGAACCTTTGCTATATATAATATCTGTGTTTATATTATGGTGTATTTCATAGTCCTGTTATTTCCGCTTACTCTGATATTGATTTAAAAGAATTCGGTTATGACATTTTGGAAATGGTATTACTTGGTTAGATGAAAACTGGATGGCATTACTTAAGTTCCTTTATATGAAATATATTACATCTATTTTCAAAGAGAATGCTATCTAAGATTTGCGAAACTATCTTTTGAGCAAAGCAAATGCCGAATTCGATTTTAAAAGTAATACGTAAGCTATTCTCCAAATATCCTATGTTTTGGTTTGTGCACCCGACTCTTTAGAAAATATAAAGGAAAATTTTGAATTCAGTATTTTCTAATATTCCACAAGTCCATATATTCTCAAGTAATAGCCTTTATTTTGTATTAACTACTTGGGTTATTTTGAGGGTGTTGTCACACTCTCACATTTATTAGCAAAATTTTAGGTTTTATTGAAATTGGAGTTAGAAAATTTCTTTCTAAAACTTAATTCCTTTAAAAGGTTTTCGAAAATCCGGCAGAGTTTCCTCTGTTTTCCTAACTTCCCAAAAATTTTCTTCTTAAAACCTGTCAACCAGCAATATTTAAAAACAAAAACCATAACAGTTTAATAGTTATAACAGATCCTAACGCCCAAATAATACAAGTTTCAGGGCAAGCTACTAACTAATATTATAAATTACATTTAATAATTATTCACTCATAATATCCAATAAACATTCCACATAGTGGAATGAAAATCCTGCTCGGCTATTTTCCATGTAAGCTCCACTTCGATACCTGCAAAATATAGCAAGAAGGGTAGCATTACACAGAACATAAAAAGATAAATCCTAAAAGAGGCATAGTAATAAACTAAGCCTACCCAATACCTATCATACATTATTCATTTAATTGCTCTCTTCTAATCCTTTAATTCTTCTCATATCCGTTTAATTTCCTATTTCTCTAATCATTCTCTCATTTCCATTCATTATCCATTTTCCATTTGCCACTTATACTTAGCATTTCCATAATTATTACCCTTATTTATTTCCTCTAATTTCCTATATCATTCCCATTGTTCACTTTCTTATTTCCTTTTTCAATGTCCATTCTATTATTCATTTTCCCTTTTTACTACCATTTTCGTTACCTTTTCCATTTTTATTTCCTTTTTATTCCATTTCCATTACCTTTTCCAATTTTATTTCCTTTTTATTCCTTTTATGTGTAACCTCAAACAGAGATCTACATTTTCCATTGGGTGTAACCTCGAACAGAGATCTACACACCGTGTTTGCAACCACACACAGTGATCTGCAAACGCTGTGTATGCAACCCCAGGCAGTGATCTGCATACACTGTGTATACAATCACAAACAGTGATCTGTATACACCCATCTCGTTCATGTAACCTCAAACAGAGATCTACATAAACTTCCCTTTTACCTTTTTATTATTTGGCCACAGGGTCAATACAACCACCTGCGTCGTGCCACAGGGTCAATACAACCACCTGTGACATGTACCATTTTATTTAGGCCACAAGGTCAATACAACCACTTGCGCCGTGCCACAGGGTCAATACAACCACCTGTGACATTTACCATTTTTATTAGGCCACAGGGTCAATACAACCACCTGTGACATTTACCCTTTTTATTTGGCCACAGGGTCAATACAACCACCTGTGCCATTTAACATTTATTTTATTTCTCATTATTAACTCGTCTTAGTCTTTTCTCTTTACTTTTAGTCCCTTAATTCTCTTTAATTCTTTTAATTTCTTAATTCTTCCTTAATCCCTATTATTTGTTTACTTCTCTTGTCCCTTTCCTTTATTTTTCTTATACTAAGTGTTTCTCTTTACCCATTTTACTCTTGCTTTTAATTAACTTTACCACACTTAATCGCATTACTTTGTGTTCTAATTCTCTTTATTAGTTCTTAGCTATTTCCCAGTTCTCTTTCTTTTATTTCTTCTTCTCTTCCTTTTCCTTTTTCCTCATTCCTTTTTATTAATTATTCTTGTCTACATCTAACTCCACTTAGCGTTAGTATAGTCGTTATATTTTAGTTCCCTTTTCGAATTCTTAATTATTTATATAATTCCTCTCTCTCAATATCATTTCCTTATTTGTCTTATATCATTACTCCCTTCAATTACACTGTCTTATTAACTTAATTTATTTTCCTATTATATTGAGCCATTCTACTTAATCGCCACTATTACGTTCCCTCTCATTGTCTTATTACAACTATCATATATTTCTTTTACACTCACGTTTCACTGATTTTCCTTAACTAACTTCCCTTGGCTTAACTTTTATGTTTTTCTACACATTCATTCTATATTAACTTGTTTAATATCCTATCTCATTCATTCACTCCGGAATTCATTCTATGCACATTCAGTTTATTCCATTGTCAATTTAAATAAATCATTTATATTTACGGGAACTACCCTAAGGTTCATTAACTTATTCCTTAATTACCCTATTCTTAGTCACCACTATAAACTCCTAGAATTTACTTTTTAAATAGAGGTAATACGACCCTTCTTACCTCGGGCTTTCTTTTTAAAAGAACCTAGGTTGTGGCTCGGTGTCGATGGCGGCGTTGGTGTTGCTCCTCGTTAGTGAGAATGATCGTGGCTGGATCGAGGCCAAAGCTCCAAGCCTCGGAGTACCCAACACAAGCCCGGTGCGATCACGGTCGATAACGACGCCGGTGAGATCCGGTGGAAGGAGAGAGAGAGACCCAATAGAGGGAAGAGGGAGAGAGAGCAAGGGAACTCAAAATCAATAGGGAGAGAGAGGAAGGGGTGCTCATAGTGGTGGTGGTGGGTATGGTGGTGGAGAGATAGATGGGGCTCCAAGAAGAGAGAGAAAGAGAGTTGGGAGAGAGAAAGGGGCCACAAGAGAGAGATCTATGGAGAGGAGGAAGAGCCAAGGAGGTGGGGCGGCCTTGAGGCTCCGGTGGCGGTTGGGGGTGAGCTATGGAGGTTTGGTGGGTGTTGGGGGTTGATTTGGGTGAGGGAGAGAGAAGTTGGGGTGGATGGAGTGAGGAGGAGGGTGGCTGGCGCACCAATTTAAGGTGCTGGTGCGGATCTGTCGCGCCCATGCGCCTGGGCGCGGGGTTAGGCACGCCTGCGTGCGTCACACGCGCAACTGGTGCGCGGTCAGATATCTCGCGCGCGCTTGGGCGCGAGTTGGGCCACGCCTGGGTGCAAAACTGACTGGGCCGGTGCATCTGGTGCACCCTGGTGCGCCTGGGCGTGCACCGGTGCGCCGGGGCGTGCACCGGTGATTCCAGACTTCGATTCGCCATAACTTCTTCGTTAACCGTCGGATCGGGCCCAAATTTTTGGACAAGCTTCTTAATCCCTTAAGCTTCATATCCAACGGTGGAATTTAATTTCTTAGCATCCTATAATAAATTCCAAATTTTCTCATATCAGTTGATTTCTAATACTTAAAACGCAGAGTTAACCCCCGATTTCGCTTAAATAATTTTGCCCCTTGCTACCGATGTCTCCTACACAACCCCTAATACTTATAATTACTACTCACCTTGCTCCCAAAATTCTTTAAGCCATTAATCTACCCATCCCCTACACTTTAAACCTATTAATTCATTAATTATTGCTTGGAATTAAATTAGGGATGTTACAATTCTCCCCCACTTATTAGAATTTCGTCCCCGAAATTCCGTTCAATTCCTTCAAATGGAGAACCATCCCATTAGTAAGCTTCTGACTACGGTTTTCACTTCCCTTCGGTTTTTACTTCCCGTTTCAAATGTGGTTAGGGTCATGCCGATTTCAACGCTTGTCTTCTAATACTACGTACTACCTCTATCTGCATAGGATCGTCAGTTTTCTTATTATTAAAGTCCCATCTCCCATTCCTTGGATTGAAATTCTCCCCCACTTAGCATTGACATACTTGATTATATCCATGCTAGGGGGTATGCTCATTCGTTGCTCAGAATAGGGTACACAGGTTCCCGACCAATATCCAAGGCTGAAAAGAGGACACGTGGGCGACTATCAATCGGTAAGCATAGAAATATGTCGGGTTTCTACGACTTGGCGAATTCTCACCCATGCATCTAAGATGCTTGGAACTTGAAGAGAGTGAAGATGAAAAGAAGAAACATGAAGCACTCAAGGATGAGTCTCATGGTCTTTGCAAGATGACCCAGGATGGACTGGATACATGTCAAGCAATAAGACAATGGAGATTATCCCCAAAATGTGCATTTTCAGCAGAGTTGTCGAAGGATGCGTTTTCTATGGCTCTGCGGTTAAGTGATTGGTCTCGGTTAACCGAGGTCCTATCAAATGCACAGAGTCCTAAATGACTTAGATTATCACTTGCGATGTCCCGACATAACATCTTGGTTGAGATTCCACTTCGCAACTTCACTTATATCCCGTTCACCTTTTACTCCTTCAAGTGAGTTTAGCGAAGTCAATCTTAGAATCGATTCTCACCATGCTCGCATTCTACTTCGATGCTACTTCCTTCCCGTTCGTTTAATAATTCCAATTCGGTAAAAGAATTCCTAGAGATCGATTCCACTTGAGGGTCAAGATCAAGGCCTAGTTGTTGTTTCTCACTTCGGTGTTATTTTGGAGAAGGTTTTGTTTTGTCCCTAGTTTAACCCTCGTTTGATTTCTCCGCAAAGCGTTTGGAATTATCTGTTTAGTAGCCCAATGGCTTATGGTATGATTACTAGTTATTGTCGCTCGGATAGGATCTGAATCGAGTCGTCAAGTCTCCCCCACTTAGTATCAACATACCTGAATAAGTCGAAGGCAGGGAGGAAAGTGGGTTGATTCCAAGAATTGATTAGCTAGGCTCTTCATACCTACGCATACGGCTAAGTTGTAATGCAAATTAGAGGGGTGGTTCGATCATTTAGTTGGATGTTCTCGGTGAAAATACAGAATATGAGTGTCTTGAATGGGGTTGGTTTGCGAATCACTGTTTACGAGTCTTAGTAAAGATCCTATAGGATTAAAGTTCAATCGGGCTTTCAACAGGGCTAGAATTCCTAGATGGTTTATTCGGATTTCAACTAGATGATTGCAATAATATAGCATGTCAATAAACACGAAGACCGAGGTGGTCAGTCCCAATCTCACATTTATTAGCTGTACATCACTGCGTTATTGAATGATAGCATTATCTTTTAACAGATGCAAGAGAAAGGATGACCAATCCTGACCTTACACTCTATTAGAGGACGACACTATCACAATTGAGCTTGGTGGGATTTCTAACTAAGGTTTTAACACTCAACGACTCCTTCTAGATTACACTACTCACACTTACTCTAGGCAAAGACGCTAAAGTAATCAGTTGACGCAGCATTAACATGAAAAGTACCTTGGATAAGTTTATTCCTCGTTCTACATGCCCATAGGACAATTTGCAGCATGGTGTCCGGGTTGCCCGCATTGGAAGCAGAGACCTTCCTTTCTAGGCTGCTCAAGCATCCAACACATACGAGTATGGGATCCTCTAAAATGTGGACATGGTGGCCTGGTCCTTGGAGCGGTCGCACTCTGACCCGCATTCTCTGGCACTACTGCTCTGGTGCGGTTAACAGCGTACGGACCTGATCCTTGAGCCAGTCCCTTACCCTTCTTGAGACCTACCTCATTCGGTATATTCTTGCTCCTTTCCTCTGCTTCCTGCTGATTCAAACTCTTCTCATAAGCGCTAGTCATATTCACCAGCTGAGAGAGGTTAGCTATACCCTGGTGCACAAAGATAGTCCGAATCCTGGCATTGAGACCTGCTTCAAATTTAATACACTTGGTGCGTTCGTCTGCGTCCCAATAACTACCAGAATAGCGAATCAGATCTTCAAATTGTGCCGCATACTCACCGACATTCATACTTCCTTGCTCCAGATGCAGAAAAGCGATCTCTTTTTCCCTACGAACATCCTCAGGAAAATAATATCCCAGGAAGTGAGCCTTAAACAGATCAAAAGTGATATCCTGATTAGCTGCCTCCAATTCTCTCCGCACTCGTTCCCACCAATACTCTGCTTCATCAGTCAACATATACTGCGCTAGCAACACAGTTTGTTCAGCAGGTGGCGCCATGGTGCGAAGGATCTTCTCAATTTCCTTGAGCCATCGCTGAGCTCCATCTGGATTATACCCCCCTTCAAACTTGGGTGGTCCGTTCTTTCGAAATCGTGCCAACCAATCAATCGCTGCTAGAGCTGGGGGTTGGGGGTTCAGTGCTGCTATTGCTGCTGCAATATTCTGCGCCTGATTTTGTTGCATCTGCGCTAAATGCTCGGCCTGATTCTACTGTACCTGCATCAGATTTCCAAGATGGCAGCCATTCGGTCGTCTTCGGCACGTCTCCTAGCCATGATAGCTAAGTCCTGGAGGAAATACCAATTAACACTTGCCTAGCAATTAATTGCACAAGAATCCTATTTGCCTAACCTAGACGCTTAACTATACACATTGGTTACTCGCTTGATGAGTAACCAATGGAGATGTGAGTCCACACTCCAAAGGCCGAGGAAAAACTGCTCTGATACCAAAATGTAACACTCTCACATTTATTAGCAAATTTTAGGTTTTATTGAAATTGGAGTTAGAAAATTTCTTTTTAAAACTTAATTCCTTTAAAAGGTTTTACGAAAATCCGGAAGAGTTTCCTCTGTTTTCCGAACTTCCCAAAAATTTTCTTCTTAAAACCTGTCAGCCAGAAATATTTTAAAACAAAAACCATAACAGTTTAATAGTTATAATAGATCCTAACGCCCAAATAATACAAGTTTCAGGGCAAGCTACTAACTAATATTATACATTACATTTAATAAATATTCACTCATAATATCCAATAAACATTCCACGTAGTGGAATAAAAATCCTGCTCGACCATTTTCCGTGTAAGCTCCACTTCAATACCTGCAAAATATAGCAAGAAGGGTAGCATTACACAGAACTTAAAAAGATAATTCCTAAAAGAGGCATAGTAATAAACTAAGCCTACCCAATACCTAGGATACATTATTCATTTAATTGCTCTCTTCTAATCCTTTAATTCTTCTCATATCCGTTTAATTTCCTATTTCTCTAATCATTCTCTCATTTCCATTCATTATCCATTTTCCATTTGCCACTTATACTTAGGATTTCCATAATTATTACCCTTATTTATTTCCTCTAATTTCCTATATCATTCCCATTGTTCACTTTATTATTTCCTTTTTCAATGTCCATTCTATTATTCATTTTCCCTTTTTACTACCATTTTCGTTACCTTTTCCATTTTTATTTCCTTTTTATTCCATTTCCATTACCTTTTCCAATTTTATTTCCTTTTTATTCCTTTTATGTGTAACCTCAAACAGAGATCTACACTTTCCATTGGGTGTAACCTCGAACAGAGATCTACACACCGTGTTTGCAACCACACACAGTGATCTACAAACACTGTGTATGCAATCCCAGGCAGTGATCTGCATACACTATGTATACAACCACAAACAGTGATCTGTATACACCCATCTCGTTTATGTAACCTCAAACAGAGATCTACATAAACTTCCCTTTTACCTTTTTATTATTTGGCCACAGGGTCAATACAACCACCTGTGACATGTACCATATTATTTAGGCCACAGGGTCAATACAACCACCTGCGCCGTGCCACAGGGTCAATACAACCACCTGTGACATTTATCATTTTTATTAGGCCACAGGGTCAATACAACCACCTGTGACATTTACCCTTTTTATTTGGCCACATGGTCAATACAACCACCTGTGCCATTTAACATTTATTTTATTTCTCATTATTAACTCGTCTTAGTCTTTTCTCTTTACTTTTAGTCCCTCAATTCTCTTTAATTCTTCCTTAATCCCTATTATTTGTTTACTTCCCTTGTCCCTTTCCTTTATTTTTCTTATACTAAGTGTTTCTCTTTACCCATTTTACTCTTGCTTTTAATTAACTTTACCACACTTAATCGCATACTTTGTGTTCTAATTCTCTTTATTAGTTCTTAGCTATTTCCCAGTTCTCTTTCTTTTTTTTCTTCTTCTCTTCCTTTTCTTTTTTCCTCATTCCTTTTTATTAATTATTCCAGTCTACATCTAACTCCACTTAGCGTTAGTATAGTCGTTATATTTTAGTTCCCTTTTCGAATTCTTAATTATTTCTATAATTCCTCTCTCTCAATATCATTTCCTTATTTTTCTTATATCATTACTCCCTTCAATTACTCTGTCTTATTAACTTAATTTATTTTCCTATTATATTGAGCCATTCTACTTAATCGCCACTATTACGTTCCCTCTCATTGTCTTATTACAACTATCATATATTTCTTTTACACTCACGTTTCACTGATTTTCCTTAACTAAATTCCCTTGGCTTAACTTTTATGTTTTTCTACACCTTCATTCTATATTAACTTGTTTAATATCCTATCTCATTCATTCACTCCGGAATTCATTCTATGCACATTTAGTTTATTCCATTGTCAATTTAAATAAATCATTTATATTTACGGGAACTACCCTAAGGTTCATTAACTTATTCCTTAATTACCCTATTCTTAGTCACCACTATAAACTCCTAGAATTTACTTTTTAAATAGAGGTAATACGACCCTTCTTACCTCGGGCTTTCTTTTTAAAAGAACCTAGGTTGTGGCTCGGTGTCGATGGCGGCGTTGGTGTTGCTCCTCGTTAGTGAGAATGATCGTGGCTGGATCGAGGCCAAATCTCCAAGCCTCGGAGTACCCAACACAAGCCCGGTGTGATCACGGTCGATAACAATGCCGGTGAGATCCGGTGGAAGGAGAGAGAGAGACCCAATAGAGGGAAGAGGGAGAGAGAGCAAAGGAACTCAAAATCAATAGGGAGAGAGAGAGAGGAAGGGGTGCTCATAGTGGTGGTGGTGGGTGGTGGTTCGTGGTGGTGGGTATGGTGGTGGAGAGAGAGATGGGGCTCCAAGAAGAGAGAGAAAGAGAGTTGGGAGAGAGAAAGGGGCCACAAGAGAGAGATCTATGGAGAGGAGGAAGAGCCAAGGAGGTGGGGCGGCCTTGAGGCTCCGGTGGCGGTTGGGGGTGAGCTATGGAGGTTTGGTGGGTGTTGGGGGTTGATTTGGGTGAGGGAGAGAGAAGTTGGGGCGGATGGAGTGAGGAGGAGGGAGGCTGGCGCACCAATTTAAGGTGCTAGTGCGGATCTCTCGCGCCCGTGCGCCTGGGCGCGGGGTTAGGCGCGCCTGCGCGCGTCACACGCGCAATTGGTGCGCGGTCAGATATCTCGCGCACGCCTGGGCGCGAGTTGGGCCATGCCTGGGCGCAAAACTGACTGGGCTGGTGCATCTGGTGCACCCTGGTGCGCCTGGGCATGCACCAGTGATTCCAGACTTCGATTCGCCATAACTTCTTCATTAACCGTCGGATCGGGCCCAATTTTTTGGACAAGCTTCTTAATCCCTTAAACTTCATATCCACGTTGGAATTTTATTTCTTAGAATCCTATAATAAATTCCAAATTTTCTCGTATTAGCTGATTTCTAATACTTAAAATGCCGATTTAACCCCGATTTCGCTTAAATAATTTTGCCCCTTGCTACCGATGTCTCCTACACAACCCCTAATACTTATAATTTCTACTCACCTTGCTCCCAAAATTCTTTAAGCCATTAATCTACCCATCCCCTACACTTTAAACCTATTAATTCATTAATTATTGCTTGGAATTAAATTAGGGATGTTATAGGTGTCACATTCAGCATCCCCTTCTTTCTGTTTTCCCTTATCCTCAGTTGGCTTGTGTAGTGTCCTTGAACACTAGATGTCCTTAACCCTCAAAGTGCTCGAGATTATGGTAACGAGGAGCCAAAGAGAGGATCAAGTGTTAATGTATGACTTGTGGTATTTCTGCAGTTCAAGTTGGGAAAAGCAGGGTCTCCCTAGTCAACGTGTGTGCAGAGTGTCAACTAAGGGATGAGAGTACTTACCTGAAACCCTACTGTGATGAGCTATTTATAGTGTTTAGAGGAGGCTGATATGGGCCGTTTGGGCCCTGTATCAGAGTTGTGCTGATCCAGGACTTTGTGAGATAATGTCGGATAATTATGCTCTTAGAATCTGGTTAGGATCAACTGAAGATCTCATGTCTAGGCTGTTGCGAGAATCTAGGAGAGATTTGTGGAAGGGATAAGAAGCCTCGGCGAGCCTGAGCTTATCCGCGAGCCGACGGTATGTCTCGGTCCTAGAGTTCCGAGCCTGATGGATTGGGGACCGATCGTAAGGCTCGGATCCATCATGTCTGAGCCTGGCCCTTTGGTATGCTTGGAGTCCATGAGTCCGAGCGAAGGACTTTCATGACAGGTCAACCGAGGAAAGTTCCCATAGAGAATCTCTTTGGTAAGACTCGGGTCCGTATATGGTCGGCAGACCCTACAAGCCCCCAGCTCGTAAGACTTTGGAAAGTCTGTGACGAGGTAACAAGTGTCTGGGGTTGACCTCTTCGGATGTCTTAGTTCGGGACTGTTTGACAACTGTAACCATGGAGCCTGTTCAAGGTGACGTTTTGGGTTCTCTAGGTACGGCGCGTATCCTTGTAAGTTGTGCAAAATCATTATAATTTTTGAAACTTGAAAAAGTGCCTTTAGTAACTGCCACGTCTCACCCTGCGAGTAGCTAAGTGGGTTAGTGGGCTTTCGGCCTACACGTGCATCGTGGAGGAAAACTGAGAGGTTTTTGAGGGTTATTCGAACCCTTTACTTCCCCTTCCCTCACTCTTCACTCATTTCCACTTTTCACAAACCAGAAACCCGCACTCCTTTTCACTCATCAGAAACTTTATTCTCAGTTGCTTCAACACTTTCCCTCTACTCTCCTCCGCACTTTCACGATCATTCGTTGCTATCAGCTTTTTCCAGAGACCAACAATCAAAAGCAGGTAATATATCTTCTTCTTCTAACCCGAATAACTGATTCTTAGTTTTGTTCTTTTTTCTATTTTTTTAGAGGGTTTTGCGTTTTGTGGGTTTTGCAGAAATTTGGGGATTTTTTGTTCTGGGTAAGTAGTTGGAGTGTTTGCATTTCCTAATCATGAGAGGTTGGAGAGATTGGAAGAAAATTTACCATGAACTCTGTAAGAGATTAGGTGAGGAACCTTCTAGCGATAGCGACTCTGGTTTTTCTGAGAGTTCTGGGGATTCTGCGGATCTTGAACGTCAAATTAGTTCTAATACCCATGATACAGTAGATCCTCTTATCCCCCCTTGTGGTCAAGGATCTAACGAGTCAACCGAGGTAGAACCGTTAACCATAGAGTACCCTTCTAATTCTGCAGAAGAAAATAGGTGGCTATTGGCTTATAGGTTTGCCGAGCGTCGAGCTCAGGTTAGGACTAGCCCCGAGCGTTTTACAAGGGGGAAAGAGTCGTTGGGAGATCCTATGAGGGAGGGGGGAAAAGGTCCAAGGCTCGACCTTAGTTTTTGATTTAAAAGATCTGCTATAAAAAATGCTAACGCTGAGCCTTTTACTTTTTCCCCAGATATGGTGGAGCGCAGGTGTGATACCCATCTTGAAGAATATCCTTTACCTCCCAACCACGTACAATACGATGGAGTCTTCGATCGGGAAGTACTTGGAACAAGACCTTCGTTGCTGACGATGGACAGCCTGAACCACCTTCGACCAATCCTAACACCTCCGAACCCGGATGGGACTGCTTCGGAATTTGTTTTGAGACACGTAAGCATAGAAGACCGGATATGCTGCCAAGTGCCGGAAAATCAACATATTTTTTACTTTTAAGAGGAGGTAGTGACAAAGGTCGGAATCCGCACGCCCTTTTCTACCTTGGAAATAGAAGTCCTCAACCATTTAGGTATAGCTCCGAGCCAGCTGCATCCGAGCGGGTGGGCCTTTGTCAGAGCTTTCCAACAATTTTGCGATGCTGAAGGTCTGACGGTGACGTTACGAGCCTTCTTCTGGTTATATGCCCCCCAAGTAAATAAATTCGGCGACTCCAAGGGGCTCTAGGTGTCATTGAAGGCTCGAAAAGAGCACGCCCTTTTTGCGAAGGTAACCGATTCTTGGAAATCCTTCAAACCACGCTTCTTCCAGTACGAGTATACTGGAGCCAAAGTGTGTTGGTTTATGAAGCAAATTAAAGTCGTGCCTCAATTCCCATTGAGCTGGTCGAACGCTATTTATAACCGAGGGGCCTCTTTGTATCAATTTGATTATAAAGCTGATTTAACTAAGGCCGAGAGACGATTATGCGATCGTGTTTGGGAGTATCTCCGAGAAAAGGGGCAAATTGACACCAAACAAATTCTGTTGAAGAGAACACGGGCTGAAGTGAAAGCCGAACTTGGTACAGACTTTTTTTTTTTGCTTGGTATAACATATTTTTTCTTGTTACAAAAAAAATGGGCAAGAAAGCATCCAAGGCCAAGAAGAGTGCTGCTGCCTCGTCCAGAATGGCTCAGCTGGCTGCTGTGAAGGCAGGCTCCGGCTCTTCGACTAAAAACCAGTCCTCCGAGCCAGCGTCAAAGAGTAGTCCAACTGTTGCTCCTCAGGCTATCCCTGCCGAGGTGATTTCGGCCGTCGAAGGCATCGATCAAACAATCAACTCGGAGGCTCAACCAAGCGCTAGGGGTACCCCCGAGCGTCCATCCAAGCGGCCTCGGATGGACACAGGAAAGGGGGTGACTGGAGATTGGCTCAATTTGAGTAAATCCCACAAAGGGATTCATGTTGCTGAAGGCATGGAAGACATTGTCGCCCAAACAGTGTGGGCTAGGAAGAATTTTGATACCTTCAACGCGACTGTCTTCCCTCCCGAAGATGCGCAGGTGATAGGTGCCTGGACCCCAGGTACCTGGGAAAACAATTGTTCTTCTTTGGTGAGGAGTCTTCTTAGAGATGCGAGCATTCTTCGTTACCTCAGTCAGCATGGTGACGACGTTCACGCTGGTGTGTCATCCGAGGGAAAGAAAAAACGAAGTGAAGCTGATGCTCGGGAAGACTACTTACAGATTCAAGTAGAGGGCCTTAATAAAAAGCTTCAAGCATTGGCTGCCGAGAATGAAAAGCTGCAGAAGGGGAAGCAGGATGCTGAAGATGCCAAGGCTAAAGCCGAGGCTGACAAAGAGAAAGCAGAAAAAACCCTTCAAGAGGCCACTGAGGGGATGAGAAAGGCTGAAGAAATCAAAAAGAAGGACGAGGAAGACGTCGCAGTGGCTCTGGAGCAACTCGAGTATGCCAAGGACGAGGTCGCTGGGCTCCGAGCTTCTCTGGATAAAATGAGAGCGAAAGCTCTTAAACATAAAAAGGCAGCCAAAGAGAATCTGTACAACTAGGATCATGCGGTTGAAGATTCTTTCCTCAACACCGCCGAGAAACTTCGCGTCTTGAATCCTGTCCTCGTGACCAAGGGTGCTGACCCCAACTTTTCTGTTAAGAATGGTCAGATCGTGGGCGAGAATGGGCTCCCAATAGATATGGGCGGAAATGATCTTCCTGACCACTTGGCTGAGGAATCCGAGGAAGAGGACAAGTTTGATCCTGAAAGTGTAGTACTGTCTGACCTAGAGTAGATCTTTCCTTTGCTTTTTAACTTGTATTTGCCCCGATAGATGGGCTTGGATCTGTTGCTGTAACTAATTTCGAATATTTATAATATCCGCTATTATTTTGTACTTCTTTTTGTTCTTTTTGTTAAGAATTCAAGTGTTAAGACCTCGGAACTCCAGCACTTTAGCCGAGTTGGGTTCCTCTATCCGCGATGTATAAAATGATTGAGACAAATCATGTTTGAATCGGGAATCTTTTTAAAGTACTTGACGAGTTATAAGCTCTTGTTCGAGCTGTTTTTAATCGTTCGCGTCATAAACGGTGGCTAGTCGGTTATGAGGAAAAGTACGTAAATACAATGAATTCAATAAAAGAACTTTTATTTATTCGAAGCAGTGAATACAATGGGCTTGGAGTTCCACCGAACGTACACCATCATCAAAAATAAACAATCCTAACAAAGCAAAGTTAATAATGAAACTAAAAACGATGAAAAATAAAACTGAAACGGATAAAAAATTTAGCTGAAATATGCTCTAAGCTTTGCCATGTTCCATGTGTTGTTGATGAGAGCACCCGAGAGGGTTTCTAGCTTGTAGGCTCCTGTTCCTGTTTTGGAAGCTACTCGGTATGACCCTTCCCAATTTTGAGCCAGCTTCCCGTTTTTAGCGTTTTTGAGGCCAATGTCAGCTCTTCTTAGGACGAGGTCACCTACCTCGAACTCTCTGGGTATTACCGAGCGGTTATACCCCTTCGCTTGCATAAGCTTGACATGTATTTCCCGCTCGGCGGCTAGATCTCTGACTTCATCTGACAGAACAAGGTCCTCACACAGTAAAGTGTTGTTGAGGGGGTTTGGTTGTTGCATGGCTCGGAAAGAAGGGATGATCCTTTCTATCGAGATGACTGCGTCACAATCATAAGTAAGCCGATACAGAGTCTCTCCCGTCGAAGTCTGTATTGTAGTGCGATATGACCAAAGTACTTCATGCATGTTGTCCAGCCAATTTCCTTTTGCACCGATGAGCCTCTTCTTGATCCCCTGGATGATAGTTCGGTTCACTGATTCTACTTGTCCATTGGTCTGAGGATGCTCGACCGAGGAAAAATAATGCTCAATGTTTAAAGCATTAACCAAGTCTTGGAATGCCTTTGCTGCAAATTGAGTTCCGTTGTTAGTCACCAGAACTTGTGGTACTCCAAACTGCGCTATGACCTGTCTTTCAAAGAACTTCTGAACCTTGGCCGACGAGATAGTTGCTAGAGGCTCGGCTTCAATCCACTTGGTAAAGTAATCCATGACAACTATCACCCATTTTAGCTGTCCTGGTGCGGTGGGGAACTGGCCAATCAAATTCATTCCCCATTGATAGAAAAGATAGGGAGATGAAAGTGAGTGGAGTTCCTCGGCCGGCTTCTGATACACATCGCTGTGAAATTGACACTTTTCACATTTCTTCACATGATTGATCGCATCTTGCTGAAGGGTCGGCCAGTAGTATCCTACCCTTAGAATCTTTTTGGCCAGTGATTTCCCCCCAACATGATGACTTCCGATACCCCCGTGAACCTCTTCCAGTGTCTGTTTTTCTTCAGCGGGATCTAAACATCTGAGCATAGGGCCACTGACCCCTCGGCGAAACAGAATTCCTTCCACCGGAGCAAATTGTGATGCTTTCTTGACGAGTTTCATGGCTTCGATTGGGTCAGTCGGCAAGATTCCCTGTTCCAAGTAATTCGTGATATGAGCCGTCCAACTTGGATCCACCGAAACGGAGAGGACAACACTAGGTCCGTGCACCATTTCTTGGATCAACGTTTTGTTATTTCCAGGCCCTTTCGTTGAAGCAAGTTTTGAAAGAATGTCTGCTCGGCCATTGCTTTCTCTTCGGATGTGGCAGAATTCAACCTTGGCAAACTCTGAAGATAAGAACTTCACCTTTTGAAGATATTTCTGGAGGATGGGTTCTTTGGCTTGGTAATCACCTTTAACTTGCGAAACCACCAACTGAGAATTGCTGAAAATCTTCACTTCTCGGGCCCCTACCTCTTTTGCCATCTTGAGACCTGCCATTACAGCTTCATATTCCGCCTGATTGTTTGAAGTAGGAAATCCGAACTTCAAAGAATACTCAAGGGTCACTCCCTCGGAGTTCTCCAAGATTATTGCAGCACCTGCTCCAAGTTTGTTGCTCGACCCGTCAACATAAACGCTCCAGTCCAAGTTTGAGCTCGTCGATGGCTCAGTAAACTCGGAAAGGAAATCAGCTAGGACCTGAGATTTCATCGCCTTCCTTGGTTCGAAAGTGATGTCGAACTCGGAAAGTTCAATGGCCCAAGTCACCATTCTCCCTGCCAAGTCGGGTTATTGAAGAGTCTGTCGGATCGGCTGAGCTGTTCTGACCCTGATGTGATGGCTCTAGAAGTACTGTCGTAGTCTTCTGGCCGAGATAACCAAACAAAAAGCCAATTTTTCCACCTTCTGGTACCTCAGCTCTGGTCCTTGAAGTGCTCGGCTGACAAAATAAACAGGGGATTCTTTGCCTGATTCTTCCCGGACTAGAACCAAACTGATGACCGAATCACCCACTGATAAGTAAAGGAACAGAATTTCTCCAGCTATGGGACTAGATAGGACTGGGGGGATGCCAGGTATTTCTTATGGTCAGTGAAGGCCTTTTCACATGCCTCGTTCCACTCAAACGTCTTTTCCTTTTCCTTTTTCGACAGTTGGTACCATGGTAGAGCCTTCCGAGCTGATTGGGATAAAAATCTGGAAAGAGCTGCTACCCGACCTGTAACACCCCAATTTGAACATAGAATTTTCACTAAAAATTTGCGCCATTTTTTTTATAACATTATCTAAGTCAATTCGGTTTAATTCTTTTACAAAAAGATTTTCATAAATACAATTTAATTCATTTGGTTTACAAAAATGTTTTGGTACTTAGACTTGCGTCATAAAATTCTATTCCCAAAAAGAGATGTTAACATCCAACTCATTTCCAAAAACTCATTTTCTCAATGTCATATTTAGTCGATGGTTAACTTGCTGAAAAATAGTTTAATTACTTTATGAACATGATATATAACAAAGAAACTTCTTTTATTTCATTTAAAATAATACATATTACAACTGGGGTTACATTCGGGATAGAGTAATCATGTCCTACCCATCCAAAGATGGAATACAAAACAAAAACTATCCTAGACTATTAGTCTTCATCATTTTCCTCCACCGCAATTGTCTGGAATATTCTTTGATTGCTGCTTCTGCTTCCTCCTCGTATGTACGTCGTCTCGTGATCCTCTTTCGACTTGAGCAACCGCTACTCGAGATAGTACATGATCTGTCATTTGTGAACATTGTTCCCCAATGTCCACAGGAAAGGGAAATAGAGAGAGTAAGCACTTCCGAACGATATGATCGTCGACGGCGCGGGCTTACAATAGGGGAATATTAAGACGAAAAGGGTAATTATCATGAAACCATATCCATTATATTTAATTATCTTTAGGCTCTAAGTTTTATTATCGTAACCACCGGAAATTCGAGAAGGGGTACCACCACCGAAGCTCAAGGATTTGGTAGCACTCACGTTACATCTCCTCCATCATTCCAACCACATCCTAGTTCGGAAAGCAGATGGGACGCACAGGAACCCTAACCATGCTGGCATCGATGTCAAAGGGTACGCACCAAAAGTTTCTAACAACCGAAGTAAAATCATTTCGTACAGCTTCACCAAAATACAGCGACATCTAGCCCCATTCGGGTTCCCTCTCACCAACTAAGATTTGCTCCAGGGGGCGACAGCGCTATCTCTAGTTGATCGTGCAGTTCCTTGCTACGACATTACCTACAACCGAAAGACAAGTCCTTGTAGTCTTGTCCCGCCTAGAGAAGCACTCGAGGCTTCTTGACGTTCACCGTCCTTGCCTTCCCCTATCGCAATCACCACTTGAAGAGACACCTACCTCCAAGTATACGGTATCTTTCCTCTCCACTACTTCACTCTCAACGCGTAGGTTTAGGAGAGGGGTTCCTAAGTCTTTTAAGTCTTTTAAGTCTTTGAAGTCTTTTCTTAAACCTAAGTTTTGGTCGACCCATTCTAAGCCTTGCTGCTAACGGGCCTCGACCTCTAAGGGAAACATCAAACACCCTTCTACAGTACAGTGGAATCCACAAGACTTAGACCACGACACAGTCATCCATGTGGCCAGTCACTTAAAGGGAATATTTCCAAAGTTATCGTGCCGTTTGCACCATCACTGTACACTAATATCGCTTACAAATTTCATTGATCATTCTCATATTTTCATATTAGTATTTACAAAATATGCCAATTCCATTTCATGGAACAACCGATCGAAAAACACAAAGAACTCTTTTCATAGGAACCACCGAACATTAATTTTCTTTCCATAAGATGAACCATTATTTCCAAAATATAATATACAATACAAAAATATACAACATAACATAAGCAATTAGCAACCGACATACAATAAATATCGAGGAATCGTGTTTTTCGTATAAACGGCAGGGATACACACTCAATTGTCGTTTTACTACTCGACCGATAGATTCCTAGTTCCGACCTTTGAGATGCTACGGAACGTCCTAATATTACCCTACATGCCACTATGTCTTAAGAAGGCTTCTCTCTCACCTGGAGTTGAAGCTACCAAAATTAGTGTCCTCTTGCTTTGAAGTCACGTCACCCAAATCCGAACGAAAGCCTTTACCAAATAATATTTACAAAATAATTTCATAAATAACTACTCAATTACAAGTAAGCAAACCACAAGACCTATGTCCTTAACAAAAATTTCCTTTATCACTTTTAGGAAATCCAAAAGACTTGAACCAAAACTTCCAATACTTAAAATAAATCATACTTTACAAAATCAAAACCTTTAAAACGTCAATGGAAATTTTTAGAACTAATTATTAAATCAAAAGAGATTATTAACTCAAAATCAACAACAACTACCACTCAAGGATTAACATAAGCCATTTAAAACAAATCACTTAAACTTGATGCAACCTTTTTAATCATTTGGACAGCCAAGAAACACATTTTTAAAATCAATACAAACACTTAACACATCAATAATCATTCTAAATTATGAACTCATTCACTTATCAAGTCAAAACAAGTTCTATTTTAAATATCATGCAACTATATAAAAATCTTCTCTGGACAGCAGCACGAATAAAGCTGCATTACTTCACAGTTACCCAAAAATTCATTCTTTTCAATTTCCTACTAAAAGATTCACATCCAAATTCTAAAAATGAAATTAAGCTTAAGAAAGTAATGTTTTTTCCACACTTATTCAATTATGAGCAGCACTTAAATCATTTCAATTCACCTTAAATCTTATACTACTAAGGTAAATATAAAACAAATCTGGACAGACACTCAAACAAATTGCACTTATTCACAATTTTCATCAAATTAAAGTTCTAACCTCTATTTTCAAAGAACTAAGAATTATAACTCAAAAATACTTATAACTTATAAAAATAGTTACATATGGATTATTTAGAGAAGTATCGTATCACTTAAACAACAATATTTATAGCATACATTTACTTATCTAATAAAATACTATAACTTGCCTAAAAATTCTTAACATTATATTTTTACATCAAAATACAACCCACTTCTTATTTACTAAATTCAAACAATATGATAACTATACCCAAACATACACACATACATTAAAATCATTTTTATAATTAATTAAATCAATTTATTAAATTTGGATAGTATACAATACAAACTCAAAATCACTTTTACAAGACATTCAACAATTATCATACAAGCACCAGTAAGACAGCAATTTAGTAAACAACTAGAATATTAAGACATACATTTACAAAGTCATTTTTATATTTCCTTTTTAACTCTATATATAAAAAGTCTTAGCATAAAATTCACATATTGATTTAATCCAAAACAATTTCTATCATTGGTGCCACACACTTTAGATTTTTAGACAGCATGCATACTTAAACTTAAAAATTCAATTTCTCTCAAACAGAAAATCGAAAACACATGTCGTTTCTTCCTAAATTCTTATTACAACTTCTACTATAATAAAATGACAAAATCAAACAAAATAAAATAGTTGCATCTGCTGTACAGCCACATAAACGTTGCATTACTTCAATAAGTTCAAGTAAAACAATCCAAAACAATTTATATACAATTCTAACTTATGCCAAAGACTTATAACTACAATTATTTCTAATAAAATATTACTTTTTCATTAATTCTGTAGTGGATCTGAGAAATAGATCCACCACGATGTGTGTTTGGGGTTGTTGCAGCTGACGAGGGTGACCCCGGTCCTACGTACCCCCAGTGATAAGGGGATCAAGCCACACGTAGTTCTTGAGAGTAGGATGAGAGAACATACCTTAGCCCCTATAGCATGGCGATACTTATAGGGGAAGTTGTGTTGTTGTGCCTTATGGGCCTGTTCGGCCCAGTAGGGCTGACGTGGCTCTTAGAGGATAAGAAGGATGAGTTATTCACCCTTATCCTGTACTAGAGAGCTCATGCTTATCCTGTAGCGGTAGGATTTATTATTGGTTAACCCTACAAATTCTAAATTTTGGACAGCAACTTAATATTTTTATTTAAATTACTTTAATCACTCAAAAATACTTATTTCTATTTGTTTCTATATTACATTTGCACATATAAACAAGGTATCATTAACATTCTCAAAAATAATCATTTGGGGTCTTAAATAAATAAATTTTTCAGATTAAAATTTAAATTTCCAGAATTAAAATGAAACTTTCAAAATTAATCTTTTCCATATAAACATGTAATATATTCCCTAAACATACTAAAACAATCATCAAATCAATTAGAAAAATTTAATTACTTGTATTCCTTTTTTTCTAAAATTCGACTAGCATATAGAAAAGTCAGAAAAATATTTTCAATTCCTAAAGCATCTATATAATTTAATTACATCATTTGGTATACTAAAAATAAGAGGTTTAATCATTAACAAAATATAAAATAGATCTCTTTTAGAAAATAATTCACTTTTTTCCAGCAACTAATATTTATAAACACATCAACCACATACTCATACAATTATTCAAAAATACATGTTCTTATAAGTTTATAACAACTACCATTTGTTCCTATTTCTTTTAAACAATTAACTATAATTTAATTACAAATCAAACAGCAAGCAATTTACCAAAAATAATTTCAAAACAACATCATAGACCTCACGGTCTATTATTTTTATTTTTACAGAAATTTATTTTTTTGTTCATTTACTTAAATCAAACAAAAGGAAATAACATACAATCAAACAATAACAATTACATAAAAATTGCATAACATATAATTCCATACACTTCAAGAACATCAAAATTTTCTAGAATTAATTTTATTTCTGAAAAATCATTTCTAGTTCCTTTAAGTCATTTTCATTTCATTTCCACTTTAAGGAAAATACTTATTTGTTTTCATTCTTTTTAGAGACTTAATTATAACTCAAATATACATGAAATAACAACAATTATCACACAATATACATAGATACATACACGGTCCAGAAAAGAAAAGAAATAAAAACCAAAAATAAAAATCCATTTTAAATCTTTAATTCATTTCTATTCTCTTTTATTATATTAAACAACAACACAATACACATATTAAAATACACAATCAATCCTCATTTTTTCTAATATGTTACACGGTTCATATATATATATATTAGAAATTATTATTTTCCATTGTTATTTACTTATTTCTTTTTCATTCCTTAAAACAAAGAACAAAACAATTAAAAAGACAATGAATAAAAACTTTATTTGTTCACACAAAATTCTCTACAATTCTTATATTCTAATTAAAATAAACCCAGAAATTAAATTACTCAAACTTATCAAAAACTTTTAGCCATCTTAAGAATTAAAGAAAAGGGGAGATAAATCCCTTTAAACACCCCTTTTTTGTGTCCCTTTTCTCATTCTTAATTCATATGACTTAAGAACAATTTCATATATTCAAAAATAACTTTAAAATGAAAAGGAAATTTAGAACTTGACCATAGAAGAAATTTAGAAGATTTAAACAAAATATAAACAAACAACTTAAAAATAACTTAAATAAATAAGTGATTTTGGGTTACCTCTACTCCTTAAGCTTTTTAGAAAACTTCAAGCAACCAAGCTAATCCTCCCTTCTTCCTAGCTTACTCGTCCCTCTCTCTCTATTTCTCTCTTAGAATTTTATTTTTTTCTCTTGTGAAACCATCAAGGTTTGTGTGTGAAAAATGTGGGAACTAAGGCTATCTATTTATAGGTGTTGAAGTGATCCATTTCCCTCAATTTTCAGACTCAAATTTCGGTCCCTCTTCATCAAGTCTTGGTCAAAAATTTTCAAATACTACTTGGAACATGAACTAGCATTAAATGGGATTTTGTTGATTCCTAAAGCCTTTTAATTCATGGTTTATTCTCACAAACTTCAGAACTATTCTTCCCCTCTTTCCACCTTATTTTTGGACTGTACATGTATATTAAAATAGGAGAGAAAATTTTTCATTGGTTCATTGTGGAGGTGCCTACATTATTAACCAATCATGTTAAACTATCATTTTAAATAAATCAGAAAATAATTAAGAAAATATTTAAATATGGACTGTGCAGTCAAACATCACTAAAATAAATATTTAAATATACCAATAAAAATATTTTATAGTCCATTAAATTACTTTATGCCCCAAAATAATTTTTCTTAATTAAAACTATCAAAATTCAATTTTCTACCCACTGTACATAAATTTTTGTAAACGTCAAAATAAAAATTCCATTTTCATATATTCAGATACTACATATTAATAGGATTGTTTTCATATAAAGTTTATAATTTTTGGACTTACGGTTTGAAAGTTATGAATTTTTGAAGTCCTAAGGTCATTTCTTCAAAAATACACTTCCTAAGCTTTTCAAATATTTTAAAATAAGAAAAATACGAAAATACATTTTATTTAAATGATAACACATGACACAACTTCAGAAATGTATTTTTATTTTAAAAATAATTATACTTGAGTCAAAAGGTTATTAAATGCATTAAAACCATACATTGATTCTTAAAACTCAAAAATTCGTTTACTACTGTAGCAGTGATAAAATTTCGAAAAATATAAAATAAAAATAAAAGCTTTACATTTTCATAATATAGATTTCGATACGATCGTTTTGACATATCATATGTAATTTTTCGATGTACGGTTGAAAAGATATGAATTTCTAAAGATAGGATACTCTAATCCATCAAAAGACAATTCATCTTATAAAAACAATTTAAATCAAATACTTTACCTTAAAATATTTCATTTAAATAGGCTAGGGAAAACATTGGTATATATATAATATATACATATATGTCACGTATATATATATATATTCATATGTATATATATATTTCATATGATTATTAATTAAATCCAGGTATCAAAATCAAGCATAATTTCCTAATTTCAATTATAAAATCACAAATAAATTGGGTAAAATTGTGGGTCTCACACGACCTGCCAGCTGCTGGACACCCTTGATGTCAGATGGACTCTTCATCTCGAGGATGGCTCGGCACTTCTCTGGATTTGCCTCGATTCCTCGTTCAGTGAGCATAAATCCGAGGAATGACGCAGCAGGAACCCCAAAGGTTCATTTTTCCGGATTCAACCTCATATCGAATTGCCCAATTTTGTCGAGAATGATCTTCAAATCCTTAGCATGGTCTTCTTCCTTCAAACTCTTAGCAATCATATCGTTAATGTAAACCTCCATTCTGGGCCCGATAAGCGAGCCGAACACCTTGTTCATCATTCGTTGGTAAGTTGCCCCAGCGTTCTTAAGTCCGAAGGGCATGACATTATAACAATATGTAGCATTTTCAGTTACGAATGAAGTCTTCACCTGATCCGGGGGATACATCGGGATATGATTGTATCCCGAATAAGCGTCCATGAAGGACAATCTCTGATATCCTGCCGAGCTATCTACTAATTTGTCTATGCAGGGAAGTGGGTATTGGTCCATGGGGCAGACCTTGTTCAAGTCTGTATAATCCACGCACATTCTCCACTTTCCATTGGATTTCTTGACCAGTACGGGATTAGTCAACCAATCGGTGTACACCACCTCCCTGATGAACCCTGCTTCAAGTAGCTCAACAACCTTTTCTTCTGTTTCTTGAGCCTTCTCTGTTCCGACCCGCCTTTTCTTCTGACAAACTGCCTTAGCGCCAGGATACACGCTTAATTTGTGGCAAATGAAATTCGGATCGATTCCTGGCATGTCTGCCAAGGTCCAAGCAAATAGATCTTTGTTTTCTACGAGCAGTTCTGTCAGTTCTCTCTCAACTTCTTCAGCAAGACCAACACCAATCTTGACACAACGGGATGGATCGGAACTCAAAATTACCTTCTTGAAGTCTCCCTGAGGGGTTGGCCTAGTTTCATCTGTAACACCCCAAAATTTTAATCCCCGATTAATGAAATGTTAATTATAATTTAATTATAATTAATAGTTTCTATATTAATCCTTGATTAAAATATGTGTTTATGTGACTAGTTGATGTGTGGAAATTATTTAATAAATAATTTAAATGCATAAAATAAGAGTTTTGCATATTAGTCCCTGGGTTGGGACCTAAAAGCAATTATAGGAAAGATTTTGGAGGGAAGGTAAATAAAATAATTATTTTTCAAAAACTGGGTAAAACACTCGAGTATTATTCAGAATACTCGAGTATTCTGGGTCAACTGCACGAGTTAGTGCGTTTGGTGAGTCACAGCCAACGATTCCCCTCCGTTGACACGAATACTCCGCCATCAACAGCTCAATGCCTTCGTGTCGACCTGCATGAGTGTCCTCACTTCCTATTTAAGCTCATCTTCGACCCTTAGCTGAGAATTTTGGATCAAAGTGGCTTGGTTGATGAAATTAGGGTTCCGAGTTTATACTCTTCGATTCTCCTTCTCTGTGTCGATTTGAAACACAAACCAAACACGAATACAAAGCTCACATCTTGAGCTTTGTATAGAGAGTAATATTGTGAGGATTGAGTGTGCGTGGTGGGAGAATTGAAGATTTGAAGTAGAAGCTGTTTCTGTTGAACCTTGGTCTGAAGCTTACTTTGATCACTGATTCTGGTAAGCTCACGAATTCTTGAGTCTCAAACTCAATTCCTTTAGTTAGAACATGTTGTATAGAGTTTAGAAATCTAATTTTCCCCAATTCTTATCTCTGTTTCATGGGTGAACCAATTCGGTCTTGTGGTGCACTCAAAACTGTCATGCATGTGAAGCTCAAAGTGATTTCTGGGGTTGGAGCACTTTTCTTAGATTTCTTTCTGTTGATTCACGTTTGAGAGGTAAGTGGAAGTAATTATATTCACTAGATAGAGTTTAAATTCCATTAATTGTGTTAGAGAGCCACCAAGAGGCTCTAAGGGCTTAAATTGAATAGGAACTTTGGTTTGGAGACCAATCCATGCTCTAAAACTGTGTTGAGCAAGTTATGTATCATGCATGCAAGCTTAAATGAACTTTAATTCATGAGTATTGAGCTTATTCCGCAAATTGAGGTATTGAGTTGTGAAAATGTGTTTTAATGCATGATTACTGAATTCTCTGTCAAATCTGTGTTTTGATATGGAATGAATGTTATAACATGTTCAAATTATGTTGTATGAACTCTGTGGATCACTGGAATGGATTAAATTTGAGCAGAAATGAAAATGTCATGTTAAAACCAATTTTCAGTGCTGTCTGCTGCGAAACACTCAAGTAAAAGGCAGAGTACTCGAGTAAATCGTGTTCAAAACCATGTAAACTAAGGAAGAACACTCGAGTAGTCTGTCTGGTACTCGAGTATCGAGCATGACCTGAGGATCATTATAGGCCAAACACTCGAGTCAGTCAAGGTCACTCGAGTATTCTGGGAATGTTCAAGAACACTCGAGTAACCCATGAACTACTCGAGTAAATTGTTGAATTAAAAACCCAAATCCTCAGAAAGTCATGAACACTCGAGTAGTCTTAAGAACACTCGAGTAATCTGGAAAAAGTTGAGTAACACTCGAGTGTCCTGAAGTTTACTCGAGTAAATTGTTCAGAACCTGAAAACACCATTTTCAATTCTAAGTAAAATAATTAATGAATTATTGAGAATAGTCCAAGGGATTAAGACTTAAAGAAATTGATTAATACAAATAGATCGTTTGATGACGGTCCTTTTGATAAAGAAATCAGCCTAGTTGGCCTGTAAAGTATTAATCAACTTCCCGTAAGTCTAAAGGATAAAATGCATTCATTCTGGAGTTCGGATGGTAGGACGTATTCATGTTTTGATAAACATGTGGAGGGCCTCTGGGAGTGCCAATACGCTTGCTTGATGACACGTCGTTGACGTGGTCGGCTTAGTGGATGCCGATATGGATATATCGTTTGGATGACGATCCGTTTGGATGACGGGATATGCTCGGGTGGCATGGATACCAAGCTTGTCGTGTACATTCTAGGTGAATGTACGAATGGTTGTATACCTAGGAATACAACGCACTGTTGAGTGCTGGGTTGTCAGGGATGGACGTCAGAGAGTGACATAGTATTATGATGGAGATAGGTTTGAGAGCTAAAGTCATGCATCATGCCATTCATTCAAATAAACTGTTATGACTGAATTAAGTGTGAACATCCTATGTGCATAACCTACTTGCTAAGTGTTAAGTGTGATTGATATTAATTGATGCATGTTACATATTTATGTTGCATAATTTATCCTCTATTTATTATGTGTATAGAATTGCTTACCCCTATGCCCTTGTAGGTGATGTCTCGCTACATTGCTTGCATCGAGATCCGGCCACTTCCTAGTGGCATATGGATCTATGAGGACCATCGTGCGGTGTTCGAGGGGGAGGTAGAGATTGCCTTCTACCACCCGAACCCGCTGATGCGATTTCGTCCTCGTAGGTTTAGGATTCCCATCATATACACTATGCATGTACCCCCGTTTTACACATACCATGGACCACCTCCCACGCGACCAGCTCGCTCTTACCATAGTTTTCGTTTTCAACCTACCCGCTCTCACCCTTTTACTTCGAGATTCATCCGCGAGGAGACTCCCCTATCTGATCTAAGGAGCCCAGTCAGGGTTTCACCATCACCTGACCCGGTACCCAGTGGTAGGGTACACTCTCCCTCGGATGAGATCGAGGAGGATCCGGTGGAGGACGAGAGTGGGAGCGAGCCTGTCGTGCATTCTACTGGGAGTGACTGGAGGGACGATGATCCCTAGGTATATGCATATGGTGTATGATGTGGGTCGGAGGATCCGATGTGTGGAGGCTGTGGAAGAGATTTGCTGCTGCTGCTGTGGTGATGATGTTGCTACTATCTTACTACTACTTTTACTTTTGGGAGACTACTGCTACTACTACTCCATCTGATGCTGCCAGATCTATGTCACTATCCCTAGAGTTATATATATTGTTATGTATATATATTGTAGATATACTTTTGGAGCACTCTAGAGCTTGTAGTTACACTGTTATATAGATCTGATGATGGACTTGTATATTTTGAAACTTGGAGACTTTACTCATGGGCTATGTACTTATGATTCTCTATATCTATGAAAGCCTATGTTTATATTCTATCAGTTGCATAGTCCAGTAATTTCCGCTTACTCTGATTTAATTTGTTTAAGAGCTCGGCTATAAATAGTATCAATTCTATCGTACAAAGCAAGGGTAGCTTAAGCTACTTGATACAAAGATATTTTCTAAAAGATCGAATGTTACTCTATTTGCGAAAAGGTTTTAGAAATCGCCGAACTCGATACAATGATTTTGAGATAATATAGACTTTGTTCTCCAAGACTTTCAAGTGACGATTCGTGCACCCACTTTAAAAGAAAATTTTATTTACCTATTTTCTTAACACTCACAAGTCCATATATATATTACCCAATATGATATAAAAGCTTATTTATTAGTTTATATCTGGGTAACTACGAAGGGTGTCACATCATCCTCCTCCCTTACGTCAAGATCTGCCAAGTTAACACTTCCCTTGTTGAGTGGTTCTTGCATAATCTTCTCATCATCAATCTTCAGTTTACTCAGGCTGATAATTGTAACATTTCCGAGCTAGCTCTTGTTCAAAACGTACCGTTACCACCCTGTCATCAAACCCTGGAAACTTCATAGCTAGGTGGACAGTTGATACAACGGCACCAAAAGACTGGAGTGCAGTACGGCCGAGGATGGCGTTGTATGCCAACGGAGCTTGGACAACCAGAAACTTCACTATCTCAGTTTGAGCAGATGGTTGTTCCCCCAGGGTAACTGGGAGGTGGATATGCCGTAGAGGAACAATTGAATGGCC
The DNA here is from genome assembly GCA_037953625.1 of Crotalaria pallida. Lineage (NCBI taxonomy): Eukaryota > Viridiplantae > Streptophyta > Magnoliopsida > Fabales > Fabaceae > Crotalaria > Crotalaria pallida. The sequence goes on from CM075654.1 coordinate 78,084,183, forward strand.
CGTAAAGCCAATCAAACTCCCCTCGAATGGAGTTAGGTCAGATCTTTTCAACCTCAAGGCTTCGAACAGATCCAAGAACATAATGTCTGCTGAACTCCCCTGATCAACGAGAATCCTCTTTACTTCGTAATTGCCGAGCCTGGCTATCACTACCATTGGGTCATTGTGATCTTGGATAATGTCGGCAAAGTTCTCGTCACTGAAACTGATAACGATGTTCTTCTTTTTGGGCTTTTGAATTGGTCGGCTGGCCACCGAAAGAACTTGACCCACACACTTCTTTCGATCACCTCTTTTTTCCCCTCCACCTGCGAATCCCCCAGCAATGGTGTTAATCAGAAAAGTCTCTCGACCCTTATCCTGCTCGGACAGTAGGGTAGAGGTTCCCCTGCAGATGGTGAAGGGCTCCTATTTCTTTTCTGCTCGGGTTTGGGTGGTGAATGACTTTTTCTCCTGGAACGCTTCCGCAATGCTTCGCCAATGTATTGTTGAAGCTTTCCGTCCCTTACCTTTTCTTCAATCAAGTCCTTCAGCATAGTACACTGGTCAGTGGTATGCCCCCATCCGCCATGATGGTCACAATACTTTGTCTTGTCTTTTTGAGCAGCTCTTCTCAAAGCTGGAGGCCGAGTGATATTGCGCATCTCAGTGTGCATAGTCTTGCGAAGGATTTGACTCCTTGGGACTGTAAGCTGAGTATACTCATCATATTTGCCTTTTGGAGGCAGTTTTTCTCCTCTTTCTCTTTCTCTTTTATCCTTCCTCCCTCTACTATCTCGAAAACGATCTCTCTGACGAGGGTCGTTTTGACGAGGACGTTCTTCTTTACCCCGTGCCGCAGTACTGATTCTATGGAATTCTTCCAGATTAACAAACTTCCTGGATCTTTCCCTGAGCTCGACCATATCCTTGGGTGGTTCTCCAATCAAACAATCCTTGAAATCCCCATCTCGCAACCCTTGAGTAAGCAAAAGAACAGATACTCCAGATTGCCGACCCGATATGCCACTAGCCTCTTGTTGATATCGAGCTAGGTAGTCGCGTAGAGACTCGTCCGGTCTCTGTGCGACTCCAGCTAATGAATGATCGGATTTTGGCTGTGACATACTGGTTGTGTATCTATTTAGGAACGCTCTTCTAAGCTGAGCCCATGAGTGAATTGAATTAGCAGGTAGGGAATTGAACCATCTCAAAGGTGCCGAGCCCAGAGTCATTGAGAAAGTGCGGCATTTCATGAAATCCCCTCCTCCATAAAACATCATGGAGGATTCGTAAGCCGCAATGTGGTCCATCGGATCGGTTGTCCCAGTATACCAAGGAATATTTTGATGACCCACATAAGTCTGCGGGGTCTGAAATGCCATAATCTCAACTGTGAAAGGATGTCCAGGATGAGGCTCCCTGGCAACACGCTCTAGAACCATGTTCGGGTTGAGGGGTGGGGGTGGAGGAAGATTGCTCGGGTTGCCGAGAGCCACGTGAGGTCCTTGCTCGGCCGTTCTTGCCATGCTCTGCTGATGAAGAGCAGCAATAGCCTGATTCTGTTTCTCAATTAAGGAAGTTTGAGTTCTCAAGATTTCCATGATTGACTCTTCCCTCCTTCGAGCCGAAGAGGTAGTCATGTAAGATCTGCCCTCTGTTTCAGAACGTTGACCACCCTGAAGCGTTCCAAAGTGACCCCTAGTCAGGTGAGGTATTTCCCTGCCGGATCTCTCGGCTCGGGAATGATCGTGACAAGCGGAACGCCCTACTCGACGATCCTCATCAGTTCGTGATCCAGCAGGGGCCCTCCGAGATTGATGTTGTAACACCTAGGATTTATACACTTAATTCCCCCTTATAATAAAATACGGACTTAAAAATTCATTTTTATTTCATTAAAATCAACCGTCAAACGGACAGAGTTTTGTTTGTTTTTAGGACTATTCCCAAAAGTTAACCTGCAATAAATAGTTTCAAATAAACAACTAATAGCCAGCAGGGCTTCCGGTTATATTTCTAAATCATAACAAGACCCCATGGGCTCCAAATATATCAACGTGCATAATTAATCAGAGTAATAGCGGAAAAATACTAAGTTTGAGGGTTAAAACCAAAAGTTATAACTTTAGCAAAATAAAACATCCTAAGCCTCACTAAAAATATGAATAACAAATTCTACTTCAAAATAGTGTAGGAGGCTTAAGTTCACAATATCCTACAAATCCCATAATAACCCTACTCTCCTTGTAAGGGAAAGTACTCCTGCTCGGCCGGGGGCTGTGCCAGCTCAATCTCTGTACCTGTAATGTATAGTAAGGGAGTGAGCATTGCACATGAAATAGAAAGCAGTTTCTAACTAGACATAACAACCCACTAGGTCAAAAACATTTAGCAAATAAGCAAATATCCACATATTTCACAACATACTCATTCCATTATTTCCATATTCAATATTTACTCCACATTTCCATTTTCATTATTCGTTTCAACGTCCAGTTTCACTATTCTTTTCAACATTCATTTCCCTTATTAATTTACTCATTTCACATACTTATTTCATTTCAATATCCATTTTCATTCTTCATTTCAACACCCCTTTCCTTTTTCTTTCCATTTCATTCTTTAAGATACATTTCACACCATTGTACTTCACCTCCACACTGGAAGGTACCTCATACATATCCTTATTTAAATTAGGTGTCCCTCAGGTCAGAGGTCAACACATTTTAACATTTTATTCATTTCGTGCCCCTCAGGTCAGAGGTCAACACATTTTAACATCTTATTCTTAAAAATACATTTCGCGCCGTTGTACTTCACCTCCACACCGGAAGGTACCTCATACAATGTGGCCTAGGGATACTTCACCTCCACACCGGAAGGTACTTCATATCGTAGTACTTCACCTCCACACCGGAAGGTACTTCATACAAGTTGGCCTGCAGGTACTTCACCTCCACACCGGAAGGTACCTCATACCATCGTACTTCACCTCCACACCGGAAGGTACCTCATACATTTGGCCTATGGGTACTTCACCTCCACACCGGAAGGTACCTCATACCATCGTACTTCACCTCCACACCGGAAGGTACCTCATACAATTTGGCCGGTGGGTACTTCACCTCCACGCCGGAAGGTACCTCATACAACCACCCAGATTATACTTAAACATTAATCTCATGATAAACAATTCATTCATAAACGCATTTAACCACAATCAACACATAATCTTTCATGTAATTTCCGGATTCATTTCTTTTCTTAGTTACCACATTCATACCAAATAGTGTTCTCTTTTATAGCCCAACATTAAGATTCGCCCTTCATTTTAATTTAGCATATATCACCTTTTACCTTTTTATTTCCACATAATCGTTTTACTTCCATTTCCCATATTCATTAGTTCAATTCCTAAGCCATGACCTTTATTCTCAATTGATAATACTTAACATTTTTACTCATTTAGCAATTAGATATGTTAGTTCCATGATGAACATGATGAATGTTTTGATAATGACAAAGTGTTTTTGAACAAGCTACATGTGTTGATCAAGTTTCAAGCTCAAAAAGCAACAACAAACATCAAATGAAGAAGAGAGAAAGCAAGCTCATGAAGACCTAAGTTTGAGTGTATTTGTATTTCTTTTATCTTTTGCCTCTCAAGCTTCATAGGTTTTTTATTTGGGTAGATTATTATAGAGGGTAGTGAATCTCATTCATAAGTCATGATTAAATCATAATTTGAGTTTTCACTTAATCTAGAATCAATAGGTGGCTTAAAGGTTTTAAAGGAAAGGTTGGATTTTGAGAAAACAAGTTTTGAACATGTACAGTACCAACTTAATCGATTAAGTGATAACTTAATCGAGTACTACTCGAGTACACGACTTGCTTAATCGATTAAGTACTGCTGAACTGATTTTTAAAATACGTTTTTCACTTCTCAAAATCAGTTTTCAAGTGCTACAACTTTTGGGTATTCTTTATAAACCTTTTCCTATTATTTGTGATTAATTAGAATCATTTCATACAAGTTTTACAAAGAATCAAGCCACTCTATTCTCTCTCAATTTCTAAAGATCAAAGCTTTTCTATTTTCATATTCTTTGATCAAGAACCTTTGAATCTCTTATGGTGAATTGTCATAACTCTTGATTGAGATTCATAGAATTGTTTTGTGTATTCTATTGTGTTGTAATCTTTGCAAGAAGGCAAGCCACTACAACAAACAAGAAGTCTTGGTGTGTCGATTTTATCATCAAGCAAGTGCATTCTTATTGAAGAAGAAGAAGAAGTCTTGGTTGTGAATCAAGCAAGTGAAGCCTTGGTGTGTGGTTTATCATCAAGCAATTGAAGACTTGTTGTGTCGATTATCAACAAGGGGTAGAGGTTAGATTAGAGAGAAGATCAATAGGATTACAAGGCAAGGGTGTCGGTTATCTCTTGTAGGCTAGCAAGAAGGGAGTCTTGTGAGGCAATCACTTGTAATTTGAGAACTCTAATTCCTCATAGTAAAGAATCTCTCTTGGTTGAAGAGGGGACTGGATGTAGCTTTCAAGTGGATGAAAGTGAACCAGGATAAATCACTGTGTCGTATCTCTAAACCCTTACTCTTTATATTCAAGTCATTTGATTGCGTTCTTGGTTGAAAACCTAGAAAGATTGATTTTCATAATTGATTGAATTGAATCTTTAATTGTTCAAATTGATAAAGGGAAAATCATTTTCATAACTAGGTTAATCAATAAGAATATAGGTGTTAATCATTTCCGCTGAATCTCTGATCTTGCATGTGAATTGATTGATTTTCGTATTCGAATGAAAAATTGATTTTTCTGTTTTCTGTCATATTTAATCGATTAAGTTCAAGCTTAATCGAGTACTACTCGAGTACACGACTTGCTTAATCGATTAAGTACTGTAGAATTTGCAAAAATCATTTGTTTTGATTGTTTCGATTTGTTTCGTTCGAAAATCTTTCAAGGTAGCTTCAACACCTATTCAACCCCCCCTTCTAGGTGTTTTCCTAGGGTTCCTTTGTCTCTCCAACCACCAATTGCGGTTTCCTCAATTGGTATCAGAGCTCGGTCGAAAGACACGAGCATAAGAGCTTTTTCGTAAAGATCCTTTAAGAAAATCGCAATGGGTTCCATGAATCCCTTTGGTGGTGAAGGTGCTTCAATAAGTCGTCCTCCATTGTTTACCGGAGAAGGCTATGCATATTGGAAAGTTAGAATGAAAATCTTTATCCAAGCCATAGATAGTGAAATTTGGAAAGTAGTTGAAAAAGGTCCTCATATCCCCTCTAGTTTAGTTGAAGGTGTAGAACAATTGATTCCCGAGGACAAGTGGAAAGATGATGATAGAAAGAAAGTACAATATGATTATAAAGCTAAGAATATCATCACATCCGCTTTATCCTATGACGAGTTCTTTAGAGTTTCTCAATGTTCTAGTGCTAAAGAAATGTGGGACACTTTACAAGTGACTCATGAAGGAACTAGTGAGGTTAGGAGAGCTAGATTGAATGCTTTAATGCGTGATTATGAATTGTTTCATATGCTTCCAAATGAATCTATAAATGATATGCAAAAGCGTTTTACTCATATTATAAATCATTTACTTGCTCTTGGTAAAACTTTTCTACAAGGTGAACTTTCTAACAAAGTGTTGAGATGTTTAGACAGGAATTGGCAACCAAAAGTAACGGCTATTGTTGAATCTAAGAATTTGGATGCTATGGATCTAGCAACACTTTTCGGAAAGCTTCAAGAACATGAAATGGAGCTTGGACGATTAAGTATCAATGAAGAGTCGGATAAGAACAAATCAAGGAAAGGACTTGCTCTTAGAGTCAAAAGTGCATATAAAAAGAAAGATAGTTCCGATGATGATGATAGTGAAGATTCCGATTCCGATGTTGATGAAAAAGACATGAAACTTTTGTTAAAAGAGTTTGACAAGTTTCTAAGGAGAAAAGGAAGGTTGAACAAGGACAAAAGTAAAGAGAAGGATTCTCCACACTACAAGACCAAGACATCAAAAGAAGGTGTAGTTTGCCATGAATGTGGAAAACCCGGTCATCTCAAGTATTCATGCTCTAGGTATCTCAAGAAGAAGGAGAAAGACAAGAAAAATTCTAAATCTAAAAGAGCATACATAGTTTGGGATAGTGATGAAGATAACAAGAAAAGCACATCAAATAGTTCTTCGGATGATGAAGAAGTTGCTTGTCTCAACTTGATAACTCTAGTAGATGATGAAGAACAAAGTTCAAATGATGAATCAAGTTATCAAAGCGAGGATAGCAATGTAAGTGAATCTAAATCCGAAATTTCTTCTAAATATGAATTGTTACATAATGCTTATGAAGAAATGTATGAACAACTTGAAAAACTAGCTTTGAAAAACATTGAAAGAAAGAAGCTCATTTTGAAACATCAAAAAGAGATTTTAGAACTTCAAAAACAAGTTGATGAGCTTAATCTTGAAAATGAAACTCTTGATCTTATATATGCTAGTTCTTCTTGTGATTGTGCTAGTAGATTGAATATTGTGGTTGATTGTGAGAATTGCAAGTTGCTCAAGGATGAAAATGCTATTTTGAAAAATAAGCTTGCAAGTTTCACCATTTGTGATATTAGATTGCACACATTGTTAAATTTTCAAAGAGAAAATTCAAACAAGTTTGGTTTGGGTTATACTAATGCTAAGAGTAAATCTCATAGAAATGTTGTTGATTTTTCTAAAGTTGATTTTTCAAATCCTCCAACATGTTTCTATTGTGGTACTCATGGACATACTTCAAATGTGTGTTATGTTAAAGTGCATGGTATATCTAAAGGAAATTTTGTTTGGATGAAAAAGGGTGAAAGTCCCTACACTAACAAAAATGGATCCAAAACCATTTGGATACCAAAAAGCAAAGCATGATTGTTTTGTAGGTTTGATTGAAGATGCAAATGAATGACACATGTTCTCAATTGGTCTCAACTATGAATGTCTATATTCACATCTTCAATTGGTATCACACTTGCATCTCAAGTGAATGTCCTACAAAGTGGTAATATTTGATATTGATATATTATCTTAATTGGTATCTTCTCAATTGATATTACTTTTCTAAATGTTTAGTTAATTCAATTTGTATCATTGAGAGATTATTAGTTGATTATGATGTTTTTGTGATTATTGATATTTCTTTACATTGATATCTTCTTTGTTAAGTGATATTATGATCTTTTTAGTTCTCAATTGGTATTATATTTCATTGTTATATTCTCTTACCAATTGATATCACATTTCAAAGTAAAGCTCTATTGTATTTGTTCAATTGGTATCAATGTTGTGAAGAAATGATCATTGATTTCTTACCTTGGCTTAGATGTTATATTTCAATTGGTATATATTACTTTTTGATAATGCCAAAGGGGGAGAAATATGATGTTTTGAATTGAATCAAATGTTTCTCAAAGAGGGAGAAATGGTATGTTTCAAAACATGGGAGAAATATGATATTATATTTGGAGAAAGGTTGTTTTGTTGTAGGTTGAGCTAAGTTGTTGAAGATAGGGGGAGAATCAAGCTTCTATCTCAATTGGATTCAAGTGTTAAAGCATTGATTGAGGGGGAGAAAGAGTCTTCTCAAGTGATCAAATGTTTCAAGCATCAACAACTTCAAGTGATTTCAAAACATGGATTGTCATTTTCAAAAAGGGGGAGATTGTTAGTTCCATGATGAACATGATGAATGTTTTGATAATGACAAAGTGTTTTTGAACAAGCTACATGTGTTGATCAAGTTTCAAGCTCAAAAAGCAACAACAAACATCAAATGAAGAAGAGAGAAAGCAAGCTCATGAAGACCTAAGTTTGAGTGTATTTGTATTTCTTTTATCTTTTGCCTCTCAAGCTTCATAGGTTTTTTATTTGGGTAGATTATTATAGAGGGTAGTGAATCTCATTCATAAGTCATGATTAAATCATAATTTGAGTTTTCACTTAATCTAGAATCAATAGGTGGCTTAAAGGTTTTAAAGGAAAGGTTGGATTTTGAGAAAACAAGTTTTGAACATGTACAGTACCAACTTAATCGATTAAGTGATAACTTAATCGAGTACTACTCGAGTACACGACTTGCTTAATCGATTAAGTACTGCTGAACTGATTTTTAAAATACGTTTTTCACTTCTCAAAATCAGTTTTCAAGTGCTACAACTTTTGGGTATTCTTTATAAACCTTTTCCTATTATTTGTGATTAATTAGAATCATTTCATACAAGTTTTACAAAGAATCAAGCCACTCTATTCTCTCTCAATTTCTAAAGATCAAAGCTTTTCTATTTTCATATTCTTTGATCAAGAACCTTTGAATCTCTTATGGTGAATTGTCATAACTCTTGATTGAGATTCATAGAATTGTTTTGTGTATTCTATTGTGTTGTAATCTTTGCAAGAAGGCAAGCCACTACAACAAACAAGAAGTCTTGGTGTGTCGATTTTATCATCAAGCAAGTGCATTCTTATTGAAGAAGAAGAAGAAGTCTTGGTTGTGAATCAAGCAAGTGAAGCCTTGGTGTGTGGTTTATCATCAAGCAATTGAAGACTTGTTGTGTCGATTATCAACAAGGGGTAGAGGTTAGATTAGAGAGAAGATCAATAGGATTACAAGGCAAGGGTGTCGGTTATCTCTTGTAGGCTAGCAAGAAGGGAGTCTTGTGAGGCAATCACTTGTAATTTGAGAACTCTAATTCCTCATAGTGAAGAATCTCTCTTGGTTGAAGAGGGGACTGGATGTAGCTTTCAAGTGGATGAAAGTGAACCAGGATAAATCACTGTGTCGTATCTCTAAACCCTTACTCTTTATATTCAAGTCATTTGATTGCGTTCTTGGTTGAAAACCTAGAAAGATTGATTTTCATAATTGATTGAATTGAATCTTTAATTGTTCAAATTGATAAAGGGAAAATCATTTTCATAACTAGGTTAATCAATAAGAATATAGGTGTTAATCATTTCCGCTGAATCTCTGATCTTGCATGTGAATTGATTGATTTTCGTATTCGAATGAAAAATTGATTTTTCTGTTTTCTGTCATATTTAATCGATTAAGTTCAAGCTTAATCGAGTACTACTCGAGTACACGACTTGCTTAATCGATTAAGTACTGTAGAATTTGCAAAAATCATTTGTTTTGATTGTTTCGATTTGTTTCGTTCGAAAATCTTTCAAGGTAGCTTCAACACCTATTCAACCCCCCCTTCTAGGTGTTTTCCTAGGGTTCCTTTGTCTCTCCAACCACCAATTGCGGTTTCCTCAAGATACAAATATGCACATTCATGACATTTAATCATTTCCATTCCCTTTCTTCCTATATCAATTTATTTCACAAAACATGCATATAATTGCTACAGTAATTAATTATCATTTAATTCACAAATTTACAAATAAAATCAATAATCATAGAAATCATACATGTCAACTTTATTATCACATTACCCAATTCCTCATTTAATTCAACTTAATTAATAACCAAATTTCATTTATCAGATAATTCATTCTCATACTGTGGGGTTTCCTTTTCCTAGTCATAACACACAATCATTATGCATACTTAATTAATTAGAATTTCATATTCAATAACCTAGGGATTTATAATCTAATTTTCTCCCCTAACACATAATCCTAACAAGCATTATATACTAACTAGACCCGACTCTCTAGAACAAGGCAAGCTCACTATATCCACTCCCTTACCTCAAACACTTGGAGATAAGGTGATTTTGCTTGCTCTACACTTGAAAGCCTTGCCCCCAATTGAGTTAGAGTCCAAAGGAAGAGGGAGGAACCTAATATAATAGCCATAGCAAGAAAAGATTAACATTCATGTAATGAGTCATGCCAAAACTCAAGAAAAGTGGAGCTTCCATGACTTAAAAATCAAAAACCACCATGGATGGAGGAGAGAGAAAGGGAAAACGAATTTAGAGAAAGAAAAGAGGAAATCCATGGCATTAAACACTTACTTGAAGTGAAGAAGGAAGAGATTTGTTGACGGAATGAAGAAATCCCACTTGCTCTTGGTGGATTTGATGATGGAGAATGGAACCCTAGGGGAGAGAAAGAGTGAGGTTCGAATTTGGAAGAGAAAGAACGTGTGCTGCACTTTATTATTTTCTGCATCTACAGCGTTTAATCGAGTATTACTCGATTAAATTCCCCCCTCCTTCAGGTCTTAATCGATTAAGTTGCAGCTTAATCGATTAAGTTGTAGTATTTTCAGCACTCCGACTTTGAACGGCCATAACTTCTTCGTTAACCGTTGGATCTTCCTCAAATTTTGACACATGCTTCCCCACATATCCTACTTCACATCCAACGGTGGAATTTGTGTTTAGAGTTGTAAATCTTTTATTTTGAATTTCCTAATATCCTATGTTATTAATCCTAAATCAAGCCTTCAAACCACTAGTTTCAACTCCATATCATTACTTCCTTCACTTTAGGCTTGACCCATCATCAATTATAATAGGAATTAAATTTGGGATGTTACAGATGTGGTCCAGAATCTGCAGTATCATGCCATTCTGAAACATGACCATCAGGAACAGTCTGAGGGTGGGACCGCCCTTCGCCACCTTCAACATGGGGAGAGACAATGGCTTGTGCCTGACCTGATGGAACCGGAAGGATTGGAGTGACATTGGCCTGATTGCCTTCATTGGCCCCTCCCTGAGCGATTTTGTCCCTCACATTTCTTCCGCTCTTAGGTGGCCTTCCCCGGAGGCGACGACGGAGATCTCCCTCATTACCGTTATCGTTAGCCATGAAAACAGTGGAAGTGGGAATAATAGTTATTCGTTCCCCATAGACGGCGCCAATGTAGTGTCCTTGAACACTAGATGTCCTTAACCCTCAAAGTGCTCAAGATTATGGTAACCAGGAGCCCAAGAGAGGATCAAGTGTTAATGTATGACTTGTCGTATTTCTGCAGTTCCAGTTGGGAAAAGCAGGGTCACCCTAGTCAACGTGTGTGCAGAGTGTCAACTTAGGGATGAGAGTACTTACCTAAAACCCTAGCTGTGATGAGCTATTTATAGGGTTTGAAGGAGGCTGATATGGGCCGTTTGGGCCCTGTATCAGAGTTGTGCTGATCCAGGACTCTGTGAGATAATGTCGGATAATTATGCTCTTAGAATCTGGTTAGGATCAACTGAAGATCTCATGTCTAGGCTGTTGTGAGAATCTAGGAGAGATTTGAGGAAGGGATAAGAAACCTCGGCGAGCCTGAGCTTATCCGCGAGCCGACGGTATGTCTCGGTCCTAGAGTTCCGAGCCTGATGGGTTGGGGACCGATCGTAAGGCTCAGATCCATCAAGTCCGAGCCTAGACCTTTGGTATTCTCGGAGTCCATGAGTTCGAGCGAAGGACTTTCATGACAGGTCAACCGAGGAAAGTGCCCTTAGAGAATCCCTTTGGTAAGACTCGGGTCCGTATATGGTCGGCAGACCCTACAGCTTGGTAATAGTAAGATCATCTATAACTGCTGATGGAGCAGCTAAAGCTGTCTCCACATTCTCCTGAGGCACTGTTCCGTTTAGGATGTTATCCTTCAGTTTGAGGGCCTGATCTAGCTTCTCTATATCTTGCTGAGAAGGTTTATTTTTTGCCACCCACTCCTGTCTAACCCCTTTCTTGCACATCTTAGCATCATGTCCATAGGATGAGCACTTCAAACACAAAGTAGGCTTCCATTCATATGTAACCTTTTGAGAGATAATACTACCTTTATCATCCTCAAAATGCACCTCTTCAAGAAAGATTTCAGGGTTCACTGTAACACCCTAAGATTTTTACCCATAATCCCCCTTATAATAAAATACGGACTTGAAAATTCATTTTTTATTTTATTAAAATCAACCGTCAAACGGACGGAGTTTTGTTTGTTTTTCGGACTAATCCAAAATTCAACTTGCGATAAATAGTTTCAAATAAACAACTAATAGCCAGCAGGGCTTCCGGTTATATTTCTAAATCATAACAAGACCCCATGGGCTCCAAATATATCAACGTGCATAATTAATCAGAGTAATAGCGGAAAAATACTAAGTTTGAGGGTTAAAACCAAAAGTTATAACTTTAGCAAAATAAAACATCCTAAGCCTCACTAAAAATATGAATAACAAATTCTACTTCAAAATAGCGTAGGAGGCTTAAGTTCACAATATCCTACAAATCCCATAATAACCCTACTCTCCCTGTAAGGGAAAGTACTCCTGCTCGGCCGGGGGCTGTGCCAGCTCAATCTCTGTACCTGTAATGTATAGTAAGGGAGTGAGCATTGCACATGAAATAGAAAGCAGTTTCTAACTAGACATAACAACCCACTAGGTCAAACACATTTAGCAAATAAGCAAATATCCACATATTTCACAACATACTCAATCCATTATTTCCATATTCAATATTTACTCCACATTTCCATTTTCATTATTCGTTTCAACGTCCAGTTTCACTATTCTTTTCAACATTCATTTCCCTTATTAATTTACTCATTTCACATACTTATTTCATTTCAATATCCATTTTCATTCTTCATTTCAACACCCCTTTCCTTTTTCTTTCCATTTCATTCTTTAAGATACATTTCACACCATTGTACTTCACCTCCACACTGGAAGGTACCTCATACATATCCTTATTTAAATTAGGTGTCCCTCAGGTCAGAGGTCAACACATTTTAACATTTTATTCATTTCGTGCCCCTCAGGTCAGAGGTCAACACATGTTAACATCTTACTCTTAAAAATAAATTTCGCGCCATTGTACTTCACCTCCACACTGGAAGGTACCTCATACAATGTGGCCTAGGGATACTTCACCTCCACACCGGAAGGTACCTCATATCGTAGTACTTCACCTCCACACCGGAAGGTACTTCATACAAGTTGGCCTGCAGGTACTTCACCTCCACACCGGAAGGTACCTCATACCATCGTACTTCACCTCCACACCAGAAGGTACCTCATACATTTGGCCTATGGGTACTTCACCTCCACACCGGAAGGTACCTCATACCATCGTACTTCACCTCCACACCGGAAGGTACCTCATACAATTTGGCCGGTGGGTAATTCACCTTCACGCCGGAAGGTACCTCATACAACCACCCAGATTATACTTAAACATTAATCTCATGATAAACAATTCATTCTTAAACGCATTTAACCACAATCAACACATAATCTTTCATGTAATTTCCGGATTCATTTCTTTTCTTAGTTACCACATTCATACCAAATAGTGTTCTATTTTATAGCCCAACATTAAGATTCGCCCTTCAATTTAATTTAGCATATATCACCTTTTACCTTTTTATTTCCACATAATCGTTTTACTTCCATTTCCCATATTCATTAGTTCAATTCCTAAGTCATGACCTTTATTCTCAATTGATAATACTTAACATTTTTACTCATTTAGCAATTAGATACAAATATTCACATTCATGACATTTAATCATTTCCATTCCCTTTCTTCCTATATCAATTTATTTCACAACACATGCATATAATTGCTACAGTAATTAATTATCATTTAATTCACAACTTTACAAATAAAATCAATAATCATAGAAACCATACATGTCAACTTTATTATCACATTACCCAATTCCTCATTTAATTCAACTTAATTAATAACCAAATTTCATTTATCAGATAATTCATTCTCATACTGTGGGGTTTCCTTTTCCTAGTCATAACACACAATCATTATGCATACTTAATTAATTAGAATTTCATATTCAATAACCTAGGGATTTATAATCTAATTTTCTCCCCTAACACATAATCCTAACAAGCATTATATACTAACTAGACCCGACTCTCTAGAACAAGGCAAGCTCACTATATCCACTCCCTTACCTCAAACACTTGGAGATAAGGTGATTTTGCTTGCTCTACACTTGAAAGCCTTGCCCCCAATTGAGTTAGAGTCCAAAGGAAGAGGGAGGAACCTAATATAATAGCCATAGCAAGAAAAGATTAACACTTAAAAATCATGCCAAAACTCAAGAAAAGTGGAGCTTCCATGACTTAAAAATCAAAAACCACCATGGATGGAGGAGAGAGAAAGGGAAAACGAATTTAGAGAAAGAAAAGAGGAAATCCATGGCATTAAACACTTACTTGAAGTGAAGAAGGAAGAGATTTGTTGACGGAATGAAGAAATCCCACTTGCTCTTGGTGGATTTGATGATGGAGAATGGAACCCTAGGGGAGAGAAAGAGTGAGGTTCGAATTTGGAAGAGAAAGAACGTGTGCTGCACTTTATTATTTTCTGCATCTACAGCGTTTAATCGAGTATTACTCAATTAAATTCCCCCCTCCTTCAGGTCTTAATCGATTAAGCTGCAGCTTAATCGATTAAGTTGTAGTATTTTCAGCACTCCAACTTTGAACGGCCATAACTTCTTCGTTAACCGTTGGATCTTCCTCAAATTTTGACACATGCTTCCCCACATATCCTACTTCACATCCAACGGTGGAATTTTTGTTTAGAGTTGTAAATCTTTTATTTTGAATTTCCTAATATCCTATGTTATTAATCCTAAATCAAGCCTTCAAACCACTAGTTTCAACTCCATATCATTACTTCCTTCACTTTAGGCTTGACCCATCATCAATTATAATAGGAATTAAATTTGGGATGTTACAATTCTCCCCCACTTATTGGAATTTCGTCCCCGAAATTCCGTTAAGTTTAGTAAATGGAGAATCACCCCGGTGATAGGACTTGCAATTCTTACCTTTAATTCCCTTTGGTTTCTTCTGCCACTCTTTCGATTTGTCTTTACCTAGACAGAATTTAAATTAGGGTAGGAAGTGCTTTCCCACTTGGCTAAGACTTACCCAATTACCGCTATGCTAAAGGATGTGGGATCGGGTGAATCCGCTTCCGATCGTCCTTCGGACAAATGCAAGACAGGAGTTGCATTAGCTAGATACGGGAAAACTCGAAATATTTAACATTCCCGGAATAGTTTTAGAATCTTTCCCAGAATAGATACCCTGGGATCATGCCATGCGAAGATTTTTGTAGGATAGAACGCCTTAGATTTTGTCTTCTCACAATGATTCGACTAGCACCGATAGGATTTAAAGCTTTTCAAAAACACAGGCATTCCTGAATAAGAAGCACACCAAAGGCTAAGTTGATTAGAGCAGGCACAATCCTTACTAAATGCTCCACAATCAACTTCTTCCATGAATCGATTAAAAAGAATAGGAAGGAAAAAGCCCACATTAGTTCCAAGATTTACCCAACTACCAAAGGTGAAGGGTACAACAACTTTCCATTGGCTAGGTCAATTATCAAGATTGTTTGGTTTTAACACAGGGATTTTACAAATTTGGCACAACCGGCTATTTCTTATGAACGGTTATCTAAGAAACGGGAAAAGATTCAAAGCAATTGCCAAATTGCTCAATGATTGGTTTAGTTGATATGATGGTTAAGAATAACTTCTGGAGAGCTGTCTTAACTCATCCAAGGGATTAGCACTTAGCTATACTACTTTGGAACAAGTAGCATATACCAAGACTTCTTTTCTTTAGAACTATTTTCTATCTACTCTCTAACTCTATATGAAGCTTTTGAACGAATGTTTCAGGGTAAGGTTGGCTTCACTTACAAGAATTATTTTCCTTGGATGTCACTTCTTTGGTTGTCTACTTTCACTTTAAAGGTTACAATGATAACATTTATTGATAGATGCAAGAATTGAGGTGATCAATCCCATCCTCACGTCTACCAACAACACATCACTGTCGGGTTCTATCAGTAATGTCATCATTTAACAAATGCAAGGATTAGAGTGATCAATTCTAACCTTACATTACATCAAATAACAACATCCCAACATAATATTGGTTACTTGATACTAGAATTCTCAAATTGAAGAATTCCTTATAAGGTCTTTCATACGTTCTCTATAAGAACAGGATTGTATTTGGAAAGGCAAATCCAAAGTGTTTTAAACACTTCTATCCTAAAACATTACTAGTTCAATATTTAGCTAACAGAAGAGCAATCTAACTTCACAACTTCGAATTTAAAAGCGCTTCGTATGGACTTGCCAAACGTTAGTTACCTGCAACTATATCAACTGCTTAGCCAGAGTGAACAGACCAATAAGACTCAAATACTAAGTAAATACATAGTACTATAATTATCTTATTATAATCCTAAACTATTACTATGAGCATCAATTACTCGCTAGGTGAGTAATCATTTGGAGTTTGTACAACTCCATGGCCGAGGAGAAACTGCTCTGATACCATAATGTAACACCCTAAGATTTTTACCCATAATTCCCCTTATAATAAAATACGGACTTGAAAATTCATTTTTTATTTTATTAAAATCAACCGTCAAACGGACGGAGTTTTGTTTGTTTTTCGGACTAATCCAAAATTCAACCTGTGCTAAACAATTTCAAATAAACAACTAATAGCCAGCAGGGCTTCGGATTATATTTCTAAATCATAACAAGACCCCATGGACTCCAAATATACCAACGTGCATAATTAATCAGAGTAATAGCGGAAAAATACTAAGTTTGAGGGTTAAAACCAAAAGTTATAACTTTAGCAAAATAAAACATCCTAAGCCTCACTAAAAATATGAATAACAAATTCTACTTCAAAATAGTGTAGGAGGCTTAAGTTCACAATATCCTACAAATCCCATAATAACCCTACTCTCCCTGTAAGGGAAAGTACTCCTGCTCGGCCGGGGGCTGTGCCAGCTCAATCTCTGTACCTGTAATGTATAGTAAGGGAGTGAGCATTGCACATGAAATAGAAAGCAGTTTCTAACTAGACATAACAACCCACTAGGTCAAACACATTTAGCAAATAAGCAAATATCCACATATTTCACAACATACTCAATCCATTATTTCCATATTCAATATTTACTCCACATTTCCATTTTCATTATTCGTTTCAACGTCCAGTTTCACTATTCTTTTCAACATTCATTTCCCTTATTAATTTACTCATTTCACATACTTATATCATTCCAATATCCATTTTCATTCTTCATTTCAACACCCCTTTCCTTTTTCTTTCCATTTCATTCTTTAAGATACATTTCACACCATTGTACTTCACCTCCACACTGGAAGGTACCTCATACATATCCTTATTTAAATTAGGTGTCCCTCAGGTCAGAGGTCAACACATTTTAACATTTTATTCATTTCGTGCCCCTCAGGTCAGAGGTCAACACATTTTAACATCTTACTCTTAAAAATAAATTTCGCGCCATTGTACTTCACCTCCACACCGGAAGGTACCTCATATCGTAGTACTTCACCTCCACACCGGAAGGTACTTCATACAAGTTGGCCTGCAGGTACTTCACCTCCACACCGGAAGGTACCTCATACCATCGTACTTCACCTCCACACCGGAAGGTACCTCATACATTTGGCCTATGGGTACTTCACCTCCACACCGGAAGGTACCTCATACCATCGTACTTCACCTCCACACCGGAAGGTACCTCATACAATTTGGCCGGTGGGTACTTCACCTCCACGCCGGAAGGTACCTCATACAACCACCCAGATTATACTTAAACATTAATCTCATGATAAACAATTCATTCATAAACGCATTTAACCACAATCAACACATAATCTTTCATGTAATTTCCGGATTCATTTCTTTTCTTAGTTACCACATTCATACCAAATAGTGTTCTCTTTTATAGCCCAACATTAAGATTCGCCCTTCATTTTAATTTAGCATATATCACCTTTTACCTTTTTATTTCCACATAATCGTTTTACTTCCATTTCCCATATTCATTAGTTCAATTCCTCAGTTATGACCTTTATTCTCAATTGATAATACTTAACATTTTTACTCATTTAGCAATTAGATACTAATATGCACATTCATGACATTTAATCATTTCCATTCCCTTTCTTCCTATATCAATTTATTTCACAACACATGCATATAATTGCTACAGTAATTAATTATCATTTAATTCACAACTTTACAAATAAAATCAATAATCATAGAAATCATACATGTCAACTTTATTATCACATTACCCAATTCCTCATTTAATTCAACTTAATTAATAACCAAATTTCATTTATCAGATAATTCATTCTCATATTGTGGGGTTTCCTTTTCCTAGTCATAAGACACAATCATTATGCATACTTAATTAATTAGAATTTCATATTCAATAACCTAGGGATTTATAATCTAATTTTCTCCCCTAACACATAATCCTAACAAGCATTATATACTAACTAGACCCGACTCTCTAGAACAAGGCAAGCTCACTATATCCACTCCCTTACCTCAAACACTTGGAGATAAGGTGATTTTGCTTGCTCTACACTTGAAAGCCTTGCCCCCAATTGAGTTAGAGTCCAAAGGAAGAGGGAGGAACCTAATATAATAGCCATAGCAAGAAAAGATTAACACTTAAAAATCATGCCAAAACTCAAGAAAAGTGGAGCTTCCATGACTTAAAAATCAAAAACCACCATGGATGGAAGAGAGAGAAAGGGAAAACGAATTTAGAGAAAGAAAAGAGGAAATCCATGGCATTAAACACTTACTTGAAGTGAAGAAGGAAGAGATTTGTTGACGGAATGAAGAAATCCCACTTGCTCTTGGTGGATTTGATGATGGAGAATGGAACCCTAGGGGAGAGAAAGAGTGAGGTTCGAATTTGGAAGAGAAAGAACGTGTGCTGCACTTTATTATTTTCTGCATCTACAGCGTTTAATCGAGTATTACTCGATTAAATTCCCCCCTCCTTCAGGTCTTAATCGATTAAGCTGCAGCTTAATCGATTAAGTTGTAGTATTTTCAGCACTCCAACTTTGAACGGCCATAACTTCTTCGTTAACCGTTGGATCTTCCTCAAATTTTGACACATGCTTCCCCACATATCCTACTTCACATCCAACGGTGGAATTTTTGTTTAGAGTTGTAAATCTTTTATTTTGAATTTCCTAATATCCTATGTTATTAATCCTAAATCAAGCCTTCAAACCACTAGTTTCAACTCCATATCATTACTTCCTTCACTTTAGGCTTGACCCATCATCAATTATAATAGGAATTAAATTTGGGATGTTACATTCACCTCAATCAGCACCCTTGCATAGCTGATTCTGTTCCTCTCTTCAGTAATTTTATCAGCCATAATAGGTGTGCCCACCAGACTAGCTATCTTTCCAAGTGCCACAGGCCCCCAAAACTTTAAATTCAAATTTTGAAGCTATACCCAAATAGGAATCTTATCAAGGAAGTTCTTTGTCACAGGCCTTCCTGTCCAGGGGGCAATAATTAGTTGTTTATTTTATCAAAATGGTAAACTCCTACCTCCAACACACTGTTCCTACCCTCAATAGAGTTGAATCTTACAATCAGAGTCCCATCAGAATTCATCAATAACTTATCAATCCCATACTGGCCCCATACTTTATTAATAAATCCACTAAGTACAGGATATGGTGGGTTTTCTCTCAGCACATAACAAACTAAAGAGTTTTGCCAGTATTTTACCTCTTCTTCTACATCTGAGGGTTCAATCTTCCCCAAAGCAAAACCATCTTTCATCACAGGCTGATGGAAATTCAATTTTCCTTCCAGCATTACGAAGCTTTGATATGTCAAAATTATCCCATACATTTTCTTTTGGCATTTCATCCTTAGATAGCTCTATTGAATTTAATGGTTGTTCATTCATCTTCTGTTGTTGTTCTTCACTATTTTCTGTTTGATTCACAGGTACTACTTGTTTAGTGACCCTAGCACGGATCCTCTCAATCCCCTGGACCAACGTATCAAGTTGCTTTGGAGACAAGGCATCAATAAGTTCAAGGTCCTCCTCATCAAGTTGGGTTAGGTCAAAGAGCTGTTGCGGTTTTTCATGCTGTGTAGACGTTGAAGGAGATTGGGGCAAAGGTGACTTAGGTGGCCTTCCCCTCTTCTTGGCCATGGAGGCCACGCCAGAATTAGGAAGCCCTAATCACCGTGAGAGAGAAGAGAGAAAAGTCAACGCAGTCAAACCCTTGTTTTTCTTTTCTTCCAATCGTTGTTATTAACAATGATAAGGTTTTTTTTTAAATTTTGTCATTGTTTAAATAACAAATCTAGAATAGGGCAATATTGACTAACTCCTCATTCAAAATCAATAGACTGATTCTTGAGGTCAAACTCAACAACTTTAATAACATCAAACAAATGCAATTATGAAAATTTATGAGTGAAAGAGGAAATGAAATTCTCAATGACTAAATTGTATTTCTTCAAGAGCATAAAGTTGGCATTAAGGTGATCAACGAAGGTTGATTTACTGAACTTCCTTTGAGCCATTCAAAGTTTTAACTCCTGCAAATGTATTAATTCAATGAATGAAGAGATTGAGACCATGAAAGACAATGACATTTGGGATATTGTCCCTTTACCTAAAGGTTTGAAACCCATTAGTAGTAAATGGATATTTAATACCTAAAGGGGATCAAAGGGTAATGTATGTGGAAAGGTATAAGATGTGTCTTGCTTGAAAGGGCTTCACTCATAAGGAAAAAATTTATTGTAAAGAAAATTTCTTATTAGTTTTCTAAAAGACTATTTTAGTATTATAATGACATTTATGGCTCATTTTGATCTTCAACTTCATTAGATGAATATAAATATTTTGTTTTTCAATGGTAACATTGATGAAACAAAGTGTATATGGTGCAATCATAAAACTTTGTGAAAGGATGTGCAATGATACGTCTTGAAAATTAAAGAAATTCATCTACAAGCTTAAGTAAGCTTCTTGTTAATGGCATCATAAATTTTATCAAGTTATCATCTCTTTGGGTTTTAAGGTGAGCTCATTTGTTGATTATGTGTACCATAATTTAGTGGGAGAAAATAAATCTTCTTAGATTTATACGTTAAAGATTGCAAACCAAGTAAGACCATTGTTGCGAAAGGAGACAAGTTTAGTCTTAACCCTTGCCTTAAGATGGAGTATGAAAGTTTAAGAGTTGCAAAAGAGTCCTTATGTATTGGGTTAGGCATTTTAATGCATACATAAGTCGCACGCATTTGGATGTTGCGTACTTAAGTAGAATGCAAATATTTAAGTAACTAAGAGACAAATCATTAGAAAACAACCCAAACAAATTATTTGGTATTTAAGGAAAACAAAGAACTATATGCTCACATGCAGTAAAGTGATTCAGTATGAGATCATCAGGTATTCTTATTTAAATTTATTTTATTGGATGTCAGCCTATAATGATTTGTTTTTCCCATTCCTTGCATTTCTTCTCCCAATATGTATAATTGAACCTCTTGTTAGGAATAAGGTGAATTTGTATGGATCTTAATTTAGCTATTTATTTATGAATCAATGTTTTTCCTTTTAAATCAATTTCTTGGTTGTGTTTTAATTACAATTCATAAAATTGATCACTTTATGTTTTGCTTTGGTAATCTGAAACTTAATTGGAAAATTAGGATTAAGATTAGGCCTTTCAACCAAACAATATAATTATTCAATTTGTAGTAATACTTTTGGGTAATTGTATAACTCTTCTAAACTAGAACTCACTTAAGGGATTAAGGGGTAAGAAACGTAATAGCCATGAGGGATCTACCTTTTATAGTTTCTGGAATTTTTGATTTATTGGAAAACATATTTTCATAATTTATAACCTGATCCTACAATGAAACCAAGTTCCTAACATTTTCCATATTTGCTTCTAAATCCTTTTTAGTTTCTGAATTGTTTAATTCCTTTAATTCTACACTCCTATCTCTTAAACTCTAAACCAATACAAGTTATACATAGTAATCGCAATTAGGTGAAAGAAATTAGAAACAATTTGCAATTCCTGAGTGGAACGATAATTTTACTTACTCTATTACTTATGCGATCGGTACACTTGCCGAATTGCCAACAAGTTTTTGGCGCTGTTGCCGGGGATTGAAATTCGATTCTAATTTTTTCCGGGTGCTATTTGTAATGACTTGTGTAACTTATCTCTTTTCATGTATGACTATTGTTTTAATAATGATTTTGATTGTGATAGATTTATTTCGGATCCTTATTCTCCATACTATTATGCACAAAACATAACTTATAGGAAAACTTCATTAGAAATAACTTTAGAGAAATTAGATGCTACAGCTAATAAAAAATTTTATGTGGAGCCAATTCCCGTGGAGAAAGCTCCATCGGAAATAGCTTTAGAGAAATGTGCTCAAACCACTAAAGAATTTGTTGAAGAAGTCAGAACCTATTACCCGATTCAAGGTTCCAATTCAAGGAACCTTGAAATCAAAGTTGAACACATTTCAAAGCCATTAGATGAAGAGTCACAAGCATCGCCAACAATTTTTGACTCTCTTCAAAGAGAGGAAAAAGTGGTGGTGATGGATGTGACCAATGATGAAACTCCTATGGAGGAACAAATTGAGAATAATGTGCATAATAAGTTTGAGGAAGTGGACCGAAATAAAACAATAGAAGGTTTGAATACGGTAGAAAAATTTGATCCACCCTTGCATGATGGATTTCTAGCAATTAAAAATTTGTTCAAATCTATTGCATGCTTGGATGACTCAAAATTTTTCCACTATATTCAACATTTGTGCTTTCATGAAAAATCTAAAAATCAATCTAAATCATTGTTGAACTATAGGGAGCCTGAAAAGGTAGTTTTCCTAATTCATGGAATTAACACCTTCATGAATGGGAAAAAAATAACTTGTCTGAGATGATGCATGGAGTAAGGAATGCACCTTTTGACCCTGGTGGGATTGAACTTATTTTTAAAACTTCCTCACTCCACCATCATCCAAGATTTGTCCCATGGGATGAGGGAATAACTTGTTATTGTTGCATCACATGGGATTTAACCTATGGGATTTGGGATCCTGGTGGATTCTTTGTAATTATGTAGTAGTGTAGGTTTTTATTTTTTTAGTTAGTTAGTGAATAAAGAGTTTAGAGCTTTCTATATGTAACTTCTAATGAGGTGCTTCTAGCACTATTTTTAGTTGTTCATATGACACAGGTAAATAAGTTTTGGGGAGTCTCCTCCATGGTGCATCAAGAGAGAATGTTATGCTACAAAGGGAAGTCTCTAACTCCTTTCTTTTTGTTTTTAATTTTTATTTTGTAGTTTTAGGTTAGTTTAGTTTGCTTAAGGACAAGCCAACCTCTAAGTTTGGGGGAGTGGACAAAATAAAAATAAAATTTTTTCAGACTTGAATTATTCTCCCATATTTGGTGTTGGTTTGTGTCTTGGGTAGATGTAGATGATTATTCTAGGCTTAGGACTATTTTTATGATTATATATGTAAATACTTGATTTAGGATGATGACTCATTTATTGTATAACACTGATTGAATTGAGTTGTAGTTTTGTTGAGAACTAGTTATTTTTATAAATTCTTTTGGAACAAGTTATTAGTGAACTGACTGTTTAGCCTGAGTTTTTGAGCCTATACACTTGATAGGGGTATGTGATTTATATTGATTTTATTTTGTGATTGAGACCCCAATTTCTTTCATGAGTGTTGTTCACTTTGATTTTGTGTTCTAGAACTTGACCGGTGACCATTTTGAGATTGATAATTGTTTGCATGTATTAAAACGATTAAGGCACTTAGGATGTGTTTTTGTGGCCTTCAACTGATTTGAATTGTATTTATTTCCCCTAGTTGCCCATTTTGAGCCTTATGAGATATTATGATTTTTCTTTGGTACCCTGCACCTATTGAAATATTTTTGTGAGTACATTGGAAATTTTGAATGAGCAATTGAGAGGAATGACGAAAAAAAAGTGAAAGTAATTGGTGAAAAGTATTATGAGTTCTATTTCTCTTCCAAGTAAAAAAAAAAGAAATTGAAAAATAAATAAATGTGTAAAGGAAGAAAATAGAAGAAAAAAAAGTGAAAAAGAAAAGAAGGATGATAATGATTTTGGAGTTGAGTGTGAGTCTTAATTGTATCCAGTGCTCCATTCATATGTTAAAGGGATGTTGTTTGATTACATATTTTTAGCCCTTAGTTTTATTCTTTCTTTCTTTTATCCCACCTTACACTTTTAACCATGGCCACGTTACAACCAAAATAAAGACCTTTTGAATTTTGCATGTATTCAATAATTTCAGTGGAGATATTGGTCTATGGTCAAGCATATGGTAACACATTGTCATTGGATGAACTTTAGTGAATATTTATAAAACCCTTGATACACATGAGAGATACACACAGTGAGGTTGAGAATGTTCACAAGTTATGATTCTTTTGGAGTTTGTTTTTCTAACCAGTTTTTGATGAAGTTAATGCTTGTGAATAAAAGTGTCTGAGTCATGAGTCTGAAGACTTAGATTAGGTGTCTGCATATTAACTTATAAAATTGGTTTTGTGTTCTAGAGTTTTTATTTTACTTTTGCCTGGGACATGCAAAATACTAAGTTTGGGGGAGTGATTTGGGTCTAATATATGATGTTTTGAGTATGATTTAGACTCCCTTTTACTATGGTTTTGGCTTGCTTCTCTTGTAAATTTAGGACTTTTTGTATAGTTTTTAGGAAGTTAGGTAATTTAGAATCCTTTGAACGTGCTGATCCGTTTTGGGTTTTTTCAGCTACTTTTGGAGCTTAATTGAAGAAAATGATTATGGAGCCTTATAGAGGACGAAAAGACCTTGAAAATGGCGCAAGAACGGAGCGAAACGGAGTCGGAAGTGGGCTGGCACGCCCAGGCATGGAATTCGCATGGCCAAGTGCGCGACCCCCGGTCAGCAGGCACAGGATCAGGCCTGTGCGCCCAGGCGTGAGGTCCTGGGCGCCCAGGCGTGCGAGCGACGCAGAAGCCCAATTGGGCTGATTTCTGATCAGTTTTACTTCCTATCAATCGGGATTAGTTTTAGACTTTAAATATATGTTTTTCCATTAGGTTAGGTAGACTTTTCAAAGCCAAATAAGAGATTAAAATAGAATTTAGGATTAGAGAAGAGAGACTGTTCTGCAATTGAGAGCAAGGAGGTAAGGCACAAGGATTGAAGGTCTCTTGGGGGTAATCTAATTATTGTCTATGATTATTAGTTTTTCTCATTCCTTGTATCTCTTCCCCCAATATGTATAATTGAACCTCTTGTTAGGAATAAGGTGAATTTGTATGGATCTTAATTTGGCTATTTATTTATGAATTAATGTTTTTCCTTTTAAATCAATTGCTTGGTTGTGTTTTAATTACAATTCATAAAATTGATCACTTTATGTTTTGCTTTGGTAATCTGAACCTTAATTGGAAAATTAGGATTAAGATTTGGCCTTTCAACCAAACAATATAATTATTCAATTTGTAGGAATACTTTTGGGTAATTGTATAACTCTTCTAAACTAGAACTCACTTAAGGGATTAAGGGGTAAGAAATGTAATAGCCATGAGAGATCTAGCTTTTATTGTTTATGGAGTTTTTGATTTATTGGAAAACATATTTTCATAATTAATAACCTGATCCCACAATGAAACCAAGTTCCTGACCTTTTCCATATTTGCTTCTAAATCCTTTTTAGTTTCTGAATTGTTTCATTCTTTAATTCTACACTCCTATCTCTTAAACTCTAAACCAATACAAGTTATACATAGTAATCGCAATTAGGTGAAAGAAATTAGAAACAATTTCAAATCCCCGAGTGAAACGATAATTTTACTTACTCTTTATTACTTGTGCGATCGGTACATTTGCCGAATTTCCAACAAGTTTTTGGCGTTGTTGTCGGGGATTGAAATTCGATTCTAATTTTTTCCGGTACCTATTTGTAATTACTTGTGTAACTTATCTCTTCTCATGTATGACTATTGTTTTAATATTGATTTTGATTGTGATAGATTTATTTCGGATCCTTATTCTCCATACTATTATGCACAAAACATAACTTATAGGAAAACTTCATTAGAAATAACTTTAGAGAAATTAGATGCTACAGCTAATAAATTTTTTTGTGGGGCCAATTCCCGTGGAGAAAGCTCCATGGGAAATAGCTTTAGAGAAATGTGCTCAAACCACTAAAGAATTTGCTGAAGAAGTCAGAACCTATTACCCGATTCAAGGTTCCAATTCAAGGAACCTTGAAATCAAAGTTGAACACATTTCAAAGCCATTAGATGAAGAGTCACAAGCATCATCAACAATTTTTTACTCTCTTCAAAGAGAGGAAAAAGTGGTGGTGATGGATGTGACCAATGATGAAACTCCTATGGATGAACAAATTGAGAATAATGTGCATAATAAGTTTGAGGAAGTGGACCGAAATAAAACAATAGAAGACGATAAAAGGACAAGTTCTTACATTCATCATATCATTCATGAATATATACAGGTACGCTTTCGCTCTATTCTTTCTTGATGATGTGATATGAATGTTTTGGCTTATATTTTTAGTATCTCCTATCAGTTTTCCAACATATGTAACTAACACCACATGTGATTTATGTCCCACTAATTGTTATTAGGTGACAAGTTGTGGTGTTCATACGTTACCATATACTCCATAACATATGCCAGAACCAAATTTAAAATATTTTAGAACCGAAACCAATAAACAAATTAAGTACTAAAAGCCAAAACTGAATAAGATTTTAGAATAAAAATCATAATTATGCCAATTTTTTCAATTTGAACAACACAAGTATCCTTCACGACAAATTTCTTTCTATCAAATTAAGTACTCTAGGCTCTTTCATGCTTCTATCAGGCAGAGACAATAAAGGTACAAGATTTTGAGAATTGTTAATGATCAGGGTATTGAGGTGGTTAATTAGGAAGGTATTAGTTATGCATTTGTTGACTATTACAGAACTCTTTTTATGGCTGACCATGGAATTTGGGCGTTAGATCAGAATGTTACCAGGCGTGGACCTATCTTGCACAGGGATCAACAATTGAGTCTTATCAGGTCAGTCACGGATGATGAGGTTAAGGCAGCTATGTTTTCTATTTATCAGGATAAGTCACCTGGTCCAGACGGGTATGGTTCAGGTTTTTTTAAGAAAGCCTGGGAGATTGTTGGTGATGATATCTGTGCAGCGGTCAAGGAGTTTTTCCATTCTGGAAGAATGTTGAGGGAGATTAACCAAACTAATTTGGTAATGATTCCTAAGGTTGATTAACCTTGTAAAATATTAAGGACTTTAGGCCTATAGCGTGCTGTAATTCTGTTTATAAATGCATTACTAAGATCCATTGTATTAGGCTTAATTGTGTTTTACCTAGTATTGTATAGAATAACCAGACAACTTTTGTTAAAGATAGGAGCATTGTGCATAATGTCCTTATTACTCAGGACTTGCTAAGGCTGTATGGGAGGCGAAGGACATCACCTAGATGTTTAATGAAGATTGATATCAGGAAGGCTTATGATACTCTGAGCTGGAGGTTTATTGAGCAAATGCTTGCTGCTTACAGGTTTCCTGAGAAATTTATTGGGTGGATAATGGCTTGTATAACAACTGTGACATATTCTATTGTGTTGAATGGCCAGCAGTCTTGCTCATTTACAGGGTCTAGAGGAATCAGACAAGGAGATCCTGTGTCCCCACTTATTTTTGTTTTGTCTATGGAAGTTTTTACTAGAATTTTGCAGTATGCTACTTGTCATAGGAATTTCAGGTTTCATCCTTTATGTAAAGAGATGAGGCTTGTTAATCTAGCTTTTGCTGATGATTTGATGATTTTCTGTAAAGGGCACCCTGCTAGTGTTAACATTCTGATGCAGACTTTTGAAAATTTTTCCAATATGTCAGGTCTGCAAGCTAGCAATGAGAAGTCCTCAATTTTTATGGCATGTATTCTGTTGGAAACCAACAAGCGAGCTTAGCAATTACTAGAGGGGGTGAATAGTAATTTTAAACAGTAATACCAAATATTTCGGTTGAAATTAAGAATGAATGAATAAAACCGAATTTTCTGGAAAATGCCCGAAATACTCGAGTCTCAAAAGAACTACTCGAGTATTTTGAGACGAACTACTCGAGTCTTGAATGAAGATACTCGAGTCTTTCGTATAGACAGTCAAAAATAACAGTTCAGAAAAACTTAGTCTTCCCACCTTAATATCAATAAATAAACCAGGCAGTAACTAGCGGAAAAGCGGGAATAAGAAACTAAATCTTAACAAGTAAAAAACACTTAAACACAACTTAATTACTACCCAATTCAATTTATCTTTTTGAGAAGCTTTAGGTTTGGTTGAGCAAAAATAAAAGAGAAAGCAAAAGAGCATAACACAACCAAATTTTATCCTGGTTCACTCTTAACAGAGAGCTACATCCAGTCCTCCTAACCAACTTAGGAGATTTTGCATTAATCAAATTGATAGAAAATTACAATGAATTAATTGAGATGCCTCACTCAACCTAACCCCTTCAAGAGTGTATCAAACTCTTGAATTTCTACCCTAATTTGATTTTGGTGATGAAGAGACACTTCCTAAGCTCCTTGAATCCTTCCAAGAGCTCCCCCAAGCTAAGAAACCTTCTTAGTCTTTTGCTTGAGAACTCCCAATACTTCCAATAACCCAAGACCCACTTGGATTAGCTTGGACTCCTTCCAAGACTTAATGACAACAAGCAATATGAATGTGTATAAGCAAATTACAGAAAGCATTTGCACGATTTAAGCACAGCTCAATATAATTGAGATCTAAACTCAAACTTAGAGAAAAATAACAATATGTATATAAGATTGAGTTTGTGAGATAATACTTGAGAGAAGAAGATTTGAGTATGCTTGTTGTGTTTTGTACATGTCAATAGTGTGCAATTTATAGAAGAAAAGGAGCCTCAAATCCCCTAAGTGATTTGAGCTCTTGCAAGAACTTTATTTTTGCTGACTGGACCAAAATACTCGAGTCTTTTGGGCCAATACTCGAGTCTTCTTGGCCAGGCTGGAAAATATCCATTACACGTACAAAACCAACGGTTAAATTTCTGACTATGTGCGAAAGACTCGAGTCTTTCAAAATACTCGAGTAGAAGACTCATGTCTTTTAGACTACTCGAGTCTTTTTGCCAGAGTTTGGAAAAATTCAATTTTTATTTTTGTTTTCTTTTCTAATCAAGTAAAAGTCAAGGTTAATCTCAACCTAATAGACATAAAAAATTATTTTACCCTTTAGAAGAGATTAACTAATTCTACCCATTCTCAACTGTGATGTCCTAGACGGTGAGGACCTCCAAGGGTAGGAGAAGACCTCTGAAAGTGCCTCTGTCCAGGGTTGATATGTGATGTTTGGTGGGAGTCCTCAAGTGGCTAAGGGAAAGAGCCAGGAAGTAACCCTAATCACTGGTGTGTGAAGGTGACAATTAGGGTTAGAGGACGTACCAGAGCCCCATGTAGTACGGAGCTACTTATAGGGGGGAGCTGGTTGCCCTAATGGGCTTGCTTTAGGCCCAAGTAGGGCCAGCCTGTACTGAGCTAAGAGTGGATAGGTTGTCCTTGTGGATAAGGTGGTGAGCTGTCCTTGTGGATAAGGTAGTGAGATGTCCTTGTGGATAAGGAAGGGGGACGTCATCAGGTCCTAGGTGTCAAACTTGGGAAGGTTTCGGACCTAGACGTCGGTCCTGAGTTGGAGCACGAGGTCGGCCTGTATCTGGCATCTGTTCGGCCGTTGAGAATTGAGCTCGGCCAAGCGCTCAGAAGGCTTCCTGAAGGGTCCTCAGGTCTTTGGCGAGGAGTCTGAAGACCTCGGCTAGGCCGAGTCCACCACATAAGCCCCCCAGCTCGGTCAAGGCTATCTGAGCCTTGTTCCGAGGTTCTGGTTTAGGTCCCTTTCCCAAATCCACCTCATAAGGGCCGAGTTCACCACATAAGCCCCCCAGCTCGGTCAAGGCTATCTGAGCCTTGTTCCGAGGTTCTAGGGAGTTCGGACGATAAGTTTGCCAAGAGCTGGATCCATCTTTCTCTGACGTCCTTTCATTATAACAGAGCAGGTTTGACAGCTGTCTAATCAGCAGTACCGATGTGTCGTTTGCTTTTACTGGATCTGACACTTGTCAGAAATCGCGACCTACGAAGCGTCACCATTATTGTGACGTTGCTCGAGGTCCATCATTTCAGCTGCTGCGTGCCACGTGCCCCAATTGATATGGCTGCATGTTGGGTTGGGCCTTTTAGGCCTGGCCCAAACTTCAAAAGTGGAGGGAAGGTGGTTCCTCTTCTCTTATTCTGACCAAAACCGTTCCTCTTCTTCTTTCTACCAAACGGCTGCTCTTTCATTCACTTACACCAGTTCCATTCTCCCTCCTTCCTTCGGGGCTGCATTCTGGGATTGTGCTCTTTTTACCTTCTTTCTCCGCAAAAAACCGACAGCAGTCTACTCTCCTTCTCATTCATTCTTCATGGTTGTATATTCAAGGTATCCTCTCGCTCCTTTTCTCCTTTTGTTTTTGCCTCTTCTTCTTCCCTGTTCTGGTTCGTCTGGGTAGGATTTAGGATTCTAAAGGCTCTGTTTCTACAGGGGTGGTTTTTTCTGCTTGTTGGGTTTCGTGTTAATCTTGGGGAAAGAAATTGGTGGCTTACAATGTTTCTGGGTTTGGGGCGTTTTTGGACTTGTTGGAGGGTTGTTGCTTTCATTTTTCGAGAAATCAAGGGGATATACTGGGTTTATTACGAGTAGGGAACGGGTTGGGGAATGGTCTGTAGTGATCTCCCTATCCTATAGCAGTAACGAGGAAGAGGACTTCCTCATCCTGCTCCTCCCTGGAGGTCGACGAGGGATATGAGGGATAGGTTTTAGAGGTTGATCCCGTTGAGGTAGTCCACCCTCAGGATTGGGAGCGGAGGAAAGAGTGGGTTTGGCCATACGCCTGGGCCGAGTTTATTGGTGGTAGGGGCCATGTCGATTTCGAAAATATGGGGGAGTGAAGAGGATATGGACGGGGGGTACCTGTGGTGGAGGGGAGTTTCTCGCCCCTCGGGACAACTTCGAGGGGGGGTTTTCTGGGGGGTTATCCTCTGTAAC
Organism: Crotalaria pallida; assembly: GCA_037953625.1. NCBI lineage: Eukaryota > Viridiplantae > Streptophyta > Magnoliopsida > Fabales > Fabaceae > Crotalaria > Crotalaria pallida. The sequence continues at coordinate 78,115,253 of CM075654.1, forward strand.
CCGTAGGACTAACGTCGAGCTCCCCTGTTCTTCCACAGGTACCATGCCGCCCCGGAAATGCGTCAGCCGACCGGATCTGTATCCTGCGCCCACCGATGCCAACCAATATCAATGGGTCGGCGTGGAGCCGAAGGGAGTGCGATCTAATCTAGATTCCGAGGATAAACTCTCTGACGTGAAGAGAGTTATACTACCCTGTTCGGGAGACGCCGCTGGTACTTCTTACGAAGTTCTTCCTTGTTCGGCGAATGACCAAATCTGCACCAAGACTGATGACAACTCCTTCTTTTTTTATGCCGACTTAATTCACAACCTCGGCGTGACTTTGCCGTTTACTGACCTCGAGATGAGGGTTCTGAAAGATCTCGGACTGGCTCCTTCGCAACTTCACCCCAACACCTGGTCGTTCTTGAGGGCGTTTCAAAAGTATTGCCGGGCCAAGGGGTTGGTATGCACAGTCCGGCTCTTTCTGTGGATGTACAACCCGTTCGTCAATAACAAAGACGGGGTTACTGGGCGACTTTGGGTATCGGCCAAAGCCCGAGCTCGCTGTGGGCTTTTCGGAATGTTTACGGAATCTTGGAAGCACTTTAAGCCCAGATTCTTCAAGTATAAATTCGTGGGTGCTGGCCGACCTTGGTTCCGGGACGAGACGGGTCCGAGGTTTCCCTTAGAGTGAACCCCGGAGTTCTTCGACCGCCACCTCGGTACGCCACAAAGGTGGTCGGGCGCGACTCTTGATGCCGACAAGGCCGCCACAGTCCATCATTTTCAAAATGAATATCAAGCTCGGAAAGTCCAACTTGATATTGGAGTTTTCATGAAGTGTTCTGACAATGACGTGTTTGCCAAAATTGGTAGTTAACCTCGCACTTATAGCCTTAAATTGTTATTATTATTATTTTTTTTTTGCTGATTTGCCTTCGTCTTTTTTGTTTGCAGAGGAATATTGGTCAGCGATGTCGTCTAAGGCATTGAAGGTTGCGCTGAATCGCAAAAGGAAGAAGTCGGCGAGCACTTCCAATGATGCCGCAACTGCCGAGATGACGTCAGCCGACTCCGCTCTGCCGCACTCTACTCCGCCTGTGGTGATCCCTACCTCGCCTACTCCTCAGTCTCCATCTCCAAGTACCGAGCACGTCCGTGCTACCAGTACCCCAAGGCCGACGACTCCCACTACTAGGGCCTCAGTTAAAGAGTCACTTGTGAAGATGTCGGGGGCCGAATGGAAGAAGATGGTCGAAGGGTTGGCTTATCACTTAAAAAGGTCGACGAATATTTTCAATGTGTTGGCCGATGTTGCCAATGACATTGCGGAAGGCGTGTCGTCGGCCAGGAAGAAGGCCCGATCTGATATGGCGGCGGAAGTGGCGGGGCTGAGGGATAATAAAGACTCTGCTGAGCAAAAGTTGGCCGAGTTAAAGGAGGAGCACCGTCGGAAGCTGGAGGAGCTTCGGAAAAGTCAGGAGGAGGCCCTGACCCGGGCGACGGCGGATGCAAAGGAGGCTGGACGGCAAGAAGGGCTAGCCGAGGTGGAGAAGGTGAGAACATTGTTGAAGAGAAGAGTCGCTCAAGCTCTTAAACACAAAGTAGCCGCACGTGAAGCAGATTTCAATCTTGAAAGGGCGGCGGGTAAAGTTTTTACCAGCGTAATAGAGCAGATTCTGCACTTGAACCAAGAGCTCCGAATACGGTACATCGGCGCCTCTGCTGGGTTCGGGGTGGAGGATGGGAAGATGGTCGACTATGACCAGGACAGGCTCGAAGTCGACCTTAACCAACCTGAGGAGAACCTGCCCAATCCTTTGGTGGAGAAACCGGATGAGGAGTTCAACCCAAACTCGGTTGTCCTGTCCGATGTTGAAGATGAGGCAGCGTAAGTCCCTTATGCTGGGCAGCTTGCGATCTGTCAATGTTTTTTGTAAAATGTTTGACAACGTTGGATTGTATTTTGCTTTATTGTGTACAACAGTTTATTCTTATGCAAGTTCTTTCCTGTTTTAACTTGTTGCATGTTGTTGTATTTATGCAAGTTTTTAACTCTAACTTGTTGCGTATGTGTTATGTCCGAGATCGTTTCTAAAAACTACTTGTGAGAATACAAGTCTTTTTGGCTTGTTGTATTCGGATTAGATCGGATTTACAACTTTAATAATGTTAAGCTCGGACGACTCAGTAAGTGCAGTAATCTTATAAGTTTTCCTTTGAATAAAGGTACTGTGTATAAGTGCATACGGTAGGGAACTCGGATCTACCCATCTTAGCCGAGGTGGGTGTCCTCGGCCCCGATGTAAAAGAGAGTGTTGAGTGAAGCTATGTGCAAACATTTCACAGCAGTCTGTTCTTTATCGGGTGTCCCTTGTACACTGTGCATATGAGCCGATCTTATGTGGAAGACGTTGGCTGTGCATAGCGCCATGCAACATTTAGGTGGCTAGTGCTAAATGAGAAGCTAGTACGTACGTATATAAAACTGTGGCACTTGAGTATGAGCAAGTTTGTACTTTTCATTAATAACCATGAGTACATTGCTTATAAATTGAGAAGGCGGGTATGTCCCAACGTGGAAAATGAGAGAATGATTAGGAAAAGTAAGTGTAAAATATTAACAGAAATGAAGATAAAACTTAAACTTTTAACTGGGGCGGCCGATAACATTTGAGATAAACCTAGCTGAAGTAGGTTCTCAGTTTTTCCATGTTCCAAGAATTTTTGAGTTCGCCCCCTTCAAGGGTCTCTAGTTTGTATGCCCCAGAGTGTGTTTTTGAGATGACTCTGTAGGGGCCTTCCCAGTTTTGAGCAAATTTCTCATCTCTTCGGTTTTTATGACCGATGTCAGCTCTCTTGAGAACGAGATCACCGACCTCAAAAGACCTGGGTTGTACCGTTTTGTTATACTGCTTGGCTTGCCTTTCTTTTGCTTTCTTTTCCCGAGCAGAAGCGACGTCCCGGATCTCTTCGGCCAGTATCAAGTTTTCTTTGATCAAATTTCCGTTTTCCTCCTCGGGTCTGTCCCTCATTCGGAAGGTATGAATCCTTCGTTCGATGGGGATGACCGCATCGCAACCGTAGGTGAGTCTGAAGGGGGTTTCTCCGGTTGAGCACTGGACCGTGGTCCTGATTGACCAGAGGACCTCGGGTAGAAGATCGGCCCATGCTCCTTTGGCCTGTGTAATTCTCTTCTTGAGGCCGTCAACGATAGTTCGGTTGGCGGCCTCGGCTTGGCCATTAGTCTGGGGGTGCTCAACCGAAGAGAACCGATGAGAGATCCCAAGACTCTCAGCTAATATCTGGAAGTTGTTGGCGGCGAATTGACTGCCATTGTCGGTGATCAATGTGAGAGGAAGGCCGAAACGGGAGATGACTTGTTTCATAAAAAACTTCTGGATCCTTGCCGAAGTGATGGTTGCTAGGGGCTCAGCTTCGATCCATTTGGTGAAGAAGTCTACTGCTACCACAATGAATTTTAGCTGGCCTGGAGCCGTTGGGAACTGTCCCACAATGTCCATCCCCCACATGCTGAAAGGCCATAGGGAGGCTAGAGAGTGGAGCTCCTCGGACGGTTTCTGGTAAACATCGCGGAAGAATTGACATTGAGGACATCGTCGAACATGGTCAATGGAGTCCATAACTAAGGTTGGCCAGAAATATCTAGCCCTTAGTATCTTCCTCGCCAAGGATTTTCCTCCGACGTGGTGGCTCCCCTTTCCTCCATGGACCTCGTTCAAGGTCTCCTGAGCTTCCTCGGAGGTAAGAAATCGGAGGAGTGGAGATGACATTCCTCTTCTATAAAGGACTCCGTCCATAATAACATACTCAACTGCCTTTCTCTTAAGTTTCTTTGCTTCATTTTGGTCGGCAGGGAGTATTCCATGTTCGAGGTATGCCATAATCGGGTGCATCCAATTCGGGGATACCGAAATGGCCATTACTACGCTTGGAGTCGCGATTTGCTCTTGAATGAGGCTTTTATTATTCCCTCCGCCTTTTGTGCTTGCCAACTTGGAAAGCACATCGGCTCGGGAGTTTGAACTGCGGGGGATATGGGTGATGGAAAATTTGGCAAACTCAAGAGCTAGGGATTTGACTTTGTCAAGGTATTTCTGCAGGATGGGCTCTTTGGCTTGGTAGTCTCCAACGACTTGGGAAACCACCAACTGGGAATCGCTCATAATTTGGACTTCGGTTGCACCGAGCTCTTTGGCCATGCGGAGGCCGGCAATGACTGCTTCGTACTCGGCCTGATTATTAGAAGTTAAAAACTCGAATTTCAGGGAGTATTCGATGCTGAGTCCTTCCGCATTTTCCAAAATAACACCAGCTCCTGCACCCTTTTGATTGCTCGAACCATCAACATATATTACCCAAATATCCGAGCTAGAGCTTTGGTGGGGCTCTGTAAACTCGGACACAAAATCTGCTAATACTTGTGACTTGATTGCCTTCCTCGGTTCATAGGAGATGTCGAACTCGGACAGTTCGATTGCCCAAGCCATCATTCTCCCCGCGAGGTTGGGCTTTTGCAGAACTTGTTTAATGGGCTGGGCGGTTCTTACGACAATAGGGTGGCTTTGGAAATATTGTCGTAACCGCCGTGCAGCCAGGATGAGACAGAATGCGAATTTCTCAATCTTGGAATACCGAAGCTCGGGACCCTGGAGAGCTCGGCTTATGAAATAGACGGGGAATTCACTTCGACCCTCGTCTCGAACCAAAACCGAGCTGAGGGCTGACTCCCCAACGGAAAGATAAATAAAAAGGTTCTCCCCCTCACGAGGGCTGGAGAGTACTGGAGGGGCAGAGAGATATTCCTTAAGTGCAAGGAAAGAGGCTTCACAGTCCTGATCCCAGTTAAAAGTTGTACCTTTTTTCAAAAGTTGGTACCAGGGTAAGGCCTTTTTAGCAGCTTGAGGAAGAAATCTACACAGTGTCGCCATCCTGCCAGTTAATTGTTGCACTCCTCTGAGGTCGGCAGGGCTCTTCATTTCTAGTATAGCACGGCATTTGTCGGGGTTTTCTTCGATTCCTCTCTCGGAGAGCATGAACCCGAGGAAAGCACCAGCGGGGACTCCGAAGGTACACTTCTCCGGATTCAACCTCATCCTATGTGCTCTTACCCTCTCCAGAACCGTGGTTAGGTCTCGGGCATGGTCTTCCCTTTTTTTGCTCTTTGTAATCATGTCGTCGATGTAGACCTCCATGGTTGTGCCGATAATCCCATCAAAAACTTTGTTCATCATCCTCTGATAGGTTGCACCAGCATTCTTCAGGCCGAAAGGCATGACAGTGTAACAGTAAGTTGCCTTTCCGGTCGTGAATGTGGTCTTGTCTTGATCTGGGGGATACATAGGGATCTGATTGTATCCCGAATATGCATCAGTGAATGACAATAATTGGTAGCCTGCCGAGTTGTCGACGAGCTGGTCGATAATCGGCAGCAGATATTGGTCCTTGGGGCAGGCTTTGTTGAGGTCGGTGTAATCCACACACATCCTCCAACTGCCGTTTGCCTTTTTAACCAAGACCGTGTTTGCCACCCATTCGGCATATGGGACTTCTTTTATAAACCCGGCTTCGAGCAACTCGGACATCTTTTCCTGGATAACTCTTGCTTTCTCGGTCCCAACCCGTCTCATCTTCTACGCTACTGGCCTTGCCTTCGGATCTACACTGAGCTTGTGACAGACAAAGTTCGGGTCGATCCCCGGCATGTCGGCCGAGGTCCAGGCAAACAGATCCAAATTAGCTCGCAACAGTGCGATGATCTCATCCTGGATCTCCTTGGGGAGGTCGGCACCCACTCTGACCGTTCTGCTGGGGTCAGCAGGATCGATAGGAATTACCAACCATTCTCCTTGAGGGGACGGTCGGAGATCATCCTGTTCAGCTCGGACATCCAATTCGGCCAAAAGGACCTTCCCTTTGGCTAATGTCGGACCCGAGAGTTCTTCTTGCTTTTTCTTATTTTCCCGTAAACTCGCATTATAACAGAGTCGGGCTTTGAGCTGGTCAGCTTTGACGGCGACAAGGTTGTCGTCAGAACCAACGAATTTCATTGCTAAGTGAACTGTTGAGACCACTGCCCCAAAGGCTTGAAGGCAGGTTCGTCCCAATATCATACTGTAAGGGGTTTCAAAGTCAACCACCAAAAACTTGATAAACTCCGTTCGGGCCGAAGGCAGTTTGCCCAAGGTCACCGGGAGGAGGATGGCTCCAAGGGGGCGTATTGCCTCGCCCGTGAAGCTGATAAGATGCCCTTCAAAATGTACGAGGTCGGCGGACCTTAATTTCAATGCTGGAAATGTGTGGAGAAAAAGAACGTCGGTCGAGCTTCCTTGGTCGACGAGAACTCAGGCAATTTCGAAGTTGCTGATCATTGCCGCGATCACCATTGGATCATTGTGATCCGGGATGATATCTCTTAGATCTTCATCAGAAAAACTGATGGGGATGTTTCGGGATGGTTTTTTACAAATAGGCTTGTGGCGGACAGCTAATACTTGCTGAACGTACTTTTTCCTTTCCCCCTTCTTCTCACCGCCACCGGCGAAACCTCCAGAGATGGTTTCCACCCGCAAATTTTCCGGCTTTTCAACCAGATCTGGTACAACAAAGTTTCTTGGTTGTTGTTGTTGGGGTCCGTCGGGAGCTGAGGCTTGGAAAGTGGCTCGTTTGGCGGGATGCGGCGCGGGCCACCTCTGATGGGACGATAGTGACGGTGGAGGAGGAGGTGGGGGTGGCGGGGGCCTAGCTGCCCTGTTAGCCTCCAGGTGCGATTGCAGGTCCCCGGATGACGGGATTCTCCTTGGGTGCTCCCTCCTCCTCTTCTGATCTGGCTGTGCTTCAGACATGGTAGAATCTTTTGGGTGGGGGTGAAGTTTATCTGTTCCCCACAGACGGTGAGGACCTCCAAGGGTAGGAGAAGACCTCTGAAGGTGCCTATGTCCAGGGTTGATATGTGATGTTTGGTGGGAGTCCTCAAGTGGCTAAGGGAAAGAGCCAGGAAGTAACCCTAATCACTGGTGTGTGAAGGTGACAATTAGGGTTAGAGACGTACCTGAGCCCCATGTAGTACGGAGCTACTTATAGGGGGGAGCTGGTTGCCCTAATGGGCTTGCTTTAGGCCCAAGTAGGGCCAACCTGTACTGAGCTAAGAGTGGATAGGCTATCCTTGTGGATAAGGTGGTGAGCTGTCCTTGTGGATAAGGTAGTGAGCTGTCCTTGTGGATAAGGAAGGGGGACGTCATCAGGTCCTAGGTGTCGGACTTGGGAAGGTGTTGGACTTGGGAAGGTGTCGGACCTAGACGTCGGTCCTGAGTTGGAGCACGAGGTCGGCCTGTATCTGGCATCTGTTCGGCCGTTGAGCATTGAGCTCGGCCAAGCGCTCAGAAGGCTTCCTGAAGGGTCCTCAGGTCTTTGGCGAGGAGTCTGAAGACCTCGGCTAGGCCGAGTCCACCACATCAACAAAAAAATAAATTACAATTACAACCAAATTGAGAATGAGTGAGCACTTGAATAATTTCTTGATTTCTTGTTGTTGTTCCATTGTCTTCAAAACTTGATTGTTAATTACTTTGTCATCATCAAAACCATATCAAAATAATTACTAGAAGACTTGAATTTACATATTCCACAGCACAGGCAAGAGGAACTTATTGAGATTACTGGCTTTCAGAAGGGGATTTATTTTCCCTTTTAGATATCTTGGTCTACCCATATATGCTAAGAAATGGTATGTTTCTACGTGCCATCTTCTAGTAGATAAGTGTTGGGAGATTCCGGCAAGTGCACCGGATCGTACAAGTAATATAGACAATGTCCGAGTATCGTACCCAAGGGAGTGACCGTTTAATTAATTCCACCTAATTAATATTACTTAGTGAACGAGACAAAGAATTTATGAATTTGTAAATAAAAACAGAAATTAAAATAAATGACTCTTTGACAAGGGGAAAGGTGGGACGTAGTTTCGATGCAGATTCCTAAATATTCTATAACAAATTAATTTATTTTCCTTGAATTCCAAATTGGTTTTGCAAAATTAGATAACACCTAATGTCTTAGCGTGTTTCTATATTTTAGAGATTAATCTCCCAGTGATGTCTCAATGGAGCCTTAAAACCTAACCCTTTCATTAAGTTCAGTCAAAACCTCTTTTTATAAAATTACCCAATTCATAGAAAACATGTCTGTGCCTATACAATTGAGTTGTTTGATTAATGACTAAATCCTAAATTCATATTTCTATTCATAATGGATTTTCAAAAGTCATGAAACAACTTCTTTCATGAGAAACAAATAAGAACAATCAAACACAGAATTCAATAACGGAAAACAAGATTAATTTATTACTAGAAATATTGAAAAGGTTACGTACATCTACTCCTACAACCCAAGGATGAAATTAGATCATACTTACAAGAGAAAACACAATAAACATGATAAAAATAACTACCATGAATCCTTGAGCTAACTCCGTGTTCTTCACAAAAACCTCGTGTAACACTCCTTGTATATCATCTTACTTTATAAGAAAAGTAATAAGTTTATGATTACTTGGACTTGTTATTGTTGGAAAAAAGATCTGAAAATAAGAAGTTTTCTCTTCCCTTGAAAATTCCTTTTCACAAAAATTTGATTAATAATGAAGTTGACTAATAAAATTAGAGTTTGCGGAAACATAGTAAAATAATCATATTATACTTCCCAAAATATATCAAGTGTAACAAGTCCATGGATACCAAATAAGTATTATTATGAAACTAAATTCATCTTATGATACCTCTTTCAAAATGTGTATCATATAATTACTATTAAAAATAGAGATGTTATAGAGCTGGTCACTGGTCCTCTGTCCAAACATCCATCTGGTCGGATCCTCGATATCTGCACAAAGGGTTCCCAACCCACACTTTCTACACTCTTCATGCACCTAAGGGACATCTCCCTTCACTGACTTTTGTGCAAGTTAGATGTACGATCAACACCTAATAAGGGCATGGGGAGTAAGTATACACATATACATAATCAATAAAGACCATAATACAAACACAAGTATATCATGGACAAACAATAATGCAAGTACATATGGGCACACCAATCTTCAACATTATATCTCTTATAATGCAAGTGGCATGATGCATGATTTCTATCCACCACTGAGGCCTCCACTACTAGTCCATCTTGGACGTCCATCTAATACACCAGTGTGTTCCCGGAACACTACCATACGTTCCCAGAACGATGGCAAACCATACATGGATGTACAAGTGTGGTAGACCGACCCTCGGTCTACCCTTAGCATACTCGGCCGACCAGATTATCCTATCTGATAGGTCACGCCTACCCAGGCCGAGCGCTTGTCCTAGGACCCATCCTGGCGCCTCAGGACCGACCACATGGGGCTTACCCCCCCAAGGAGTCCGAGCTAGGGGCGCGTGAGCCTAACTTGCCAACAGGGATAAGATTCTCCACTACAGGATAAGGATGAATGACTCATCCTACATCCTAAATGGGACACGTCAGCTGCCTTGCTGGCCCTCCGTACAGGCCCACAAGGTACAATGCCACCCCTATAAATAGCTGTCTCCAGCAAGGGGCTCTGGTACGTTCTCTCTCCCTAATTGCACAACTGCACACACTGTGATTAGGGAAACCCTAGTTGTCCCAACTGGACCTCTAGTATACCTAGATAATCATATACTAACTTCAGTCTATCCGCTAGTTCTTGGGTCTCACTATACCTTAGAGCTAGGGAAGCATATGATACACCGTGTCCCAGACACGACATTTGGCGCCGTCTGTGGGGAACCATAAACTGCTATTTCCACCCCAAAATGGTAGAGACGCGAGGAAACGCCACATCGCGTGGTGCAAATCGCCAAGCAGGGCGAAACCGTCAGAGTTTGCAAGAAGGCAATGGCGACAACGGCAGAGATCTTGAAGGGAGAAACCCTCCACATCCCAGCATGCCATCAGTAAGACAAATTCCAGCCCGGAGCCACCACTCCATTCCAGCTCGCACGCATAGTGGTCCTTACACCGTCCATTCCAGGCAAACGAACCCTGAAAACCCAAACCCTCTTAACCCCAATCATGCACAAAACCACGGATCAGGCCGGTCCATCGACGCCTGTGTTTCTGGAGGTGATAGGGATTACTCCCGTGGTCAAAGGGAGCGCCAGTTAGAAGAAATCATTAAGCAACAAGCTAAGATCCTGGAACAGCAGGGAACGGCCATCGCCGACCTCCAACAGCTCCATATGCAGGCGGTGGCCGGAGGGGCATTAGCAACAACCCCAGCAACTCAGCTGATCCCCCACCCAACCACCACTCTACCTCCACCACCCCCCATAAACACAATCCTAGAACACACATATGAAACCGACCACACTGCTCACCCTGGCCATCCCTTCACTCCGAGAATCATGGCATACGAGACACCCTCAGCATTTCTCGGCCCAACGAGTGTTTCCAAGTATAACGGGTTAACCGACCCTTTGGAGCATATCTTGTCTTTTGAAGGAGCTATGAACTTTTACGACGGTGGAGACATGATGAAATGCAGAGCTTTTTCCATGACTCTACAACCACCCGTCTTAAGATGGTACTCCGCCTTGCCCAGGAACTCTGTTAACTCTTGGGCAGAAATGAAGAGAGTTTTTCTGAACAGATACACCGCTAGTTGCGTCCAGCCAAAGTCCGACCACGCACTAGCAGGCGTTATGCAGCAACCCGAAGAGCCTTTGCGGGAATGTCTCTCACGCTTCCATTCGGAGGCAGGGACCGTTCCTAATTTAGAACCAAGCTTTGCAGTCTTTCTCTTCACTCAGGGTCTCCGAAACGGAGATTTCAAAAACTCACTAGTGGGCAAACCGCCGAGGGATATGGCGGAGCTGAGACATCGTTCTACTAAGTTCATAAACTTAGAAGAATTCAGCAAATGGCAAAGAAACAGAGACAGAGGCGAGCGTGGGGAGCCATCCTCCCAGGGAAGATCAAGAAAAGACGAGAGAAGAGATGACAGAAGGGATGACCGAAGAGAGGATCAAAGGAGAGGACCCCGAGGGGAGAAGAGATTTGGACCTCCCCGAGGGAAATTCGAGCAATACACCCCTCTCACAGTTCCAAGAAGCCAAATTCTGCAGGAAACAATGCAGACTGACCTCCGAACAGTAGAAAGACCACCCCCCTTGAAGAGAAGTCATCGACAGGATCGCTCCAAATTTTGCTCGTATCATGGTGGGTATGGGCACACTACAGATGAATGTACTTGGCCCAGGGATGTGATCAAGCAGTTAATTAGGGATGGCAAGTTACAGCAGTATGTCAGGGAAGCACTTGACCGACATACTCGAAGAAGAACTCCATCCCTAGATAGGAATGGCCGGTCATCAACCAGGCAGGCCGATCAAAACACCAACCAACAACAACCAACCAATCAGCAGAGAGTGGCCATGATAGAGGTAGCCACGACGGATCGATCCCCGCAAAACCTGCGAGTCAACAGCATTGCTGGAGGTTTTGCGGGAGGAGGAGAGAAACGGTCCGACAGAAAGAAATACATCAATCAAGTCCTCGCAGTTCACAACCATCCAATCCGAAAGAGAGCCACAAAAAGTGTTCCCATTTGCTTTTCTGATGATGATCTCGAAGGGGTGATCCCGGGTCATAACGACCCTATGGTCATCACTGCGTTGATCGGTAACTATGAGGTTGCCAGGGTATTCATCGATCAGGGTAGCTCGGCAGATATCATGTTCATGAACCTTTTTGAAGCACTGAAACTAAAAACCTCGGACCTGACCCCTTTCGAGGGAAAGCTGATCAGCTTTACTGGAGATGCAGTGGTTCCCAAAGGACACATCCAGCTGCCAGTGACCCTTGGAAACCACCCCTCGGCAAGAACCGAGATTATCAAGTTCCTCGTCGTCGATTGCCCGTCGGCATACAATGCCATCCTTGGCAGGACATGCTTGCAGGCTTTCGGCGCGGTGGTTTCAACTGTCCATCTGGCTATGAAGTTTGAAGGCACTAACAGGACTGTAGTTTCCATCCGAGCCGAACAGGAGAAGGCTCGACTGTGTTACAATGCCAGTTTGGCAAAGATCAAGATTCCAGAAGAAATTCAGCCAAAGTTAAGTTTGAACAGGGGAAGTGTACTCTTGACGGACCTAGATGTTAGGTCCGATTTGGATGATTCAAGACCGACCCCTGAAGGAGAATGGGAGTTCATTGTTTTAGATGAAAAACTACCAGACAGAAGAGTGAAACTAGGAACCAACCTTCCAGAAGAAATACGAGCAGAAATGCTCGAGCTTTTAAAGAAGAACAAAGATCTTTTCGCTTGGACCTCGGCAGACATGCCGGGGATTGATCCGAACTTGATCTGTCATCGGCTCAGCGTTCATCCGACCGCCAAACCGGTCGCCCAAAAGAAGAGAAGGGTTGGCACCGAAAAGGCTGCAGTGATAGAGGAGAAGGTATCCGAGCTCCTTTCCGCCGGGTTCATAAGGGAGGTTAGCTACTCGGAGTGGCCCTCCAACACCGTTCTGGTCAAGAAATCGAATGGGAAATGGCGCATGTGCGTCGACTATACCGATTTGAACAAAGCATGCCCAAAGGACCAGTACCCCCTCCCCATCATCGACAAACTAGTGGACAACTCATCTGGCTACCAACTCCTATCTTTCATGGATGCATACTCGGCATATAATCAAATCCCGATGTACCCTCCTGATCAGGAGAAAACGGCCTTCATCACTGAAAGGGCAACTTACTGCTACACGGTAATGCCTTTCGGGTTGAAAAACGCTGGCGCAACCTACCAGCGTATGATGAACAAGATCTTCTTAGGAATGATCGGACCTACTCTCGAGGTGTACATCGATGATATGATAGCAAAGAGTAAGAAGAAGGAGGACCATCCTCGGGACCTAGTGGCTATTTTGGGTAGAATCAGAAAATTCAACATGCGCCTGAACCCCGATAAGTGTACCTTTGGGGTCCCAGCCGGGGCCTTTTTAGGTTTCATGCTCACGGAGAGGGGTATCGAGGCCAACCTAGAGAAATGTCAAGCTATTCTGAGCATGCACAGCCCATCTAATGTCAAAGAAGTTCAAAGGCTAACTGGTCGGATGGCAGCCATCTCCAAATTTCTACCTCAAGTAGCCAAGAAAGCTTTACCATGGTACCAATTACTTAGAAAAAACAAGAATTTTCATTGGGACGACTCTTGTGAACAAGCGTTTACAGAGCTCAAGCAATACCTCTCGGCCCCTCCCGTCCTCACCAGTCCTCGAGAAGGGGAAACTTTGTTTTTGTATTTGTCCGTAAGAGAGACATCTGTTAGCTCGGTCTTGGTCAGAGACGACTCAGGAACCGAGCGTCCCATCTACTTTGTCAGCAAGGCCCTCCAAGGGCCTGAGATAAGATATTCCAAAATTGAAAAACTCGCCTTTGCTTTGGTGGTTGCTGCTAGGAGACTCCGGCAATACTTTCAGAACCACCCCATAGTACTCAGAACAACTCAGCCGATCAGGCAGGTTCTCAACCGACCCGACTTGGCTGGAAGGATGGTCTCGTGGTCTGTTGAACTATCAGAGTTCGACATCACCTACGAGCCAAGGAAAACTCTCAAGTCCCAGATTTTGGCAGATTTTGTTTCAGAGCTATCAGATTCTACTTATTCCAACTCCTCCCAACCATGGAAAATTTATGTTGATGGCTCCAGCCACAATAAGGGGGCAGGAGCAGGGATAATCCTTGAAAACGCAGCAGGCATTTGTGTGGAGTACTCCCTCAAGTTCGACTTCCCTACCTCGAACAACCAAGCAGAATACGAGGCGGTGATAGCCGGCTTGCGAATGGCCCATCAAATGGGGGCATTAGAAATTGAAGTCTTCAGTGATTCCCAGCTAGTTGTGTCTCAAGTCAAAGGTGAGTTCCAAGCCAAAGAACCAATCCTTCAGAAATATCTAGAACAAGTCAAAACTCTCCCAGATCTTTTCCCCCAATTCTCTATCACCCACATCCCTAGGTCTTCTAACAGCCGAGCAGATATCCTGTCAAAGCTTGCCAGTACTAAAGGACCTGAGAACAACAAAACCCTAGTCCAAGAAACTGTTCACCAGCCGAGTATTATCTTAGCTATATCTTTGACCACCAGCTGGATGGACCCCATTAAGCAGTATCTCCAGTTCCAAATCCTACCTACCGACCCCTCCTAAGGAAAGAAGATAGTCAGGCAAGCGGCTCAATATACAATGGTCGGCGACATTTTGTACAAACGGGGAATAGACTCCCCAATGCTAAGGTGTCTGGACCGAGCGGAAGCTGATCTGGTACTGGCCGAGGTTCATGAAGGAATCTCGAGCCACCATGTGGGTGCAAAGGCATTGGCTCGCAAGGTGCTCCGAGCGGGCTACTACTGGCCTACACTCCTCAGCGACGCCTCGGAACATGTTAAAAAATGCGAATCCTGTCAGCTTCATGGAAAGATTTTTCAACGCCCCCCAACGGAGCTACACTCGATGATTGCACCATGGCCCTTCTATCAGTGGGGCATGGACATCATAGGAAAATTCAAAACAGCTCCGGGGCAGCTAAAGTTTGTGGTGGTCGCGGTTGATTATTTCACAAAGTGGATTGAGGCCGAGGCATTGGCTACAATCTCTTCCGCCAAGATTCAGAAGTTCTTTCTCAGACAAGTCATCACCTGTTTCGGTGTCCCACACACCCTGGTCACCGACAACGGTACCCAATTCACTGCTAAGGTTTTCCAGGAACTTGTCAACCACTTCCATATCACCCACCACTTCTCATCAGTCGAGCACCCACAAACCAACGGGCAGGCTGAAGCTGCGAATAAAACCATCATTGACGGTTTGAAGAAAAGATTGTTGGATGCCGAGGGTTCATGGGCTGACCTCCTTCCTGAGGTATTATGGTCAATCAGAACAACCATACACACCTCAACAGGAGAAACCCCATTCCGACTGACCTACGGTTGTGAGGCTCTGCTACCTATTGAAACTCGGATCCGTACCTTTCGTATATCCGAGCGACCAATAGAAGTAAACGAAGATTTGATAAAGGAAGAGCTAACCCTCAGCGAGGAAATCCGATCTCTAGCCTCGGACCTAGAGAAAAAAGCTAAGGAAAGGCAGTCCCGAGAATACAACAAATGGGTGGTTCCGAGGAGATTTGCTGTGGGAGACCTGGTCCTTAGACGAGCTGACATTGGACTGAAAAATTCAAGAGAAGGGAAGTTGGCAAGGAACTGGGAAGGTCCCTACCGAGTGATCTCAAAGACAGGCTCGGGGGCCTACAGACTCGAAACACTAACCAATCAACAGTTGAACAACTCCTGGAACGCCACCAAGCTCAAACCCTACTATAGCTAAGTGGGAGTCACAACACTGTCTGCAAAGATGAAATTTTATCATTTAAAATTCCTGTCATTTATCTTTAGCATGCTCTTAGTTATCCTTTTTTGTATTTGACTCCTGTTTACAAACGGATCAAGGAAATTCAATGAAGTCTTTTGTTTCAATTATCTCTCATACTCTCTTACTGTTAAACGTACTATCCATTTCCCCTCGGCTCGCCACCGAGGCGAACTTGGGTGTTTATACATGACCTTCTAACAAGGACATATAAACTAACAATTGTAAGTACTTTAATAAGATGCCCGGCCAAAAACTAAAAACAGTTTCGTAGTGCCGAGGACCGAGGATCCCACCTAGGCCATAGGTCGGAGATTCGAAATCTAAACAACAGTATATAACGAGATAAAACACAATGTTAGATCATGAAGAACAGAATAAGATTCACTTCTTACAGAGCAATGTTGCAAAAGGAAATCTAAACAAGTTCAAATTACAAAATTACTTAGCAAAATACAACAAAATACATCTCAAAAGAGTTAATCCTCGTCTTCGGACAAGGCAATGGACGACCCATCAAAATCTTCTTCGCTTTGCTCCAACTCCAGGGGGTTCAGCAGGTTGGGTGCTGATAAATCCACTTCAGCATCATCACGATAATCGATCATCCAATCACCATCAACCCCATGGTATGGGCTAGCCCCAACCACTCGGATTCCAGGGTTCAAGAGCATTAACTGTTTCACAGCATTCATAAAAGAGTCAACAGCACCATGATCCAAGTTGAAGTGGTTCTTGCAAGCCAGCACCTTATGCTTCAAAGCCTTCCGACGAGTTTTGATCAGCTCCTTTTGAGCTTTGGCCAGTTCCCCTTGTAACCTAGTCACTTCCGCCTCCGAACTCGTCAAACGACCAGCAACACCTTCCAGATCATTAACCCTTTGACAAGCTTCAGTCAGCTTCGCCTGGGCCGCCTGCAACAACCTTCCTTTCTCAGCTTCCTTTCCAACCGTATCCTCCAGGGCCTTTTGAGCAATCTCTCGAGCTCTCTCAGAAGCGTCAAATCTTTTTTGTAGCTCGGCGTTTGCTTCTGTTAGAGCTCGGAGATTTGCCTCACTTTCCTTAACTTGACTTAACAGATGTTTAGTTTCGGCAGCAGCAGCCTTCCTCTTCTCTTTCTCAGCCGACGAGAGGGTAGCACTGATGTCTTCAGCATTTTTGCTTAAATGAAACATATAACTCGCAGCCCTCAGCATGTTTCGGCCCAAGAGGTCACAATGGCACCTTAAGGTGCTTGCCGTCTGATTCGATAACCTTTTTTCATCGTTTGGCGTATAAACCAAGCCGACGAATTTCTCATTTAGCTTCCTAGCCCAAACACTCTCCTCGTCCGGGTCAGACATATCGAACCACAGATTGGTCCTTTGAAGGTCGGCAACCTTCGTCTTTACCACCTCCACAGCCTTGCCTTTGCCTTTATCCAACTTAGCCCTTTTGGCAAGAGGCACCCGATCTTCTTCATGCTCCTTTTCTTCCACTTGCACCAACGGGATCCCCGTAGCTATTTCCCCCCCCCCCTTAGTCGGCCCAGGTCGAACAACCTGCACCACCTCAACCTCGGAAGGACAAGTTTCGGCAACAGTCACCGAGCGAGTGGCTTCCGAGGACATGTCTCCACTCCGAGAACCAGTTGACCCAGCAGCCGCCTTTGCTTTAGCAAGTTCCTTTATACGAGCAACCGCCTTGTTTTCCTTAGCCATTTTTTCTGCAAAACCAAGAATCCAAGTGTTAAAAAAAAAAAATAATTTACCAAGCTCGGCTTTTACAAGCTCTTGGGGAAAAAGAATGATATTCCTGATATCTACTGGACCGTTCCGCCTAAGATAGGAAAAGAAGGTATCACAAGTTATCCTCTCGGCTACCGATAGCTCGGACTCGTATTGATACTGGTAAAGTTTGGGGTTGCGATTGAAAAAATCGGGCGACCAAGACAACGGAAACCGAGGTTGATCACCCTCCATAAACCAACAGTCCCCATTTCCGACGAATTGATACTTAAAGTATAAAGGTTTAAAGGTCTTCCATGAATCTGTAAATTTATCAAAAAGGGCATGTCCGTTGCGTGCTTTCAATGACACCCACAATCTCTTGTGCGACCCCTTCTCAAAGATGTTCACTTGCGGTATATACAACCATAGAAACGCTCGGAGCGAGCAAGTCAACTTTTGAGCTTCGCAAAACTTTTGAAAGGCTCGAATAAAGGCCCAACCACTAGGGTGTAGTTGAGTAGGAGCCAAGCGTAACCGACGCAGCAGCTCTATTTCTATTTCAGTAAAGGGCAACTTCACCCCCAGCCGAATGACAACTTCTTCATACATGAAAAACTCTTTACGATCCGCGGCAATCGCTGTACATACTCGGTCGTTGGCTCCCGGTGAACTTATTACATAGGAAGTCCCAGTTTTATCCGTGGGGCAGGGGAGTATGTGGGCTCGGATATGACTTAGACTGCTGTTGACCAAAGCTGACGGGGTTCCGAGCACCTCCAAATCAACCCAGTCATAATCTCCAGAGTTCGGAGGCACAAGGAACTCTTGAGGATGTGTGACGCACCTTCGAACCATACCTGGGGAAAGGGAACACTCGGCGTCAGAGTCTATAAAATCAATTTTTAAACAACCTAACCCTAGGTTTATTAGTCCTATAGCCGAGCCTACTACACCTTCCCCTAACCCTAATAGCTTTTCCCCAGAAGGGTTTCTCCCAGGAACGGTTCGAAGGGCGGCGGGATACTTGGGCCCGCTCTTCCGCCGCATGATACAGCAGTTTCCTACTTTCCTCCTCCTCGGAATTCCGAGGGTAGTCTATTGATAATGGTACTTCCGCCATCGGATCTGCCATGCGATGGCGGAAAGGTGAGGGCAGGGAGTCCAGCACCTCCAGATCGGAGGAAGAAGAAGAAGAAGAAAAAGAAGAGGAAGAATCCTCAAGATCACTCAAACCCAGAATCCTAGACCACTCCTCATACTGAAGCCAATTGATACTCATAATGAAGTCTAACTTACCCAGAAAACTAGCAAATACAGAAACAAAATCTTCAACCAAAAACCCAGAACCTATGGAGAATACGGTTCAGTAGAGAAGGAAAGAAAAACGAAAAACAGGAACAGAAGAAGAAAATCAAAATACCTGAGATTTGAAGATGAGAACTGGCACGAACGGACTGGGGAATCAAGAACAGAAGAGTAATGGAATAGAGAAATTATAATCCAAAAGCCAAGAAGATGAATTTCAGAGGGAAGAGGAATGTCAGAAGTCTGAGTTTGAAGGAAAGTATGAAAAAAGGAGGAAAGAAGAGTAGTTGAAGGGGTTACTTCCCCCCACGTTTGAAAATTTGGGCCTAAATCACAAAAGCCCAAAAGCCTACATCGCTCCACGAAAAGGCCACGTGGCACATAATTAATGGAAAGAAGCATTTCAAAAACCCACAGGGCAGCATGCATAATAATGACACCTGACACAAGCAGCACGTGTCAATAAAAGGACATTCAAACGTCCTCTCAGTCAGTAGAAGGGACAGCGAGGCACTTTGAGCTGTCCTGCACTCATCACCTCGCCCCGACCCTAACGCTCGGTTCCTTTAAAGGACACCGTCGAAGAATTATCAGCTCGGCTCAAGACTCAAAAAGTCTTAACTGAGCTAGGGGGCTTATGTGGTAGACCGACCCTCGGTCTACCCTTAGCATACTCGGCCGACCAGATTATCCTATCTGATAGGTCATGCCTACCCAGGCCGAGCGCTTGTCCTAGGACCCATCCTAGCGCCTCAGGACCGACCACATGGGGCTTACCCCCCCAAGGAGTCCGAGCTAGGGGCGCGTGAGCCTAACTTGCCAACAGGGATAAGATTCTCCACTACAGGATAAGGATGAATGACTCATCCTACATCCTAAATGGGACACGTCAGCTGCCTTGCTGGCCCTCCATACAGGCCCACAAGGTACAATGCCACCCCTATAAATAGCTGTCTCCAGCAAGGGGCTCTGGTACGTTCTCTCTCCCTAATTGCACAACTGCACACACTGTGATTAGGGAAACCCTAGTTGTCCCAACTGGACCTCTAGTATACCTAGATAATCATATACTAACTTCAGTCTATCCGCTAGTTCTTGGGTCTCACTATACCTTAGAGCTAGGGAAGCATCTGATACACCGTGTCCCAGACACGACAACAAGCATCACTCCCAGAGTGTGCATCACATTCCCAGAACGTATAGCAAACCATACTTGGAAAAATAACCATCACTCCCAGAGTGTGTATGACGTTCCCATAACGTATAAAAACCATGTCCCAGACACTGGCCACAATCCCAGAATGTGTCATCAAGTAGGTTGCACACCAATGTGTTCCCATAACACATCCAAGAAACCAGGTCCCAGACACTGGCTACATTCCCAGAATGTGTTATCAAGTAGGTTATAAATTTGGTACTTCTGGAGTACCCTCTTCATATTCCCAGAATATGATAATCGTTTCCTACCAACCCATCTTCCATTCTCTATGCATGAATGCACAATTATTAAGGTTGGTTTTTATCCTTACTTTAATTATTGTGATTTAGAAATATCTCAATTTCTCTTTTGAATGATTAATTTGAGGTATAACCTTTGGCACCAAAATTCATCCATGAATTAACTTAAAAACATGCCATTAGGCTTGGATCGGGAAAAACATAATCAATGGTATCCAACTTTTCACTTAAAAGACTTAACTTTTATTTTTCAGTTTCAGGTACTAACCGGATACAATCTCAGGCTAACCGGTTAGAATTACAGACCTGAACTGGTTAACCATTGCAATTCAGAAAACCTTTTTTCTTGAATTCTCTACCCAATCCATAAACAATTTTTCAGCATTGTCATATACCTCAAATTCCACAGATTTCATCATTCAAAGATTAAATCACAATTCAATCCCATTTGAGTATAATTTCCTCTTGAAATTATCTCATAACATTAAGGTATTAACTCCTCCATTACAATCTGAAGCAAACAGTATTTACCAACATGTTCTCAGATTGTTTTCAAGTTAAATTAGAGTATAGACTTGAGGGTGAATGGTAAGAACACAGGGCCAATTTCAGAAATTCATTTTCTTTGAAAATTTACAGTATCTAACCGGTTACAAATTTCGAATAACCGGTTAGATTATGTAGTCTGTACACTGAAAAATGAGGTTTTGCATACAATTCTTTTCAATACTCAAATCTAACCAATTTCAACAATCAATAGAGTTCATATACCTTAATACTAGTATGTTCAGCCACAGAAACATATCTATCTTGCATGCATTAAATTTAAATACTCTAATTGCATATAATTCCACATAAACACAACTCGATATCACAAATCTCATAATAAACCTTTAAATTATGATTCAATCATTAGAATAGCTTGCATGCAGGTTATTAACTTTGCTCAAAAAGAATTGAGACACAGAATTGGCCTCCAAGCCTTTTAACCCTAAACACATAATGCCCTTTTGAGTCTTTGTTGACTCAAGTCCTAAAACACTTGATTTTAGTCTCAATCTAGTATAAGCTAAACTTCTCCCATACCTCAAAGTCGTGTTTGATGATTGAAATCACTGTATTTGGCAAGAAATACACAAGAACCTCAAGCTCTGTCCTTAGCCAACACAGGTTCAACAGGGTTCAAAAACTAGAGATTTTGGTGCATGAAAAGGTAATACAATTTGGGGAAAATGGTTAGGACTTGTTGTATGCAACATGCACAAGAAAATCAAAGTGGTTTGAGAATCAAAGAGTGCTTGAGCTTACCTAAATCGAAGCTCAAAGACAGCTCCACGAACACAGAGACAGTGTTGACAGCTTCAAAGCTTCAACCTCAGAGATTGATTTCTTCTTCCACACACACTTTTAGCTTACAAATTTTATATCAACACGAAGCTCTGGATATAATCTTCTTGTTCGTGTATCACTCAAAGTCTCACTCCCCACACAGAAGAAGAATCGAACAAGACGAATCAAGAACCCTAGAACAAGGATTTCCCAACCAACACTCACAAAACCTTGATTCAGATCTCAATCCAAGCCTTTTATAGTGAAATTGGCTTCACATGCAGGGCGACACGTCTATCTCCACTCAAGGAAGGAAGAAATCGTGGCAAGAACATGATCCACAACTGGATTACTCATCAAACTCCACTATCTCAGTTTTTGGGTTCATCGTGTAACCGGTTACAGAGCCCTTCTAACCGGTTACATACTGATAAAACTTTAAAAATTAATAATTTAATTATTCTTTCTTCAAAAACCTTTCTAATATTGCAATTAGGTCCCAACCCAAGGAATAAATTACAATATTCATATTTTTGTACAAAATAACCATATAAAAATATATCTCATATTTTTATATATAAAAACACATAATGTACAAAAACTAAAACCTTCAAAACTAATATAAATCAATTATAAAATAATTGTTATAATTAATTTCTTGGTTATTTGGGAGACGAAAATTAGGGGTGTTATACCTCCAATCCTTGTTCCTTCTCCAAGTCTCAAATCCTAATCTACTATTATTCTATGGAGTTGTATGAGTGTCTCTCCTTTTTGGAATGAATCCTAATCCTCTTATTATATAGATAAAGACTAACCTCATTTTCAATCTAATGTGATAAGATTTTTATTTTAATAAAACTAATCCTAAATCTGAATATAATATGATAAGATCCTATTAGAATAATCTAAAACATAAGAATCTTATTTACAAATAGAATTCATCATTAAAATCCTTCTAGAATCTCGTATTTATGTCTGACAGCAACTTTGGCTCTGATTTTGACCCCCAATATGGACGAATTTGAGCAAGGTTATTTCTGGCAAAGTTGTAGATCTTTTTCTTAGCTTTAAAATGATACCTTGATCGCCTCATTTGGATAAGTGTAGCTCAAGTTATGATCAAAATAGAAAACAGTGTCACTTTCTCGCATTTTGCGCGCCCGGGCGTGAAACTCCTGCGCCTGGGCGTGCATCTGTTTGAAAAAATCAACCAAATGCACCCCATTATTGGCCAGTTGACCCCAGCCCGCGCCTGAGCGCATGGGATCCGCGCCTGGGCGCCATGGTCAACTTTTCTTCATTTTTTCCTCTTTTTCTTCCCAATTCAAGTACCAAGCTCTCCTTCATTCCTTTGCAAAAATCATTGTTTTAAGAGCTTAAATACCTGAAAACAAACCAAACACATTAAAAGGTTCCAGAAATCTTATAATGACAAAATTCCATTGTTTTATTCCAATTTACTCAAGAAACAAGCCACTTACTATGTAAAAGGGAGGCAAAAAAAGTACAAAAACATCACATATTAGACCCCAATCACACCCCCAAACTTAGCATTCTGCATGTCCCAGGCAAAAGTAAAGATTACAACTCAATACTACTTTATATTTCACAATATTTCAATCTAATCCAGGAATTTAATCCACCCATTTGTACATAACAATTTGATGAAAAAGTGACTCATTCAAAAATCAGTTAGAGATAACCTTCAAAAGAACACTCGATTAATGACAACACACAACTCACTATATTTTTTTATCATGTGTATGTTAGGATGCAATTTCACTCAAGTTCATTCAATGAGAACATGTTAATATAAGTTTGACCTTAGACCAAAATCTCCACTGAAATTATTGAAAACATGTAAGAATCAAAAGGTCTTAAATTTGGTTGTAATGGGGCCATGGCTATCAATGAAAGGTGGGATAAAAGAAAGAAGGGATAACAACTAAGGGCTAAAATGTCAAAACACAATTCCCTTTTCAATTTATGAACGAGCAAATGATGTTTTACAACCCACTCACTCACACTTTTCTATTCCTTTCCCTTTTTCTTTTTCTTCTTCATTCATTCTTTTTTCTAGTCTCTTCCTTTTTATATTTTTTTTCTCTTTTTTTTTCTTGGAAGAGACATAGAGATCACTTTTTATTTACCTCCAATGGGTTTATTCTCTCAATTGCTCATTCAAAAATTCAAAGGTACTCATATAATGTATATGCTATCAGGTGTAGGGTACCAAAGAAAGTATCATATTCATGTAAGGCTCAAAATGGGCAAGTAAGGAATAATATTCAATCAAATTAGTTGGAGGCCACAAAAACACAAACCTAGGTGTCGTAATCATTTTCAAACATGCAATCAATTATCAATTTTAAAATGGTCATAGGTCAAGTTCTAGAACATATAATCAAAGTGAACAACGACTCTCATGAAAGAAATAGGGGTTCATGCAAAAAAAAATATTAGAGAAACAATCACCCGAATAAGTGTGTGGGCTCAAAAATCTCACTAGGTAAATTCAAATCCATTAAACAAGTGATCCAATCACGTTTGTTGTAACACCCCAAATTTTAATTTCCTGATGTAATGAAATGACAATTATGAAAGTTATTCAAAATAATTCTCTTAAACTATAAATATTATTTTTATAATTAATTTAGAGTTAATTACGTGATTATGTGTGTGCTTGTGATAAGTGTTTCTTCATTAGAAATGTCTTAATAATTAATAATAGGTGAAAATAGGGTTTTTACATATTAGTCCCTGATTTGGGACCTAGAAGTAATATTAGAAAGATTTTGGAGGGAAGGGAATTATAATATTTATTTTTCAAAATTGACCAAAAAGACTCGAGTCTTTCAAGAAAGGCTCGAATATTATGGTCAGTGTTGAACTCGTTAGTGCGTTTGATGAGTCGGCACTCAACGAACCCCAATCATTGACACGAAATCAATCAAAGGCTTGATAGTGGGCTTCGTGTCGCCCTTCATGATCAACGATTCATGCAATAAAAGCCTGATTGTTGACGAAAATCGACCATTTGGTCGAATTGCCCTGGAAATCAAGAGTTAGGGTTCCTGAATTCGTCTACTTCAATCTCTTTCGTTTCATAGTGTATGGCTGAGTGTTATACACCATTGTAAAGCTCACATCACGAGCTTTACAAAGACATAAAGATTGAGAGCTGAGAGTTCGTGTAGAGGAAGAATCGAAGCTCGAAAGATAGGGATTTTTTGCTGTCAAGCTTGGAAACTGAAGTCTGGAGCTTACTTCAAGCTCTGATTTTGTTAAGTTCATGAACCCTATGAACATCAATTTCATTCATACCTTTAGTCAATGTTGCAGAGAACAATTCTTAACCAAATTCCCTAATTTTTAAACTGAATTTGCATGTTAAAATTCCTGGTTTTTGCACTCTATGTAACACCCCAATTTGGACATAGAATTTTCACTAAAAATTTGCGCCATTTTTTTATAACATTATCTAAGTCAATTCGGTTTAATTCTTTTACAAAAAGATTTTCATAAATACAATTTAATTCATTTAGTTTACAAAAATGTTTTGGTACTTAGACTTGCGTCATAAAATTCTATTCCCAAAAAGAGATGTTAACATCCAACACATTTCCAAAAACTCATTTTCTCAATGTCATATTTAGTCGATGGTTAACTTGCGGAAAAATAGTTTAATTATTTTATGAACATGATATATAACAAAGAAACTTCTTTTATTTCATTTAAAATAATCCATATTACAACTGGGGTTACATTCGGGATAGAGTAATCATGTCCTACCCATCCAAAGATGGAATCCAAAACAAAAACTATCCTAGACTATTAGTCTTCATCATTTTCCTCCACCGCAATTGTCTGGAATATTCTTTGATTGCTGCTTCTGCTTCCTCCTCGTATGTACGTCGTCTCGTGATCCTCTTTCGACTTGAGCAACCGCTACTCGAGATAGTACATGATCTGTCATCTGTGAACATTGTTCCCCAATGTCCACAGGAAAGGGAAA
The DNA here is from genome assembly GCA_037953625.1 of Crotalaria pallida. Taxonomy (NCBI): domain Eukaryota; kingdom Viridiplantae; phylum Streptophyta; class Magnoliopsida; order Fabales; family Fabaceae; genus Crotalaria; species Crotalaria pallida. The sequence continues at coordinate 78,140,518 of CM075654.1, forward strand.
TAGAGAGAGTAAGCACTTCCGAACGATATGATCGTCGACGGCGCGGGCTTACAATAGGGGAATATTAAGACCAAAAGGGTAATTATCATGAAACCATATCCATTATATTTAATTATCTTTAGGCTCTATGTTTTATTATCGTAACCACCGGAAATTCGAGAAGGGGTACCACCACCGAAGCTCAAGGATTTGGTAGCACTCACGTTACATCTCCTCCATCATTCCAACCACATCCTAGTTCGGAAAGCAGATGGGACGCACAGGAACCCTAACCATGCTGGCATCGATGTCGAAGGGTACGCACCAAAAGTTTCTAACAACCGAAGTAAAATCATTTCGTACAGCTTCACCAAAATACAGCGACATCTAGCCCCATTCGGGTTCCCTCTCACCAACTAAGATTTGCTCCAGGGGGCGACAGCGCTATCTCTAGTTGATCGTGCAGTTCCTTGCTACGACATTACCTACAACCGAAAGACAAGTCCTTGTAGTCTTGTCCCGCCTAGAGAAGCACTCGAGGCTTCTTGACGTTCACCATCCTTGCCTTCCCCTATCGCAATCACCACTTGAAGAGACACCTAACTCCAAGTATACGGTATCTTTCCTCTCCACTACTTCACTCTCAACGCGTAGGTTTAGGAGAGGGGTTCCTTAGTCTTCTAAGTCTTTTCTTAAACCTATGTTTTGGTCGACCCATTCTAAGCCTTGCTGCTAACGGGCCTCGACCTCTAAGGGAAACATCAAACACCCTTCTACAGTACAGTGGAATCCACAAGACTTAGACCACGGCACAGTCATCCACGTGGCCAGTCACTTAAAGGGAATGTAACACCCTAATAAATTCTACCCTTAATTCCCAAGTATTAAAAATGAGTACTTAAAAATTAATTTTTATTATATTAAAATCAACCGTCAAACGGACGGAGTTTTGTCTGTTTTTCGGACTTTCCAAAATCTTCAACCTGATAAACCAATTTATATGAAATTAACAGGAGCCAGCAGGGCTCAAATATAAATATATAAGCATCGCATAGTTGCCCCTTGGGCTCAAGTGTAAACATAGTGTATCAGAGTGCCAACAAAGTATTAGGTGCGTGAATCAAGAGACCATAACAACAACTATGCATCAAAAGAATCATAAACCCTGCACCAAAGAGACTATCCTAGCCTCACCCAAAATAAAACATATATATAGCTCATATACATCCAAATATACGGAGGCTGAAGTCAAAATAAAAGTATCTAATCCCCATAACCCTACTCTCCCTGTGAGGGAGAGCACTCCTGCTCGGCCGGGGGCTGTGCTAGCTCAATCTCTGTACCTGTAATGATAGTAAGGGAGTGAGCATTGCACATGAAATAAAATTGCAGTTTCCATATAATCATAATAAATCCACTAGGCCAAACACAAATAGTAAAGTAATGACATATAGCATTTACAAGTCTATTCACAATCAACCTCTTTCCACCCTTTCTATTTTCTCTTTATCATGATTCCATAATTACCCCTTTCTTTAACATGCCCATAATCAATGTTAATGTTCATTACCATTTACTTTATCCCTTTTTCCTATTCATTTCCATTGTCTTTATCCATTTTCCATTTTCCCTTAACATTTTCACTAATTCAATTCCCTTTCCGTTTTTGATTCCGTTATCATTGTCCATTATCTTTTTCATTTTCTGACTATATCCATTATCTTTTCCATTTTCCTTTATTTCCTTTTTCCTTTATGCGTAACCCCAAATCAGAGATCTACGCTTTCCATTGGGTGTAACCTCAAATCAGAGATCTACACCTTACCATCGTGTGTAACCCCAAAACAGAGATCTATACACGGTGTATGCAACCACAAACAGTGATCTGCATTCCCTTTCCCTTTTTCCTTTTTAATTGTACACCACTAGGATTTTGGTTACCCGCTAGGTAATTGGCACACCTGTCTAGGGACTTGAAACACCTGCCCAGGACTTTACACCCATCCAGACCATAACCTGTAGGACTATGTACTTTTACCATTCCATTTATTTAATCAAATTATTGGTGTGGAAAACTGATCCTGTGGGTCACCCGGCGCCTACAGGGCGGTTTGGCCTGATGGGTAATTGGCCTGGCAGGTAATTGGCCCTAACAGGTAATTGGAACACCTAGCCGGGTACCTAGTGTTCCGGGCCCCACTGATCAGTTTCCACTTTAGTTACCTTTACCATTTTCAGTTAATCATAAATCCAGTCCATTAATTATAAACCATAGCCACAATTTCCACCAATATTCACAAATACGCATAATTATAATACATTCCAAATCATCACACATATACTCATAAATAAACATTTATCATCCATCATCATATACATTTCCAAATACTCACATTTAGGGTCACATTCCACAAATAGTATTTATGATCATTTTCCCTTATTATCACAATCCAATTTATCCGTTCACAATTTATATAATCATTTCACAATTAATCAATACTCCTTTAGTACTCAAAATTAGTTCCACATATTTTCAAATAAGCATGACACCCTTAAATAATCAATCATATCCTAACATTCAGTTCCTTTCAAATTGCACATCATAATTACCCTTTTCAAATAAGCACAAATAAATACTTTGTTATTAACAATTATAACCATAACCCATTCCAATTCAATGAACACATAAATACACACTATCCATGTTATCATTTTTCATCTCCAACCAATAATCCTAATTTAGCCATGACCAAACATACATGTAGTGCACAATAATTATTTCATCAATTGTTCAACATAATTTCACATTCAAAGTTCACATTACTTTCCCCTTTCTAATTATGATTCCTAGGTTCATTTCGATTATATTCACCATTCCCTTAATTACTATCCAAGATCCTACCCTTAAATTTCATAAACACATAACTCCTAGAAAATCACTATAACCATAGGGATACCCAATCTTAGATCAACCAATGCTCACTATAATCCACCCCCTTACCTTAAATCAAGAGAGATGGAAAACCTTCCAAGCCCTAGCTCCTAAGCTCCTTAATCAAGAGCTCCAAGGATTGAGTGAAAGAGAGAGATTCTTGACCTCCATGAAACAATAGAGCACAAGTGAGTCCTAATTTTGCTAAATATTGCCATAAAATTCGTATGCCATGGAAGGGAAGGGAGAGAAATTCGTATGGCCTTAGAGAGAGAGAGAGTGCAATGAAACTTACCAATGGAGATGGATGAGGATGAATAATGGTTCTTGAGCTTGAGGGAGGAAAGAAATGAGATTGGCCTTGGTGGGGAGAGGAGGGAGTTCGAATGGAGGAGGAGGAGAGATATGGGAGGGTGTTTTTTGTTGATGATGGTGGAAGAATGAAGAAAATGAAGGTGGAAGGGAGTTAATGAGAGAGGGGAACCACTTGGACGGCTGGGATTAAAAGACCCAAGGAGAGATTCCCACCAGACGGCTCAGATCGCCCCATGCCTCAGCTGATACGACATTTTTCGCTTAAGCGAAATTTATTCGCTTAAGCGAATCCAGTTCAGTAAGTTGAGTTTTTGATCGAGCCATTTTCGCTTAAGCGAGCCGTTTTCGCTTGAGCGAAATTCTCAATTTGGGGATTTAGGGTTTGCACGAGCCAGTTTCGCTTGGGCGAGGTATTTTCGCTTGAGCGAAAATAGCTCAGTAATTCAGGGTCTGATGAATCATGGTTTCGCTTAAGCGAAATCCGTTCGCTTAAGCGAGTAACACTTAGGTTGCTACTGGGTCAGTTTCGCTTAAGCGAAATATTTTCGCTTAAGCGAAATGATCAGGTACTGCTGATTCACTTTTCTATTTTCCTTCTATTTTCTTCCTAACTTCAAATGGCTGTAACTTCTTCGTTCACCGTTGGATCTTGCCCAAATTTTGAGGTAAGCTTTCTAAAAATCTAAACTTCATATCTAACGGTGGAATTCTCGTTTGGAGTTGTAAATCTTTTATTCCTAATTTTTCCCTTATATTGTATAACTTTTGTCATTTAATATTAGTTAAAGGTTTAATTAACTCTCCACTTAATCTTTCCTTCACCCTCACATTCTAAGTCTATTAATATAGAACTTAAACTTAGAAATTAAATCGAGGATGTTACAATTCTCTCCCACTTACCAGAATTTCGGGGTCTCTCCCACTTACCAGAATTTCGTCCCCGAAATTCAACTGTCCTGAAACAACGGAGGATAAGACTCCTTCATCTTGCTCTCCAGCTCCCAAGTAGCCTCTTCTACGTTGTTTATATTCCAAATCACCTTCACCAATGGAATCTCCTTGCCCCGGAGTTTCTTAATCTGCCTGTCTTCAATTCTGATCGGGAGGATTTCAAAAGTAAGATTCTCCTTCAAGGGCAAATCGTCCGCTGCTACCACATGGGAGGGATCATGAATGTATTTCCTTAACTGGGAAACATGAAATACACCATGAAGCCTAGACAAATGTGGAGGCAAAGCAATCCTGTACGCCAAAGGTCCAACTCTCTCTAAAATCTCATAAGGCCCAACAAACCTCGGAGTCAGCTTCTTTGACTTAATTGCCGGACCAATGCCAGTGGTAGGGGACACCCTAAGAAATACATGATCACCCACATCGAACTCTAGGGGTCTCCTACGCTTATCTGCATAGCTCTTCTGCCTGTCTTGAGAAGTCTTCATCTTATCCTTAATCATCGCGATTTTCTCTGTTGTTTCTTGCACCAACTCTGGCCCAGTCAACAAGTTCTCCCCGATCTGGAACCAACAAAGAGGCGTTCTGCACTTTCTACTATATAGTGCCTCAAAAGGTGCCATGCCGATACTAGAGTGAAAGCTGTTGTTGTAAGTAAATTCCATCAATGGTAACAACTGCTCCCAACTACCAGCCTGCTCTAGAACACAAGCCCTCAACAGATCCTCCAAAGTCTGAATAGTACGCTCAGACTGCCCATCAGTTTGAGGATGATAGGCGGTACTAAACTTCAACTTAGTACCCAAAGCCTCCTGAAGACTCTGCCAAAATCTGGATAGAAACCGGGGATCCCGATCGGACACAATACTAGAAGGCACACCATGAAGCTTCACTATGTCCCGAATATACAACTGTGTCAGCTTCTCTAATGTATACTTCTTATTGATCGGAATAAAGTGAGCACATTTTGTCAAACGGTCTACCACAACCCATACACCATCACAACCTGCTGCAGTCCTAGGTAGACCTGTCACAAAATCCATGGCTATGCTATCCCATTTCAATTCAGGGACATCCAGTGATCGCAACGGACCACCTGGCTTTTGATGCTCAATCTTCACCTTCTGACAAGTCAAACAGTGAGACACATGGTCGGCCACATCAGTCTTCAACCCTGGCCACCAATAGATCCTCTTCAAATCCTGATACATTTTTGTTGTACCGGGATGGAAACTCATTTTTGTTTGGTGAGCTTCCCACAATATGTCTCTTCGAATATGGAAGTCCATTGGAACACATATTCTACCTCTGAACCGGATGATTCCATCTGGACCCTTGATGAAATCAGGTTCCTCTTTACTTGCTGCTCCTTCAAACAACTTTTGGAGCTCTTCATCATCTGCTTGCCTTTCCTTTATCAAATCTATGAGCTCACAAGTGACCTGTAACATTTCCAGAACAATACTCTTCTCTTTCACCAGCATGTTCAAGTTAAGATCACTAAACTCTTGGATTAGTTGCATCTCCTTCACCATCAAGTTGCTAACATGAAGAGTTTTGCGACTCAATGCATCGGCTACCACATTAGCTTTACCCGGATGGTATTGAAGATGAAAGTCATAGTCTTTCAGGAACTCCATCCATCTCCTCTGTCTCATATTCAACTCTTTTTGATCGAAGAGATAACGGAGACTCTTGTGGTCACTGAACACTTCGAACTTTGTGCCATACAAGTAATGTCTCCAGATTTTCAGGGCAAACACCACAGCGGCTAACTCCAAGTCATGAGTCGGATAATTCTGCTCATGCTGCCGCAACTGTCTAGATGCATAGGCCACAACTTTACCTTGCTGCATAAGTACACAACCCAAACCTTGCTTTGAAGCATCATAATACACATCAAAGGGTTGGGTTGGTTCCGGCAATGTCAGAACCGGTGAGCTCGTCAATCTCTTCTTCAGCTCCAAGAAACTATTCTCACACTGCTGTGACCATTGATAAAGGACATCCTTCCTGGTTAACTTTGTCAATGGGAGAGCCAGTTTGGAGAAACCTTCGATGAATCTCCGATAGTAACCTGCCAATCCCAAAAAGCTTCTGATTTCTGTAACTGTTGTGGGCCTCTCGCACTTTAACACCGCTTCCACCTTGGAGGGATCCACAGCAACTCCCTATGCAGAAATCACATGTCCCAGAAAGTGGACCTCATCCAACCAAAAGCTACTTTTAGACAGCTTGGCATACAACTACTTCTCTTTGAGAACCTGCAGAACAATTCTCAAATGCTGCTCATGTTCACCCGGACTCTTAGAATAAATCAAGATGTCATCAATAAACACAATGACAAAAGAATCCAAGTATGGCATGAAGATCCTATTCATGTAATCCATGAATATAGCAGGAGCGTTGGTCAATCCGAAAGGCATCACCACATACTCAAAGTGCCCATAACGCGTCCTGAAAGCAGTTATTGGAATGTCCTCTTCACGGATACGGATTTGATGGTATCCCGATCGGAGGTCAATCTTAGAGAACACTGATGCACCCCTCAACTGATCCAACAAATCGTCAATGCGAGGGAGCGGATACTTGTTCTTTACTGTCACTGCATTCAGCTGTCTATAATCTGTGCACATCCAAAGGATACCATCCTTCTTCTTGACAAAGAGGATAGGAGCACCCCAGGGTGACACACTTGGCCTGATAAGTCCCTTTGCTAGTAGCTCCTCCAACTGCTTCTTCAATTCCTCCAATTCCGGAGGCGCCATTCTGTAGGGTGCAATAGAAATTGGACGTGTACCAGGCTTCAGATCAATACTAAACTCCACTTCTCTTCTTGGAGGCAATCCGGGAATCTCCGTAGGAAAGACTTCCGGAAACTCACGAACCACAGGAATTTGACTCACATCAGAAACTTCATCAACTTCCATGGTAGATAGAGCGGCATTACTAAAGATAACTGCTTTCTTACAACAGTCAATTAAGACATTATGCTGAGTCATCCAATCCATGCCCAGAATAATGTCTAACTTGGTTAGAGGCAAACAAATGAGATTAATTCTGAATTCCCGCTCCAAAACTCGGAGTGGGCAATCCAAACACATTTGAGAAGTGACTACTGAAGAATTTGTGGGGGTAGAAACTGATAACTTATATGGCATGTCTACCGTGGACAACCCTAGTCTCTTCATGCAATCAATAGAAATGAAGGAATGAGATGCACCACAATCAAACAAAACACCACAGGACAAGTTGTTCACAAAACAAGTACCTCGGATCAGCTCATCCTCCTCAGTCACCTCTTCTCCATCCAGTGTATACACTTTGCCCTTCTGCAACGGCTGACTGCCACCTGCTTTCTGCACCCGGATATCATTAACTTCCTTCTTCATTGTGCTTTTGGGACAGTTGTTTGCAAAGTGTCCAGGCTGACCACATAAAAAGCAAAGCCCCTCATTCCTAGTATGAGCCCAGCATACACCCCTGTGCGGCTTCCCACAATGTGTACAAGTAGGAACAGGACCAAGTGTCACTGCAGATTGCCCTGCTCCTCTAGGGGCTGAAGGTCTAGAATTAGAATAAGGACCAGATCTCTGTATCGGACCCCTGCCCCTAATAGGACCAAACAATTTCTGTGATGCCCTGCTTCGCTCCTCTGCTTGTTCCTGCTTGAGAGAATCTTCATAAGCACTGGTCATATTCACTAGTTGAGAGAGATTAGAGATTCCTTGATAGACAAACACAGTCTTGATCTTGGGATGGAGACCAGCTTCAAACTTGATGCATTTAGTGCGTTCATCCGCATCTCGGTAGCTGCCCGAATAGCGAATGAGGTCCTCGAATTGAGCTGCATACTCTCCAACACTGAGGTTCCCTTGTTTCAGCTCAAGGAAAGCCACTTCCTTCTCCCTCCTTACATTTTCCGGGAAGTACTTTCCCAGAAAACGGACCTTAAAAAGATCCCATGAAATGAGCTCATGAGCTGCTTCCAAACCTCTCCTCTGTTGGTCCCACCAATGTTCCGCCTCACCCATCAGCACATACTCCACCAGTCGCATATACTGATCACCCGGTGGCTGCAGTGAGCGAAACACCTTCTCCATCTTCTGGAGCCATCTTTGTGCTCCAACGGGATTATAACCCCCCTCAAACTTTGGTGGATCGCTTTTTCTAAAGCGGCCCATCCAATCAATCTCCACTGGTGGTGGTGGAGGAGGCTGAAGTGCGGCTGCAGCAGCTGCTGCAGCTGCAGTTATGTTCTGAGCTTGATTCTGCTGCAGGTTTGCAAGATTATCAGCCTGTTGTTGTTGAACTTGGGCTTGGTTCTGCTGCAATTGGACTAGAGTTTCAAGTATTGCAGCAATTCTGTCATTGTCCGCCCGTCTCCCTGCCATACTGTTGAGTCATGGAAGGAAAACCGGTTAATTATGAAACAACTAAATACAACTATTAATATCCTACAACTTTACTTAGACACTAAACTATGTACTTGGGTTACTCGCTCGATGAGTAACCATAGGAGTAATGAGTTTATACTCCAAAGGCCGAGGGAAACTGCTCTGATACCATAAATGTAACACCCTAATGAATTCTAACCTTAATTCCCAAGTATTAAAATGAGTACTTAAAAATTAATTTTTATTATATTAAAATCAACCGTCAAACGGACGGAGTTTTGTCTGTTTTTCGGACTTTCCAAAATCTTCAACCTGATAAACATATTTATATGAAATTAACAGGGGCCAGCAGGGCTCAAATATAAATATATAAGCATCGCATAGTTGCCCCTTGGGCTCAAGTGTAAACATAGTGTATCAGAGTGCCAACAAAGTATTAGGTGCGTGAATCAAGAGACCATAACAACAACTATGCATCAAAAGAATCATAAACCCTGCACCAAAGAGACTATCCTAGCCTCACCCAAAATAAAACATATATATAGCTCATATACATCCAAATATACGGAGGCTGAAGTCAAAATAAAAGTATCTAATCCCCATAACCCTACTCTCCCTGTGAGGGAGAGCACTCCTGCTCGGCCGGGGGCTGTGCTAGCTCAATCTCTGTACCTGTAATGATAGTAAGGGAGTGAGCATTGCACATGAAATAAAATGGCAGTTTCCATATAATCATAATAAATCCACTAGGCCAAACACAAATAGTAAAGTAATGACATATAGCATTTACAAGTCTATTCACAATCAACCTCTTTCCACCCTTTCTATTTTCTCTTTATCATGATTCCATAATTACCCCTTTCTTTAACATGCCCATAATCAATGTTAATGTTCATTACCATTTACTTTATCCCTTTTTCCTATTCATTTCCATTGTCTTTATCCATTTTCCATTTTCCCTTAACATTTTCACTAATTCAATTCCCTTTCCGTTTTTGATTCCGTTATCATTGTCCATTATCTTTTTCATTTTCTGACTATATCCATTATCTTTTCCATTTTCCTTTATTTCCTTTTTCCTTTATGCGTAACCCCAAATCAGAGATCTACGCTTTCCATTGGGTGTAACCTCAAATCAGAGATCTACACCTTACCATCGTGTGTAACCCCAAAACAGAGATCTACACACGGTGTATGCAACCACAAACAGTGATCTGCATTCCCTTTCCCTTTTTCCTTTTTAATTGTACACCACTAGGATTTTGGTTACCCGCTAGGTAATTGGCACACCTGTCTAGGGACTTGAAACACCTGCCCAGGACTTTACACCCATCCAGACCATAACCTGTAGGACTATGTACTTTTACCATTCCATTTATTTAATCAAATTATTGGTGTGGAAAACTGATCCTGTGGGTCACCCGGCGCCTACAGGGCGGTTTGGCCTGATGGGTAATTGGCCTGGCAGGTAATTGGCCCTAACAGGTAATTGGAACACCTAGCCGGGTACCTAGTGTTCCGGGCCCCACTGATCAGTTTCCACTTTAGTTACCTTTACCATTTTCAGTTAATCATAAATCCAGTCCATTAATTATAAACCATAGCCACAATTTCCACCAATATTCACAAATACGCATAATTATAATACATTCCAAATCATCACACATATACTCATAAATAAACATTTATCATCCATCATCATATACATTTCCAAATACTCACATTTAGGGTCACATTCCACAAATAGTATTTATGATCATTTTCCCTTATTATCACAATCCAATTTATCCGTTCACAATTTATATAATCATTTCACAATTAATCAATACTCCTTTAGTAATCAAAATTAGTTCCACATATTTTCAAATAAGCATGACACCCTTAAATAATCAATCATATCCTAACATTCAGTTCCTTTCAAATTGCACATCATAATTACCCTTTTCAAATAAGCACAAATAAATACTTTGTTATTAACAATTATAACCATAACCCATTCCAATTCAATGAACACATAAATACACACTATCCATGTTATCATTTTTCATCTCCAACCAATAATCCTAATTTAGCCATGACCAAACATACATGTAGTGCACAATAATTATTTCATCAATTGTTCAACATAATTTCACATTCAAAGTTCACATTACTTTCCCCTTTCTAATTATGATTCCTAGGTTCATTTCGATTATATTCACCATTCCCTTAATTACTATCCAAGATCCTACCCTTAAATTTCATAAACACATAACTCCTAGAAAATCACTATAACCATAGGGATACCCAATCTTAGATCAACCAATGCTCACTATAATCCACCCCCTTACCTTAAATCAAGAGAGATGGAAAACCTTCCAAGCCCTAGCTCCTAAGCTCCTTAATCAAGAGCTCCAAGGATTGAGTGAAAGAGAGAGATTCTTGACCTCCATGAAACAATAGAGCACAAGTGAGTCCTAATTTTGCTAAATATTGCCATAAAATTCGTATGTCATGGAAGGGAAGGGAGAGAAATTTGTATGGCCTTAGAGAGAGAGAGAGAGAGTGCAATGAAACTTACCAATGGAGATGGATGAGGATGAATAATGGTTCTTGAGCTTGAGGGAGGAAAGAAATGAGATTGGCCTTGGTGGGGAGAGGAGGTGTAACACCCCAAAATTTTAATCCCCGATTAATGAAATGTTAGTTATAATTTAATTATAATTAATAGTTTTCAAATTAATCCTTGATTAAAATATGTGTGTATGTAATTAGCTTGCATGTGAGAAATTATTTAATAAATAATTTAAATGCCTAAAATGTATATTTTGCATATTAGTCCTTGGGTTGGGACCTAGAAGCAATTATAGGAAAGGTTTTGGAGGGAAAGTAAATAAAATAATTATTTTTCAAAATCTGGGTAAAACACTCGAGTATTTTCTGGAATACTCGAGTATTCTGGGTCAAACTGCACGAGTTAGTGCGTTTGGTGAGTCACAGCCAACGATTTCGTGATGGTGACACGAAATCACCACCATGCCAACACCATAGGCGTCGTGTCGCCCCGCATGAGCTTTCCATTGGCCTATTTAAACGCATCATTGTCCCTTGGTCGAGAATTTTGATCAACTTGTTGAAGATTAGAAGAGTTAGGGTTTTTGAATTGTGTTCTTCGATTCTTCCTCTGTGAGCTGAGTTGAGTGATAATCTATACACCAATACAAAGCTCACATCATGAGCTTTGTATAGACACCAAAATTGTGAGGTTTGAGTGTGTGGATTGAGAGAATCGAAGTCTTGAAGTGGAGCTGTTCTTGCTTGAGTTGGTGTCTGGAGCTCACTGTGATCATCGATTCTGGTAAGCTCTTGAGTTCTTGAGTCTCAAACTCAATTCCTTTAGTTAGATGATGTTGCATAGAGCTTAGAAATCTAATTTTCCCCAATCTAATTCTCTGTTTCATGTACGAACCAATTCCATTTTGGTATGGTACTCAAAACTGTCATGCATGAGAAGTTCAAGTGGATTTCTGGGTTTGGAGAGCTTTCTTTGGATTTCTTTCTGTTGATTCACATATGAGAGGTATGGGGAAGTAATTATATTCACTAGATAGAGTTTGAAATCCATTAAATGTGTTAGAGAGCCACCAAGAGGCTCTAAGGGCTTAGATTCTATAGGAACTTTGGTTTGGAGACCAATCCATGCTCTAAATCGGTATTGAGCAAGTTTGTTATCATGCATGTGAACTTAAATGAGCTTTGTTTCATGAATATAATGCTTATTGTGTGATTTGAGGTATTGAGTTGTTAAAATGCCTTTTTATGCATAATCAATGATTTCTCTGTCAATTCTGTGTTTTGAATTGAAATAAGTGTTGTAACATGTTTGATTAATGATATGTTAACTCTGTGGATCCCTGAAATGGACTTAAATTGAGTAGAAATGAAAATGGCATGTTAAAACCAGTTCTCAATACTGTCAGCTGCGAAACACTCGAGTAAATGGCAAAGTACTCAAGTAAATCGTGTTCAAAATAAAGTAAATGTCATAAGAACACTCGAGTATTTTGTCTGGTACTCGAGTATCGGGCATGAACTGAGAATTGTTATAGGTCAAACACTCGAGTCATTCAAAGTCACTCGAGTATTCTGGAAAAGTCCAAGAACACTCGAGTAACTCATGAACTACTCGAGTAAATTGTTGAAATTCAAACCCAAATCCTCAGAAAGACATGAACACTCGAGTAAGCTTAAGAACACTCGAGTAATCTGGAAAATCTCCAGAACACTCGAGTATTCTGAATTTTACTCGAGTAAAATGCCCAGAATCTGAAAACATCATTTTCAATTCTAACTTAATTAATTAAGGAATTATTAAGGATAATTCAAGGGATCAAAGACTTAGAGAAATTGATAAATACAAATAGATCGTTCGGTGACGATCCATTTTGAAAATTAAGCCTAGGTGGCAAGTAAAGTATTAATCAATTTCCCCTAAGTCTAAAATGCATTCATTCTGGAGTTTGGATGGTAGGACGTATTCATGTTTCGATAAACATGTGGAGGGCCTCTGGGAGTGCCAATACGCTTGCTTGATGACATGTCGATGACGTGGTCGGCTTTGTGGGTGCCGATATGGATATATCGTTTGGATGACGATCCGTTTGGATGATGGGATATGCTCGGGTGGCATGGATACCAAGCTTGACGTGTACATTCTAGGTGAATGTACGAATTGTTGTATACCTAGGAATACAACGCACTGTGGAGTGCTGGGTTGTTAGGGATGGACGTCAGAGAGTGACTTAGAAAATGTGGAGATAAGTTGAGAGTTAAAGTCATGCATCATGTCATTCACTTAATGCAATTGATATACCTGAATTAAGTGTGAGTATCCTATGTGCATCTGATACTTGCTAGATGCTAATTGTGATTGTTATTAATTGATGCATTATTATCTTTCATATGTTGCATGATTTATTCTCTATTGATTATGTGAGTAGAATTGCTTACCCCTATGCCCTTGTAGGTGATGTCTCGTTACATTGCTTGCATCGAGATCCGGCCACTTCCTAGTGGCGTATGGATCTATGAGGACCATCGCGCGGTGTATGAGGGGGAGGTAGAGTTCACATTCTACCACCCTAATCCGCTGATGCGATTCCGTCCTCGTAGGTTTAGGATTCCCATTATATACACTATGCATGTACCCCCGTTTTATACTTATCATGGACCACCTCCCACGCGACCAGCTCGCTCTTACCATAGTTTTCATTTTCGACCTACCCGCTCTCACCCTTTTACTTCGAGAGTTGTCCGCGAGGAGACTCCCCCTTCTTATCCGAGGAGCCCCGTCAGGGTTTCACCATCACCTGACCCGGTACCCAGTGGTAGGGTACACTCTCCCTCGGATGAGATCGAGGAGGATCCGGTGGAGGACAAGAGTGGGAGCGAGCCTGTCATGCATTCTACTGGGAGTGACTGGAGGGACGATGATCCCTAGGTACGTGCATATGGTGTATAATGTGGACCCTTGGATCCGTGCTGTGGAGGAGATGTGTTGCTGCTGCTGTGATGATGATGCTACTACCTTATTACCTATGTTTTTGGGAGACTACTACTGCTACTACTACTGCATCTGATGCTGATGGATCTACGTGACTATCCCTGGGGTGGTATTTTGATTATGTATATATTGTACATATGTTTTACTCTAGGGTTATAGTATCATAGTGATGTAGATCTGTTTATATGGACTTGTTATATTTTGGAACTTGGTGACTTATCTCATGGACTATGTATGTATGACTCTTTCGTATATATGAAAATCTATGTTTATATCATATCAGTTGCATAGTCCAGTAATTTCCGCTTAATCTGATTTAACTTATGAATGAACTCGGCTATAAGTATTAATTGACGGTATCAGTTTTATTGAACAAAGTATGGGTAGCTTCAATTGATTGTAAAATGTAAAGAAATTTCTAAAGAACGAATGTTATCCTGTTTGAGAAAAGGTTTTAGAAATCGCCGAACTCGATACAAGTGTTTTAAAGGATTTTAGAATTTATTCTCCAAGAGTTCCATTTGATGAATTGTGCACCCGCTTTAAAGAAAATTTCATTTACCATATTTTCTTAGCTCACAAGTCCATATATTATCCAATATAAAGCATAAATACTAGATTATATTTGGGTAAACCGGAAGGGTGTCACACTTAGTGGTATCAGAGCAAAAGTCAGATCCTGTAGTAGTAGAAGTGGTTCCAGAAAGGTAGCCATCAACATCAAGCAGGTATCTCCAACGCATTTACATTATTTGAATGTTATTGTATCGTTTGATTGAGGTTTGAATACCCTGACTTGTTTGTATCTTGTCTCTTTTGAGTACAAGACGCAACTGATTGTAGCATTAATAAGTTTAGGATAGAGCCGTAGTATAGGTGGTGTAATGGAAGTTTCTTTAGTTCAACATATGTGACCATAAGCCCATAGCGCAGGTCTAATATGGCAACTAGAAACCAAAATCACACCAACGCGATGTTGGTGCGAATCATCACGGTATTGGAAGCCATGCAAAGGCAGTCTCAGCAACCATCTCAACCGGCTAACCCGTCTCATCAGTGTAATATGGGAAACACTGAGGCGAAGACTCTGGCCGATTTTAGGAGTTGCAATCCGCCAAAGTTTGAAGGAGGATATAAACCGGAAGAGGCCAACAAGTGGATTCATACTATGGACAAGATTTTGAGGACTTTGGAGTGTTATGATGTTCAGAAGGTGGCATGTGCAACCTATATGCTGGAAGATGAGGCTGAGAATTGGTGGAATCACACCATGCAACTTTTGCAATACGAAGGAAGGGAGATAAGTTGGGGAGTATTTATGGAGAAGTTTCTCCAGAAGTATTTTCCTGAGGATCTGAGAAGGAAGAAGGAGGTGGAGTTTCTGCAGTTGAAGCAAGGGAACATGAGTGTGGGCGAGTACGCGGCAAAGTTTGAAGAGCTGATGAAGTACTCTCCATACTACCAGAACAATCCAGACGAGAGGAGCAAGTGCATCAAGTTTGAAGGTGGACTGAAGCCAAAGTTGAAGTCAATTTTTAGCTATCAGCGGATTCAAAGTTTCCCTGCATTGGTGGATATGTGTAGGATGTATGAAGATGATACCCAGGCTGAGGAGGTGCAAGTTGTGGAAAAGAAGGACAATCAAGGATATGGACCACAGAGACGAAAGGGTTTCAATAATAGAGGCAAAGGTCCTTATGATCGTAGAGGGAAAGGCAAGGGTAAAGCTGGTAGTTCTGAAGGAAGAAACTATCAGAATGAAGCTCCATTCTGCGACAAGTGCAAGCGCAATCACTATGGTAGGGTATGTTGGGGGACAAGTGGTTGCTTCAATTGTGGAAAGCTGGGGCATTTTGCAAGAGATTGCAAGGAGCCATCCAAGGCCAATTCAAGAGGAGTTGCAGATAGACCGGTGACTAAAGGAAGGGTCTTCACCCTTAGTGGTGTGGAAGCGAATCGATCTTCTGATCTGGTGCAAGGTAAATACTTGCTTAATGGTCAGCCTTGTTATGTTTTGTTTGACTCTGGTGCAACGCATTCATTTGTTTCATATGAATGTGTAAACCGTTTAGGCTTGATTGTGTCTGAAATGCCTTATGTTATTAAAATAGAAACCCCTACCAATGCTCCAGTAGTTGTTTCTAGAGCATGTCTTAACTGTTGTATAGAAGTGTTGGGACAAACCTCTAAAGTAGACTTGATCTGCTTACCCTTGACACAATTAGATGTGATCTTGGGGATGGACTGGTTAAGTCGGAACCAAGTGATCATTGATTGTGATAGAAAACTAGTAGCCTATAGAGACCCAAAACCATTGGGCTACATGTGTCTATTCAACTCAGAGGTGGAGGAGAGTGGTCCGAAGATGGAAGAGATTCCTGTTGTTCGAGAGTTTCCAGAAGTGTTTGCTGATGAGATTCCTGGTCTGCCACCAAGAAGAGAGATTGAATTTGGTATCGACCTAATTCCCGGAGCTGGTCCCATTTCTATTGCTCCTTATAGAATGGAACCACCGGAAATGGAAGAGATGAAGAAGCAGATTGAGGAGTTGCTACAGAAACAGATGATCCGACCAAGCGTCTCACCTTGGGGTGCTCCTGTCCTATTCATCAAGAAAAAGGATGGTAGCATGAGGATGTGTATAGACTATCGGCAACTGAATAAGGTCACCATCAAGAACAAGTATCCGTTACCACGGATAGATGACCTTATGGATCAAGTACGTGGGGCATCAGTATTTTCCAAGATTGATTTGAGGTTGGGGTACCATCAGATCAGGATTAGAGAGGAGGATATCTCTAAGACTGCATTCCGATCTCGATACGGACATTATGAGTATGTCGTAATGCCATTCGGATTGACTAATGCACCAGCTATTTTCATGGACTACATGAATCGAATCTTTAGACCTTATCTAGATTCATTCGTGGTTGTGTTCATTGACGATATTCTGATCTACTCTAAGAGCCCCGAAGAGCATGCTGAACATTTGAGGGTAGTGTTAAGCATCTTAAAGGAGAAGCAGCTGTATGCCAAACTTACGAAGTGTGAGTTCTGGCTAAAGGAGGTTAAGTTTTTAGGGCATGTGATTTCAGATAAAGGGATTGCGGTTGATCCGACGAAGGTAGATTCGGTTTTGCAATGGGAGCAACCAAAGTCGGTCACGGAGGTTAGAAGTTTTCTCGGATTGGCTGGGTATTATAGAAGGTTTATCGAGGGTTTCTCGAAGGTCGCACTGCCTCTGACGAAGTTGACTCGGAAAGATCAACCATTCCTGTGGGACGAAAAGTGTGAAAAGAGTTTTCGGGAGTTGAAGGAAAGGTTGACATCGTCTCCCGTATTAGTGTTGCCCGATACACAGAAGAGTTTCTATGTGTATTGTGACGCGTCGAAACAAGGTCTTGGGTGTGTCTTGATGCAAGATGGGCAAGTTGTCGCTTATGCCTCGAGACAGTTAAAGGTTCATGAGATGAACTATCCAACCCATGACCTGGAGTTAGCAGCTGTGGTGTTTGCCTTAAAGATTTGGAGGCACTATCTCTATGGCACTACGTTCCGGGTGTTTAGTGACCATAAGAGTTTAAAGTACCTCTTTGATCAAAAAGAGTTGAATATGAGGCAACGCAGATGGATGGAGTTTTTGAAGGATTATGAGTTTGAGCTCCATTACCATCCTGGGAAGGCTAACGTTGTGGCGGACGCATTAAGTAGAAAGGCAATGCATATCAATGCAATGATGGTTAGAGATGCTGCACTGATAGAGGAGTTTCGGGATTTAAGTTTGACGATGCAAGTGGAGCCGATGAGTATCAAGTTGGGGATGCTACAGGTTGCTAACGAATTCCTGCAAAGGATTCGAGAATTGCAACACAAGGATGGGAAACTCATGGAAAAGAGGAAGTTGATGCAAGAAGGTAAGGAGTTGGAATTTCAAGAAGGGAAGGATGGAATCCTTCGCTTTAAAACGAGGATTTGTGTGCCTGATGATTTGGAAGTAAGAAGAATGATTTTGGATGAAGCGCATAAGAGTAAGATGAGTATGCATCCCGGAGCTACTAAAATGTACCAGGACTTAAAGAAATTATTTTGGTGGCCGGGGCTGAAGAAGGATGTAGCTGAGTATGTGGCGTGCTGTTTGGTGTGTCAAAAGGCGAAGGTAGAACACCAAAGGCCAGGAGGAGAGTTGCTTTCTTTAGAAGTTCCCGTATGGAAGTGGGATAGCATCTCGATGGATTTCGTGTCGGGATTGCCAAGGACGTCTACTAGTCATGATGCAATCTGGGTGATCGTGGATCGATTGACCAAGTCAGCGCATTTCATTCCCGTGAATATGCGCTACTCATTGGAAAAGCTCACTCAGTTGTACATCAAGGAAGTTGTTCGTCTGCACGGAGTACCATCAAGCATTGTGTCTGATCGCGATCCGAGGTTTACATCAAAGTTTTGGGAAGATCTGCATAGAGCCTTGGGTTCAAGATTGAAGCTAAGTTCTGCATATCACCCTCAGACTGATGGTCAAACGGAGAGGACTATTCAGTCATTGGAAGATATTCTGCGAGCTTGTGCACTGGAAGAACAAGGGAATTGGGAACAAATGTTGCCGCTCGTGGAATTCACTTACAACAATAGTTACCACACGAGCATTGGAATGACACCATTTGAAGCTCTGTATGGAAGGAAATGTCAGACGCCGTTATGCTGGTTTCAAGTGGGGGAGAATTCTCTGGTTGGGCCAGATTTTGTGCAAGAGACCACGGAGCAGATCAAGATGATTCAAGCAAAGATGAAGACGGCTCAGAGTAGGCAGAAAAGCTATGCTGATAGGAGAAGGAAACCTTTAGAGTTTGTCGAAGGAGACCATGCGTTCATTAGGATTGTACCAACCAAAGGTGTTAGTAGAGCCTTGAAAACCGAGAAATTATCACCTAAGTTCATTGGTCCCTACCAAATTCTCAAAAGAATCGGCCCAGTAGCTTATCAGTTAGCCCTGCCTCCATCATTAGCTAACCTCCACAATGTGTTCCATGTGTCTCAGTTGAAGAAATATGTCCATGACCCCACCATTGTCCTTAGAATCCAACCGGATAACTTAGGAGTTCATAAGAACCTAACCTTCAAAGCTGTGCCAGTTCGCATCGAAGATCGAAGAATCAAGCAGCTGAGAGGGAAGGATATTCATCTGGTCAAAGTTGTCTGGGTTTGTGGAGATGTAATAGAAGCATCTTGGGAATTAGAGGATAAGATGCGTCAGGATTATCCTGACTTGTTTGTATGAGTTGAATTTCGGGGACGAAATTCCTTGTAAGTGGGGGAGTAGTGTAACACCCCAAAATTTTAATCCCCGATTAATGAAATGTTAATTATAATTTAATTATAATTAATAGTTTTCAAATTAATCCTTGATTAAAATATGTGTGTATGTAATTAGCTTGCATGTGAGAAATTATTTAATAAATAATTTAAATGCCTAAAATGTATATTTTGCATATTAGTCCCTGGGTTGGGACCTAGAAGCAATTATAGGAAAGGTTTTGGAGGGAAAGTAAATAAAATAATTATTTTTCAAAATCTGGGTAAAACACTCGAGTATTTTCTGGAATACTCGAGTATTCTGGGTCAAACTGCACGAGTTAGTGCGTTCGGTGAGTCACAGCCAACGATTTCGTGATGGTGACACGAAATCACCACCATGCCAACGCCATAGGCGTCGTGTCGCCCCGCATGAGCTTTCCATTGGCCTATTTAAACGCATCATTGTCCCTTGGTCGAGAATTTTGATCAACTTGTTGAAGATTAGAAGAGTTAGGGTTTTCGAATTGTGTTCTTCGATTCTTCCTCTGTGAGCTGAGTTGAGTGATAATCTATACACCAATACAAAGCTCACATCATGAGCTTTGTATAGACACCAAAATTGTGAGGTTTGAGTGTGTGGATTGAGAGAATCGAAGTCTTGAAGTGGAGCTGTTCTTGCTTGAGTTGGTGTCTGGAGCTCACTGTGATCATCGATTCTGGTAAGCTCTTAAGTTCTTGAGTCTCAAACTCAATTCCTTTAGTTAGATGATGTTGCATAGAGCTTAGAAATCTAATTTTCCCCAATCTAATTCTCTGTTTCATGTACGAACCAATTCCATTTTGGTATGGTACTCAAAACTGTCATGCATGAGAAGTTCAAGTGGATTTCTGGGTTTGGGGAGCTTTCTTTGGATTTCTTTCTGTTGATTCACATCTGAGAGGTAAGGGGAAGTAATTATATTCACTAGAAAGAGTTTGAAATCCATTAAATGTGTTAGAGAGCCACCAAGAGGCTCTAAGGGCTTAGATTCTATAGGAACTTTGGTTTGGAGACCAATCCATGCTCTAAATCCGTATTGAGCAAGTTTGTTATCATGCATGTGAACTTAAATGAGCTTTGTTTCATGAATATTATGCTTATTGTGTGATTTGAGGTATTGAGTTGTTAAAATGCCTTTTTATGCATAATCAATGATTTCTCTGTCAATTCTGTGTTTTGAATTGAAATAAGTGTTGTAACATGTTTGATTAATGATATGTTAACTCTGTGGATCCCTGAAATGGACTTAAATTGAGTAGAAATGAAAATAGCATGTTAAAACCAGTTCTCAATACTGTCAGCTGCGAAACACTCGAGTAAATGGCAAAGTACTCGAGTAAATCGTGTTCAAAATAAAGTAAATCTCATAAGAACACTCGAGTATTTTGTCTGGTACTCGAGTATCGGGCATGAACTGAGAATTGTTATAGGTCAAACACTCGAGTCATTCAAAGTCACTCGAGTATTCTGGAAAAGTCCAAGAACACTCGAGTAACTCATGAACTACTCGAGTAAATTGTTGAAATTCAAACCCAAATCCTCAGAAAGACATGAACACTCGAGTAAGCTTAAGAACACTCGAGTAATCTGGAAAATCTCCAGAACACTCGAGTATTCTGAACTTTACTCGAGTAAAATGCCCAGAATCTGAAAACATCATTTTCAATTCTAACTTAATTAATTAAGGAATTATTAAGGATAATTCAAGGGATCAAAGACTTAGAGAAATTGATAAATACAAATAGATCGTTCGGTGACGATCCATTTTGAAAATTAAGCCTAGGTGGCAAGTAAAGTATCAATCAATTTCCCCTAAGTCTAAAATGCATTCATTCTGGAGTTTGGATGGTAGGACGTATTCATGTTTCGATAAACATGTGGAGGGCCTCTGGGAGTGCCAATACGCTTGCTTGATGACACGTCGATGACGTGGTCGGCTTTGTGGGTGCCGATATGGATATATCGTTTGGATGACGATCCGTTTGGATGACGGGATATGCTCGGGTGGCATGGATACCAAGCTTGACGTGTACATTCTAGGTGAATGTACGAATTGTTGTATACCTAGGAATACAACGCACTGTGGAGTGCTGGGTTGTTAGGGATGGACGTCAGAGAGTGACTTAGAAAATGTGGAGATAAGTTGAGAGTTAAAGTCATGCATCATGTCATTCACTTAATGCAATTGATATACCTGAATTAAGTGTGAGTATCCTATGTGCATCTGATACTTGCTAGATGCTAATTGTGATTGTTATTAATTGATGCATTATTATCT
Organism: Crotalaria pallida; assembly: GCA_037953625.1. Lineage (NCBI taxonomy): Eukaryota > Viridiplantae > Streptophyta > Magnoliopsida > Fabales > Fabaceae > Crotalaria > Crotalaria pallida. The sequence continues at coordinate 78,162,244 of CM075654.1, forward strand.
TTCATATGTTGCATGATTTATTCTCTATTGATTATGTGAGTAGAATTGCTTACCCCTATGCCCTTGTAGGTGATGTCTCGTTACATTGCTTGCATCGAGATCCGGCCACTTCCTAGTGGCGTATGGATCTATGAGGACCATCGCGCGGTGTATGAGGGGGAGGTAGAGTTCACATTCTACCACCCTAATCCGCTGATGCGATTCCGTCCTCGTAGGTTTAGGATTCCCATTATATACACTATGCATGTACCCCCGTTTTATACTTATCATGGACCACCTCCCACGCGACCAGCTCGCTCTTACCATAGTTTTCATTTTCGACCTACCCGCTCTCACCCTTTTACTTCGAGAGTTGTCCGCGAGGAGACTCCCCCTTCTTATCCGAGGAGCCCCGTCAGGGTTTCACCATCACCTGACCCGGTACCCAGTGGTAGGGTACACTCTCCCTCGGATGAGATCGAGGAGGATCCGGTGGAGGACAAGAGTGGGAGCGAGCCTGTCATGCATTCTACTGGGAGTGACTGGAGGGACGATGATCCCTAGGTACGTGCATATGGTGTATAATGTGGACCCTTGGATCCGTGCTGTGGAGGAGATGTGTTGCTGCTGTTGTGATGATGATGCTACTACCTTATTACCTATGTTTTTGGGAGACTACTACTGCTACTACTACTGCATCTGATGCTGATGGATCTACGTGACTATCCCTGGGGTGGTATTTTGATTATGTATATATTGTACATATGTTTTACTCTAGGGTTATAGTATCATAGTGATGTAGATCTGTTTATATGGACTTGTTATATTTTGGAACTTGGTGACTTATCTCATGGACTATGTATGTATGACTCTTTCGTATATATGAAAATCTATGTTTATATCATATCAGTTGCATAGTCCAGTAATTTCCGCTTACTCTGATTTAACTTATGAATGAACTCGGCTATAAGTATTAATTGAAGGTATCAGTTTTATTGAACAAAGTATGGGTAGCTTCAATTGATTGTAAAATGTAAAGAAATTTCTAAAGAACGAATGTTATCCTGTTTGAGAAAAGGTTTTAGAAATCGCCGAACTCGATACAAGTGTTTTAAAGGATTTTAGAATTTATTCTCCAAGAGTTCCATTTGATGAATTGTGCACCCGCTTTAAAGAAAATTTCATTTACCATATTTTCTTAGCTCACAAGTCCATATATTATCCAATATAAAGCATAAATACTAGATTATATTTGGGTAAACCGGAAGGGTGTCACAGGAGGGAGTTCGAATGGAGGAGGAGGAGAGATATGGGAGGGTGTTTTTTGTTGATGATGGTGGAAGAATGAAGAAAATGAAGGTGGAAGGGAGTTTATGAGAGAGGGGAACCACTTGGACGGCTGGGATTAAAAGACCCAAGGAGAGATTCCCATCGGACGGCTCAGATCGCCCCATGCCTCAGCTGATACGGCATTTTTCGCTTAAGCGAAATTTATTCGCTTAAGCGAATCCAGTTCAGTAAGTTGAGTTTTTGATCGATCCATTTTCGCTTAAGCGAGCCGTTTTCGCTTGAGCGAAATTCTCAATTTGGGGATTTAGGGTTTGCACGAGCCAGTTTCGCTTGGGCGAGGTATTTTCGCTTGAGCGAAAATAGCTCAGTAATTCAGGGTCTGATGAATCATGGTTTCGCTTAAGCGAAATCCGTTCACTTAAGCGAGTAACACTTAGGTTGCTACTGGGTCAGTTTCGCTTAAGCGAAATGATCAGGTACTGCTGATTCACTTTTCTATTTTCCTTCTATTTTCTTCCTAACTTCAAATGGTTGTAACTTCTTCGTTCACCGTTGGATCTTGCCCAAATTTTGAGGTAAGCTTTCTAAAAATCCAAACTTCATATCTAACAGTGGAATTCTCATTTGGAGTTTTAAATCTTTTATTCCTAATTTTTCCCTTATATTGTATAACTTTTGTCATTTAATATTAGTTAAAGGTTTAATTAAATCTCCACTTAATCTTTCCTTCACCCTCACATTCTAAGTCTATTAATATAGAACTTAAACTTAGAAATTAAATCGAGGATGTTACAGGGAATATTTCCAAAGTTATCGTGCCGTTTGCACCATCACTGTACACTAATGTCGCTTACAAATTTCATTGATCATTCTCATATTTTCATATTAGTATTTACAAAATATGCCAATTCCATTTCATGGAACAACCGATCGAAAAACACAAAGAACTCTTTTCATAGGAACCACCGAACATTAATTTTCTTTCCATAAGATGAACCATTATTTCCAAAATATAATATACAATACAAAAATATACAACATAGCATAAGCAATTAGCAACCGACATACAATAAATATCGAGGAATCGTGTTTTTCGTATAAACGGCAGGGATACACACTCAATTGCCGTTTTACTACTCGACCGATAGATTCCTAGTTCCGACCTTTGAGATGATATGGAACGTCCTAATATTACCCTACATGCCACTATGTCTTAAGAAGGCTTCTCTCTCACCTGGAGTTGAAGCTACCAAAATTAGTGTCCTCTTGCTTTGAAGTCACGTCACCCAAATCCGAACGAAAGCCTTTACCAAATAATATTTACAAAATAATTTCATAAATAACTACTCAATTACAAGTAAGCAAACCACAAGACCTATGTCCTTAACAACAATTTCCTTTATCACTTTTAGGAAATCCAAAAGACTTGAACCAAAACATCCAATACCTTAAATAAATCATACTTTACAAAATCAAAACCTTTAAAACGTCAATGGAAATTTTTAGAACTAATTATTAAATCAAAAGAGATTATTAACTCAAAATCAACAACAACTACCACTCAAGGATTAACATAAGCCATTTAAAACAAATAACTTAAACTTGATGCAACCTTTTTAATCATTTGGACAGCCAAGAAACACATTTTTAAAATCAATACAAACACTTAACACATCAACAATCATTCTAAATTATGAACTCATTCACTTATCAAGTCAAAACAAGATCTATTTTAAATATCATGCAACTATATAAAAATCTTCTCTGGACAGCAGCACGAATAAAGTTGCATTACTTCACAGTTACCAAAAAATTCATTCTTTTCAATTTACTACTAAAAGATTCACATCCAAATTAAGCTTAAGAAAGTAATGTTTTTTCCACACTTATTCAATTATGGGCAGCACTTAAATCATTTCAATTCACCAAAAATCTTATACTACTAAGGTAAATATAAAACAAATCTGGACAGCCACTCAAACAAATTGCACTTGCTCACAATTTTCAGCAAATTAAAGTTCTAACCTCTATTTTCAAAGAACTAAGAATTATAACTCAAAAATACTCATAACTTATAAAAATAGTTACATATGGATTATTTAGAGAAGTATCATATCACTTAGACAACAATATTTATAGCATACATTTACTTATCTAATAAAATACTATAACTTGCCTAAAAATTCTTAACATTATATTTTTACATCAAAATACAACTCACTTCTTATTTACTAAATTCAAACAATATGATAACTATACCCAAACATACACACATACATTAAAATCATTTTTTATAATTACTTAAATCAATTTATTAAATTTGGACAGTATACAATACAAACTCAAAATCACTTTTACAAGACATTCCACAATTATCATACAAGCACCAATAAGACAACAATTTAGTAAACAACTAGAACATTTAGGCATACATTTACAAAGTCATTTTTATATTTCTTTTTTAACTCTATATATAAAAAGTCTTAGCATAAAATTCACATATTGATTTAATCCAAAACAATTTCTATCATTGGTGCCACACACTTTAGATTTTTAGACAGCATGCATACTTAAACATAAAAATTCAATTTCTCTCAAACAGAAAATCGAAAACACATGTCGTTTCTTCCTAAATTCTTATTACAACTTCTACTATAATAAAATGACGAAATTAAACAAAATAAAATAGTTGCATCTGCTGTACAGCCACAGAAAAGTTGCATTACTTCAATAAGTTCAAGTAAAACAATCCAAAACAATTATATACAATTCTAACTTATGCCAAAGACTTATAACTACAATTATTTATAATAAAATATTACTTTTTCATTAATTCTAAATTCTGGACAGCAACTTAATATTTTTATTTAAATTACTTTAATCACTCAAAAATACTTATTTCTATTTGTTTCTATATTACATTTGCACATATAAACAAGGTATCATTAACATTCTCAAAAATAATCATTTGGGGTCTTAAATAAATAAATTTTTAAGATTAAAATTTAAATTTCCAGAATTAAAATGAAACTTTCAAAATTAATCTTTTCCATATAAACATGTAATATATTCCCTAAACATACTAAAACAATCATCAAATCAATTAGAAAAATTTAATTACTTGTATTCCTTTTTCTCTAAAATTCGACTAGGATATAGAAAAGTCAGAAAAATATTTTCAATTCCTAAAGCATCTATATAATATAATTACATCATTTGGTATACTAAAAATAAGAGGTTTAATCATTAACAAAATATAAAATAGATCTCTTTTAGAAAATAATTCACTTTTTCCAGCAACTAATATTTATAAACACATCAACCACATACTCATACAATTATTCAAAAATACATGTTCTTATAAGTTTATAACAACTACCATTTGTTCCTATTTCTTTTAAACAATTAACTATAATTTAATTACAAATCAAACAACAAGCAATTTACCAAAAATAATTTCAAAACATCATCATAGACCTCACGGTCTATTATTTTTATTTTTCCAGAAATTTATTTTTTTGTTCATTTACTTAAATCAAACAAAAGGAAATAACATACAATCAAACAATAACAATTACATAAAAATTGCAGAACATATAATTCCATACACTTCAAGAACATCAAAATTTTCCAGAATTAATTTTATTTCTAAAAAAATCATATCTAGTTCCTTTAAGTCATTTTCATTTCATTTCTACTTTAAGGAAAATACTTATTTGTTTTCATTCTTTTTAGAGATTTAATTATAACTCAAATATACATGAAATAACAACAATTATCACACAATATACATACATACATACACGGTCCAGAAAAGAAAAGAAATAAAAACCAAAAATAAAAATCCATTTTAAATCTTTTATTCATTTCTATTCTCTTTTATTATATTAAACAACAACACAATACACATATTAAAATACACAATCAATCCTCATTTTTTCTAATATGTCACACGGTTCATATATATATATATTAGAAATTATTATTTTCCATTGTTATTTACTTATTTCTTTTTCATTCCTTAAAACAAAGAACAAAACAATTAAAAAGACAATGAATAAAAACTTTATTTGTTCACACAAAATCCTCTACAATTCTTATATTCTAATTAAATTAAACCCAGAAATTAAATTACTCAAACTTATCAAAAACTTTTAGCCATCTTAAGGATTAAAGAAAAGGGGAGATAAATCCCTTTAAACACCCCTTTTTGTGTCCCTTTTCTCATTCTTAATTCATATGACTTAAGAACAATTTCATATATTCAAAAATAACTTTAAAATGAAAAGGAAATTTAGATCTTGACCATAGAAGAAATTTAGAAGATTTAAACAAAATATAAACAAACAACTTAAAAATAACTTAAATAAATAAGTGATTTTGGGTTACCTCTACTCCTTAAGCTTTTTAGAAAACTTCAAGCAACCAAGCTAATCCTCCCTTCTTCCTAGATTACTCGTCCCTCTCTCTCTATTTCTCTCTTAGAATTATATTTTTTTTCTCTTGTGAAACCATCAAGGTTTGTGTGTGAAAAATGTGGGAACTAAGGCTATCTATTTATAGGTGTTGAAGTGATCCATTTCCCTCAATTTTCAGACTCAAATTTCGGTCCCTCTTCATCAAGTCTTGGTAAAAAATTTTCAAATACTACTTGGAACATGAACTAGCATTAAATGAGATTTTGTTGATTCCTAAAGCCTTTTAATTCATGGTTTATTCTCACAAACTTCAGAACTATTCTTCCCCTCTTTCCACCTTATTTTTGGACTGTACATGTATATTAAAATAGGAGAAAAAATTTTTCATTGGTTCATTGTGGAGGTGCCTACATAATTATCCAATCATATTAACTATCAAAATTTGATTTTCTACCTACTGTACAAAATTTTTCGTAAATATAAAAATAAAAAATTTATTTTTACATATTAAGATTCTACATTTTAATACGATCGTTTTCATATAAAGTTTATAATTTTTGGACTTACGGTTTGAAAGTTATGAATTTTTGAAGTCCTAAGGTCATTTCTTCAAAAATACACTTCCTAAGCTTTTCAAATATTTTAAAATAAGAAAAATACGAAAATACATTTTATTTAAATGATAATACATTATAAAACTTCAGAAATGTATTTTTATTTTAAAAATAATTATACTTGAGTCAAAAGGTTATTAAATGCATTAAAACCATACATTGATTCTTAAAACTCAAAAATTCGTTTACTACTGTAGCAGTGATAAAATTTCGAAAACTATAAAATAAAAATCAAAGATTTACATTTTCATAATCTAGATTTCGATACGATCGTTTTGACATATCATTTGTAATTTTTCGACGTACGGTTGAAAAGATATGAATTTCTAAAGATAGGATACTCTAATCCATCAAAAGACAATTCATCTTCTAAAAATCATTTAAACCAAATACTTTACCTTAATATATTTCATTTAAATAGGCTAGGGAAAACATTGGTATATATATAATATATACATATATGTCACGTATATATATATATTCATATATATATATATATATATATTTCATATGATTTTTAATTAAATCTAGGTATCAAAATCAAGCATAATTTCCTAATTTCAATTATAAAATCACAAATAAATTGGGTAAAATTGTGGGTCTCACACTCTACTCAAATGTGGCTGCATGCAAAGGGTTTTGGGGGTTAGATTATTCCAGCCAAATTCTCTGCAAATTTCCTGTTGATTCATGGCCTAGAGGTAAGGGTGAAGCTAATTGTTCACTAGAATAAGTTTAATTCATTATATTATAAGTGAAGAGTCACCATGAGACTCTATGGGCATAGCTTGAATTAGATTTTTGGATTGAAGGCCTATTTGAGTGTCAAAGTTGTTTGGAGCAAGTTCTATATGTTGCATGCAAGCTATATCAAGGTTATTTTCATGTTGTAACTGTTTGGAATTGAATTTGATATGTTAAGTTGTTGAAAATGTGATTTTATGCATAATTGGCACTCAAGTTCAATTCAGTGAGATATGATGTTATCTTTGGGTTGGAACATGTTTAATTTATGTAATGTTAACTCTGTTAAGCTTTGGTTTTGATTAAATTTGAGTAGAAATGAAAATGGTATGTTAAAACTCATTTTTCAGAGTATTCTGTCTGTCAACACTCGAGTCTTTGGCTCGAGGCTCGAGTATTTCAGACGCACCAGTGCGTCTGGTGGCACCAACACTCGAGTTTCTGACCCATGACTCGAGTACTGACTGATGCTTGTAATAAACTCTTCTGATGAACTGCTCGAGTCGTGCATGATCCACTCGAATCTTCTGGGTTGATGAAGACTCGAGTATTTCATGAACTACTCGAGTATTTCAAAAAGACTTGAAACATTAACTTTGCAGAAAATTAAGATCCACTCGAGTCTTTCCAAGAACCACTCGAGTATTTCAGTGTATGTTAGAACTCTACTCGAGTCTTTTAAAAATCACTCGAGTCTTTTGAAACAGAATGTTAAAACAATGCCATTTTCAACTAAGTCAAGTTTAATCAAATTCAATAGTCAATTATGTTCCAAAAGAGGCTATGATACCTTAGTACTTGTACTATTGGATATACATTGCATGTTGCACATTATGAAATTAATGGATAACCCTAGACGGGATGTTTGTCTGCATTCATGCATGGAGATATGGTGATAGCATATCATTTTTCATGTTTGAGGAACATGTGGAGGGTACTCTGGGAGTACCAACTTGGTTACGACTTGCCTGTAGTCACATTTTGGTAATGTGACCAACATTGATTGCTGCGAATGTTGGGTATTCGTCTTGGTGACGAGATATGCACATCGATAATGATATTGGTATTATAGACCACGTTCCAGGCAGAGTCATGTGGCTTGCTCGATGACACATTTTGGTAATGTGGGCAGCATAGGCGATGCTGTTACGTCTTGGTGACGCAACGTACACTTTGGAAGTGTCATTTGGATTGCATTCCGAGCAGGTTCACTATACATCCGAGGCACGTATACGAGTTGTTCGGATGGACATGCATGAGAGCATTAGTGGGAGAATCTTAGGACTGGAAAGATTGTGTGCAAGAATCATGACATATCATTTATGAACTTGATTATTGAATAATTTGGCTTGTTCATATGTTGTGCATATCTCTGGTCCATTGTTATGTATATTGTGTACCTGCTTAGCATTATGCTTATTCCATTATGTGAACTATATTGCTTACCCCTTATTCCCATTGTAGGTGATGGCACGCTATCTAGCTTGTGTAACATCCCCGATTTTACCAAATCATTAGGTGCCTTAGTTAATAGAATTTGGTCAAGGGCAGTGTTGTTTTCAAGTCTTTGGTTTTGTTTAGAGGTGTTAAGAGATGTTTAGAATGTGTTTAGAATGTAGGATTTAGCTAAGGGTAGGTTTTCATGAGGTAGAATTAGCTTAGAAATGAGTTTTAGAAGGGTTATTCGAGGATTAAGAACATAGGATCTTATAAAATTAGGAACAAAATATTCATAGCTCTAAACCCAAATCCCACCGTTGGATGTGAAGATTAGTGTCTTAGGAAGCTTGCCTCAAAATTTGAGCAAGATCCGACGGTTAACAAAGAAGTTATGACAATTCGAAGTACAAGGGATTAAGTGGGCTGAACAAGTTAATCGATTAACCCTTGAGTTAATCGATTAAGTTTTTGGCAATGTTCAGCCACTAATCGAGTAGGGTGTGGATTAATCGATTAAATTTTTAGCCACCTTCAGCCACTAATCGATTAAGGTAAGAATTAATCGATTAATCATGTGCAAACAGCAAGTGTTAATCGATTAACCAAAGTGGTTAATCGATTAACCCCTTTTATATCAGTCAAATAACACATGTTTTCAGTGTTGATTTCATTTGTTTCTCTTCCTCTTCTTCGAGCTTCTTGCCCTCTCTTCCCTAGGGTTTTGCAAATCAACACATCAACACAAAATAACAACAAATCATTGTAACATCCTCAATTTTCGATTTCGTTTATAAGTGTTGGTTCGTGTTAGTATTGTAAGTGCTTAGAATTGTTTAGAATTAGAAATTTAGCTAAGTGTAAGATGGATTGGGTTAAGAATAGGTTAGATTGTGTTTACAGTGTAGGTTTTAGTGTTAAGTTAGAAGGAGTGTGATAGCTTAAGAGTCTTAGAAGTGTGAAAGAAAGCCAAAATGCACTGAGTTAATCGATTAATGGAAGCTCTAATCGATTAAATTTTAAGCAACATTCAGCCACTAATCGATTAAGGAGTGGCTTAATCGATTAAATTTTGTTGCACATTCTAGCACTAATCAATTAATGGCTAGGTGAATCGATTAATGGCCAAGTTAATCGATTAACCCCTGTGTTTAAGTTGAAGAACACGTGTTGTAAAAATCAATTTCAGCGACCCTTTCTCTCTCATGCAGCTTGAGTTCTTCTTCTTGCTCTCCTAGGGCTTTCATTTTCTACTCATAATCCTCAAAGTTTCACTCAATTAAAACCTCAAATCAAACACCCATCATCCCTACACTAATTTCCCACTTTTCAATCTCTCAATTTCTTCCTCTTTTCATTTCCCCCAAATCACCCATAAACCCTAAGTATGTGCAAACTTTGGTTTGAAGTCTTCTAGCTATCAAGGAGCTTGGAATTGGGCTAGGGGGCAAGAACTAAGGAGCTAAGAGTTGGATTGGAGCATTCTCTAGAATTTTGGAAGGTTCTCCTCTACCCTACAAGAGGTAAAGGGGTTTAACTTGGGTTTAGCTTAGGGGAAGTGTTAGAAACTAGTAATTGGTACTTAGTTAAGTGGGTTTTAGTGATTGGTTGTAATTAGAATTAAGAGGAATTATTTTAGCCTAGCAACTCTAAGTGTTGGTAGATTTTGTATTGTATTGTTCATGTCTAATGCTTTAATTTTTATTTGTAATTGCTAATGGTGGTTTTATAAGTGTTGTGGGATGTTTGCTAATTATGAACTTAATAAATTATTAATTAGACATACCCTAGGGACAAATAATTTCTAATTGAAAAGAACCACTCTAAATGGGGTTTTTCTAAAATAAAAAGGGGTTCTATCCTCCATTGGAAAGTGCTTGGTTGTCAAAGCATGCATGGTGAAAAGGGGACGTTAGAAGTCGGGGAAAAACACACTTCTTTTGATTGATGAGGACAAAAGTAATTTACTAGAATTATTATAGAGAACCTTGATCTTGCACAGGATATGGGTTTGATTCCCGTGTTGCGGATTGGTTCTATGCAAACTATAATAATTCTAATTACTTTGGTTTCTTTTGGCCAGTCGAGGGTGATTTCTGCTAAAGCCAATTTGAGCGAATCAATCCGAATTGTGTGACGAACCCTAAAGGGGTGAAGCACTGTGCAAGCTAGCATGACGAACCCTATAGGGGTGAAGTACGTTAGGTTGAGAAATACTTACTCTTGGTCGGTTTTTCCCCAGAGTGGAGGGTGTATGTGAGATTATGAAATTGTTGAAGCAAAGTGTTAAAGTGCAAAATGAAAGTAAAAGTGTTAAAGTGTAAAGTGTAAAGTGAAAGTGAAAGTGTGGAAGGAGATTGCATAAATGGACTAGTTCACCAAATCCGATCAAATTGTTTAAATGAAATAAAATGGAATATATTGTGAAATGTCGGATTTGTGAACTAAGTCATTAACAGTGTGATGTGCATAGCATACACATATGGTTGCATACTACATTATTATTCTATACTTGTGCACTGTTTATCTTTATAATCGCCCATGTTAAATTTATCCCTTAGAGTGCTTGATTATATGCTTGTGCTTAGATAAGTCTTATTATTATTTTCTAATGTTTTCTCTATTCTAAAATTGAGTTACTCACCCTTTACATGTTGACATTTTAGGTACGCATAGCGAGGATCCACCGACTGTTCCCTCTGCCGAGGACCCCTACGCTCCTCATGATGGAGTGTAGTGCATAGCATGCATTGGACTTTATGCACTATTTAGTCTCTTGTTTTTGATGCTCACTCTCTTTCTATCATTTTGGTGTATATATTATTATGACTTGTATAGGTTGTGAGGGTGGTTAATTGTCCACCTTTTTGATGTGATTATAGTTTCTCAAATCACAACCTCTTTTGGATTTTATGTAGACTTTTACGGACTTGTAAAACAACTGCTTTTATGATGATGATTATAACTTATGCTAGTGAGCATAAGTGATGAAGTAATATGAAATTATGCAAATTCTGGATTCTGACAGGTTATATATATATGATATTATTGGGAAAAGTCCGAATTACAGATGAAACCTTGCAAAAAAATTTCTTAAATTTCCTAATTGCATTAATCTATTAAAATAAAAATTAGGGATGTTACAATCATCACAACCAATCATCTCCCTATTGATTCCCTACCAATTTCCCTCTCTCAAATCTTCATTTCATCTATTTTTCTTAAAATCCCCAAATCAAACCCTAAACCCCAACTTGAGCAATCCATGGTATAGAGGCTTATAATCATCAAGGAAGCTTGGGGATCACTTGGAATCAAGGATTTGAGTGCTAAGGAGCTAGGATTTGGAGTTGGTAAGTGGGTTCCATGAGAACCCCATTGTCTCCTCTTCTCTTCAAGAGGTAAGGGGGAGTACTTTGGTTCTAATTAGGGAAAGGATTTAATGGTAGTAATAGGGTCATAGTTAGATGTATTTTGATATGTGTATGTTTGATTTGTATGTTGATATTGTTATGATTGAATATGAAAGCTTACGTGATGAACTTAGGGTTTTTGTTAGTAATTGATTTTTATAATTGTTATTGAATTAAATGATTGAATGAATGATATGGCCATGATTATTATTGTTGTCATGTGTGATTATTATTATTTATACAGTATGTCCACATCCTAAGTTAGAGAACCCAACCCAATGGATATAAAGTATTAAAGGTTTGATTATCAAAACCAACCTAAAATGAACTAGAAACACGTGCATTCAAGGAGTAAGGTGGACGTTTAGGAGTACGGGGAAAAACATACGTCGTTTAACGATTGATGAGGGCAAAAGTGAATTATTGGGATTACCATGGAGAACTTTGAACCTGCAAAGATACGGGTTTGCTTCCCGTGTTGGGGATTGGTTCTATGCAAACCAGGGTAATTCCATCACTTTGGCTCGTTTTGGTCAGTCGAGGGTGATTTCTGCTAAAGCCAATTTGGGCGAATCAATCCAAATTGTATGACGAACCCTAGAGGGGTGAAGTACTGTGCAAGCGGGTGAGCGAGGGACCTTCCTAAGTGGAGGTGAAGCACCCAACTATAGGTTGAGAAATACTTACTCCTGGTCGGTTTTTCCCCAGAGTGGAGGGTGTAGTGTTGTGAGGAAAAGTGTTATTGTTATTGGAAATGGAGAAGTGCATTCATTGATATGTAATGAGTATAATTTACTGAATCCAATGAAAGTGTTAAAGTGTTATAGTGTTTAAAGTTAAACGATAAAGCGTTACATTGGATTCAAGAATTAAATCATAATGGTATAAAGTGCATTTCATACTCATATGTTTGAGCATAAAAGCATTGTTATGTATTGGTATTGTATAAGGAAATGTATTGGTATAATGTAATAAAATAGTTAAATGTTAAGGTATAGGAATGGTATAGTTAATTGGAATAATGTGAATATGAATACATGTGTGTGGGTATGTCTAGTTATGCTTTATTATTGTTATTTTAAATGTTTTCCTTGATTATTATTCAAATTACTCACCCCTTAAGTTGACCATTATAGGTACCATTGGAGAAAGACGTTCATTGCTTCCGCACCGAGAAGGTATACTCTCGCTTAAAGAGAGTATATTATTGTTGTGACCTCCTTGGTCTCATTATTATTGTTGCAACCATTCTAGGATAATGTAATGTAAAATGTATTATTAATTAAAGTTGTTTTAAGTGTAAACTTTTTATTATAAGTTAAATATACTCTTATTTTGTGAAGAGGAATTTAAATGAAACTTTTAATTCTTTTGAATGTGTAAATTGTTGGAAGTCAAGCTAGAGTTGGAAGACATACTTCAAACTCTCTTACGGACTTCAAGTATAATTCAAGATGATGTTTTGATGATAACAAACCAACTCAAGTTCAAGATCACAAGTGTCATCCATCTTCAAGGTTGAAGATTCAAGCAAGGCATAGATTAGAAACCTTTTCCTTAGATCATTTGTAAGGTAATGGAGTTTCTATTCTTTACGAGTTTACAAAAGCCAATAAGTTTTTTCATTTTAAAAGAGAGAAGAAAAATGTGTTTTTCATGAAAAGGTGTTTTCTATCTTAATCTTTGTGAAAATACTTGATGTTACAAAACTCTGTATATTTTTATGTATGCAAGAGAGATCGAGTAATCGATTAGCTGCTCAAGATAATCGATTAACTTTGTTGCATCATGGAAAAATCAGAGAGGTTGTAATCGATTAAGTGAACTTTGCTAATCAATTACTTTCTTATGGGAGTAATCCGGCTCAAGTAATCGATTATAATTGTTGCATCATATATTTTTCAGAGGCTTAGTAATCGATTACAGGCTCTGTAGTAATCGATTACATGATGTTGCATCATATGCATAACAGAGGCTCAGTAATCGATTAATTGTTTAAGTGTAATCGATTAAATGAGTTGCATCACATATTGAACAGGAGTGGTGTAATCGATTAATCATTGTTGGTCTAATCGATTACTTGTTTTTCAAATGAATTTAAAAATTTCTATTTTTGAAGGAATAATCGATTACCTTCAGAAAGTAATCGATTACTTCAAGTTTTATTGAAAAACGTGTCAGAATCATTTTGATTATTTCCTGATTTATTTTTATATAAAAAGATTCTGATTTATTTTATAAAATTCGAAAATGATTTTAAATTTAAATTATTTCCTTTTTAGTTTTAAGAATCAAATCTTTATTTTATTTCGTAAATCATTTTGATTTAGTTTTGATTTTAAAACTTATTCCAAATCTTATTTTATTTTGTTTTGATTTTGTTTTACTTATTCTAAATCTTTTTGATTCTAAAATGTTTTTCTATTTTAAAAAGAAATTCACTCCAACATTCGGTGGCTGACATATTTTTCATTCATCTTTTCTGATCATCATGTTTCTCTCTTCTTCCTCTCTAATCTTCTGGTTTTCATGTTCATATTTTTAGAAGAACAAAAACCTTAATGACTGAGTAACTCTTAGAGAAAAAGTACTGAGGCCCCTAGCGAACGGAGGTTCCTAGTAGTGTGCGGGGAGCTCTTGGGTGTAATAGGGTGCGGCTCTATTGCTGATTATAAGAACTCTCAGGCGGGTCGCTTGGGGACTGGACTAGGCCTTTCGACGGGAATGTTGAACCAGTATAAAAATCACGGGTGCAAGCTTTTCTATCCTTATCTCTTTATTTTTCCGCATATTTCAATTATTTACGTTTCCGCGCTACTCAATTTATTTTATCTATCGTTTTCGCGATCCATTTCAAATGCTTAATCTCTCCATCTCAAAACAATTTTTTAATTTGTAAAGGATTTCACAATACATTAATAAAACTGGATTCACCCCCCCCCCTCTCGAGATTTTGAGGCCAAAACCAACAATTGGCATCAGAGCTAATCTCTTGTGTTAAGACTTAACCGTCTCAAGAGTATGGCTTCAAACTCTCTATTTGGTGGTAAAGGGAGTTCTATTAACCGTCCTCCCACGTTTGATGGGGTAGGGTACGCGTATTGGAAAGCCCGTATGCAAATTTTTATTCAAGGAGTTGGATTAAAAGTTTGGGATGCCATCGTAAATGGTCCCTATGTTCCTACCTATGTGGTTAATGGTAACACCGTCGAAAAGCCTATGGCTGAGTGGACGGAGGAGGAGGAACGTAGAGTCTAGTACGACCTGAAAGCGAAAAATATTATAACATCTGCTTTGAGCTATGATGAGTTTTTCATGATATCGACATGCGAGACAGCACAACAAATGTGGGATACGCTAGAAGTCACGCATGAAGGTACAACCGAGGTGAAAAGGTCAAGAATCAATACTCTGACTGGTGAATACGAATTATTCATAATGAAAGATGGAGAATCGATTCAAGAGATCCAAAAACGCTTCACAATGATTGTAAATCAGCTGACGACGTTGGGGAATAAATTCACCAATGAGGATCTCATCAACAAAGTTTTAAGGTGTTTGGGAAGAGAATGGCAACCCAAAGTGACGACGATTGCTGAATCAAGAAACCTTTCAACTATGACGCTGGCAACTCTCTTTGGGAAGCTACAAGAGCATGAAAGTGAATTAAAAAGATTGGCTCAACACGAAGAGGAAAACAAGAAGGTCAAAAGTCTGGCATTCAAGGCTAAAGCACCAGCAATAGAAAGTGACTCGGACAAAGAACTGTTAAATGATGAACACATGGGTCTGTTGGTCAAAAAGTTCGGGAAATTTCTGAGGAAGAAAAACTTCAATAGAAGGGACAACAACAAGAGTGGAGGGTCATCCATCACATGTCATAAGTGTGGCAAGCCTGGTCACATCAGAGCAGACTGCTACCAGCTGAAAAAGAAAGAGAATTCAGAAAAAGGCACCTCAAATTCAAAGAAAGGGAAGCAAGCATATTTGGCATGGCTGGACAACGAAGGAAGTTCGTATGAGGATTCAGACGAACAAGAAGAGACAGCCAACATATGTTTGATGGCACACGGAGATGAGGTAATTTCTGAACTTAACTTTTCTTATGATGAATTAGAAGAGGCTTTTGAAGAATTACACAAGGAGTCGATGAGGTTATCCTTATTGATCTCTTTAGAAAAGAAAAATTCAGCTTCTCTTTTAGAAAAGAATAAAAATCTTATTAAAGAAAATGAATTTTTGAAAAATCAAAATAAGGAGCTGAATTTGACTTTGAAAATTTCTTCAAACACATCGAGTAACGAAGTTAAATTTAAAGCTAGTTCTTCTTCTTGTAAATTCTGCAAGGACCTTGTTAAAGAAGTAGAAGATTTAAAAGAAACCCTTGCAAAATTTACGAAAGGTAGAAATACTTTAAACTTAATGCTAGGGAGACAAAAATGTTTCTTTAGTAGAGCGGGTTTAGGATATCAACCCGGTAGACATCAAAAGAAATTAAGTACCATTTTTGTCCCTGCAAGCAATCATAAGAAACCTTTAATTATTTGTCATATCTGTGGTAAAAAGGGTCATGATGCACATGAATGCATACACCGAAAAGTGAAGTTCGTTAAAGTGAACAATGAAACTAAAAGGTGGCATGATTTAAACTATGGCTATACTAACGCTCAAGGACCCAAAAAGATATGGGTACCTAAAAAGAAACCTTGAATTCTTTGCTTGTAGGTTACTCCGGAAGAAAGAAAACTGTGGTGGTACTTGGACAGTGGATGCTCAAAACATATGACTGGAGATAAATCTAAGTTCTCGCATCTCGTGTCAAAGGACCAAGGACATGTTACTTTCGGAGATAACAATCAAGGAATGATTCTCGCATCTCCTAACCCTTGCATTGAAAATGTTTTACATGTTGAGGGCCTAAAACACAATTTTCTAAGTATTAGTCAGTTTTGTGATAAGGGCAATAGGGTTATTTTTGATTTTGATAGATTTATTATCGAGGGTAAAGTTGATAATCTTATTAAGCTAATTGCTCGCAGGATAAACAATGTTTATGTTATTGATTTTAACTCAATACCCTCAAATGATGCGAAATGTTTATTAAGTAAAGAGGATGAATCGTGGCTATGGCATCGTAGAATAGGTCACATCCACATGGCTCATTTAAATAAAATTTCTTCTAAAAACTTAGTAGTTGGTTTGTTAAAGCAAAATTTTTCTATTTCTGAAAAATGTGATCCTTGTTCAAAATCAAAACTCACAAGGGCATCTTTTCCTTCTAAAAATCTTGTTTCAACTCAAAAGCCCTTGGAACTTTTACATATGGATCTTTTTGGACCTTGTAAAGAAAAAAGCTTTGGTGGCAACTATTATTGTTTGGTTGTTGTGGATGACTATTTTAGGTATACATGGACGCTTTTTATTACTCATAAAAATGGTGCATTTCATGAATTTAAAAAGCTAGCCAAGATTGTTCAAAACCAATTGCATTTGAGCATTGCATCCATTAAAACTGATCATGGTGGAGAATTTGAAAATCATCTTTTTGAAAATTTTTGCGAAAACATGGAATTAAACATTATTTTTCAGCTCCAAGAACTCCTGAGCAAAACGGGGTTGTGGAGAGGAAAAATCATTCATTAAAAGAGCTTTCAAGAACAATGCTGAATGACATGAATTTGACTGCATATTTTTGGGCCGATGCAGTGAGTACATCTTGCTATGTTATGAACCGTGTTTTAATAAGGCCTATTTTAAAGAAAACCCCCTATGAGTTGTACAAGGGGAGAAAACCAAATATTTCCCATTTTCGTGTTTTTGGATGTAAATGTTTTGTGGATAATAATGGTATAGAAAATCTAGGAAGTTTTGAGGCTAGAGCTGATGAGGGCATATTCATTGGATATTCTGTTTCGAGCAAAGCATATATGATTTACAATAAATCTCGTAATACTATTGAAGAATCTATTCATGTATCATTTGATGAATCCGATCCCATAAAGTTGGGAAAGGTATTTGTTAATGACATTTTAGGTATCCTTGGAGAAGGATTGTAACATCCCTAATTTCTTTTTGGGGGGAAGGATGGTAACATCCCTAATTTTAATCCCTAGTATAATTATAAATTTTATTAAATTAAATAATTACTTCATGAAATCAATTAATCAAGTGCTGGGTATTTTCATAAAATACATTGTGTTAATTACGAAAGTACCTTTAATTGTATTTTAAAGTAAATTCATTTAAAAAAAATTAATTAATTACCCTATTTAAATAATATACTTTCTATTCTTTACTTTGATTTTTTGCAAAGATTAAATATTAAACAAATTTTTATTATTTCCTAGTATCTAACTAATTTCTTACTTTATAGTTTTCCTGTAGGCAATGATGGATGCACCTTCCGATTGTGGAATCTAGGTCTTGTAAGACGTTGTCCGTAGGAGACTGTACGCATAGACCGCGTAAGACACACATTCTGTGCAGCTATAAGACATTGTCCGAAGGAGACTATACGCAATGATGGAAATCCACGAAATAAATTCTAAAATTATTTGCAAAACTCAAAGAGTATATGAATAGAAAAGTAAATGTGAAATCAAGTAAAGAGATGAGAAAAGTATAAGTTGAAAAGGATGTAAATGTATGAAATAAAAGAGTTTAATTAATTATAAAGGAACTGTTAGTTAGTGATATAAGTGCGTGTGACTTGGCTTGGTGTGATTTGTTGATATTATGTGAATTATATGACTAAGTGTGTTTGACTTAGTTGATTATTATGTCTAGTTAGAGACTACTTTTCTACTTCTCGTGTAGTGCTCACCTCCTTAATATTTTTCCAGGTGCAATGTTGAGCTTGCATTATTTTTGGCCGAGCATGGAGTGTAAACTAGTTAGAAGAGAAAGTGTTTTATTTTGTTATCTTTAAATTCATTTTAGTTTTATTGTATTTCATCCGTGTGAGCCTTGAGGATGTTTTATTTGGTTCCCAGGGCACGGAAATCAATTAAATTGTTTATAAATATTTTATGGATTGTACTGGTTGATAGGTTTATAAATGTTATTTTGGGAAAGTCCGATAAACAGAGGAGACTCTGTCAGATTTTGATTAAGATTCAAAACGGAATTTTTAAGTCCTAATTTCAAAATCAACTTAATTATTGTAATTAATCTATTTTAATATAAGAGTGTTACATTTTGGTATCAGAGCAGTTTTCCTCGGCCTTGGAGTAACTCATTACTCTTGTTGTGTTACTCACCAAGCGAGTAACTGATAGATAGCTTAGTATCTAAGTTATGAAATAGTGTAGCATGTTGCTAACCTTATGTTGAAAATTTTTTTATTGAAGCAAATAGTGTTTGATTGAATTTAAAAAAAAATAGTTTTGGTTTATGTGTCTCAAGTTGTTGCCGAAAGACCCTGATTTCTTGGGAAATGGACGTTGTCGCATTTAGAAAATGGATGAAGTTCGAGATTAAGGAAAGTGAAAGAACCCCCAACGGGCTAGAGCAAATAATTGCTACCCCAACGGGAAGGAACGATCCTTGGTTTTGAACTAAGTACGCCAATTTTTAAATGTGGCAATGCAACATTGTATTTTTATGTTTTTGAATGTTTGAAACTTAGGTAGGACAAAGTGATCTTACCACCAAGGTAATGTATAATCGAGACCGGCCATCTCGAGGACTACATTTATTGGAAGGTGAAATCATCAAGTTCCCCGAGTTCCAGACTATCTCTTAAGATGATCGACGTCTGAAAACCTAAGGGACATAGTCTGTTATAGTTAAATTCTTTAGAGTCCTAAGTACCCCCCAAATCAGAGTGCGCAGCGGATGTAACCAAAAATCATTTCAAGTATTTAGTAAGCTTTGATCATTGGATTTTATTTTAGATGATTTTTTTCTCTTTAAATCCTTGGATAATTTTTCTTTTTAGCCGAACAAACTTTTTTTGGAAATCTTCATAAGTGATCTACTACTTAGACAAGAAGGGTAATCGATTACTGGCCTGAAGTAATCGGTTACCTCCTTGATGCAACAATTATAGTACAATTTTCAGGGGTCAAGTAATCGATTACTCAAAGTAATCGATTATGCTACCAATGTAATCGGTTACTTTTGCTGCAACTTTTGTGTGATTATTACCAGGGAGCAAGTAATCGGTTACTCCCTTCAAAGTAATCGATTACCTTGCTGAAAATCCTATTTTGATGGCTTTCAACTCAAAATTATTTCCTTATGTTCCTATTTTCACGCAAGCTTGATCCACTACTCATAACCTTACCTAAACATAGAAATTCACAATATTTTATTTCGACTATAGACTTTGAGAATTTGTTACTTTTACGTTCTCTAATTTACTACCTTGTTTCCAATCCACTTGAAAGAATATGTTTGTGGAGATGATAATTTGCTTTGTTTGTCAATGACTTATCTCTTACATTTTTGTATAGTTAGTTTCTCTTGCTTTTGGATTCCTCTTTGATTTAGCCTTTATGAACTTAATTTCATGGATTTTTGTTTGAGTTTATGTAAAATGCAAGTTAGATTGTTGACTTGTGGTTTAAATGAATTTGTTCCATGACCTTGCATGATTGCATAAACGTGTCTGAAAATGATGTATATATTTGATTTTGAGCCATTGACTACTTCCTTTTGAAATGAAAATTGTTCAACAAGCTTCAACAAGTAGCTCTCTTGATTAGCACATTACCCATTACGTTTTATATTAGTATTGGCCACTACCAACCTATTATGTTACTTAGATTACTTTAAGAAGTTTTCCAAAACTCTCATGCCAGAGAAAATGTTCTTGAACACTAGTCTAACGAACTTTTGATTCTTTTCAGGTTTTAGTTTTCCTCTTGTAAATTTAAAATGACATTCATTTAAGAAAACGACACTCTATTGGTTGAGTCATGATTTCTAATACTTATCTTTTTTTTGGGATCTTAATTCCTACATAGATTTTTTTTTACATGTTCTATTTCTTGTAGAAAAGAGATGTGTCACTCTTCCTGTTTCAAGGTTTTAAAAAATTAATACCACATTCGGACGTGCAATTGAATTGGGTTCTCCTTACAAAAATATTTCTCCTTATGATTTTCAGAAATGGTATCATTTTAGGTGCTGAACTTATTATCCTAATTCAAACCATACGCATAATGCTGATTTTGTTTAGACCATTTGGATTTTTAAAACTCCTACTTTGCATTGTATTTTATGTTGCCTCTTTGAGATTTGAATTCGTTTTACAATTTTGATAGAGTTAAAATATCCTTCCAATAGCTATCACCTGCTAAATGTCAAAATACTTTTTCAATTTTGAGAACTTAAATGATTTGGTTTGGAAATGACTTAACTGTAATTGTTATTTCGTACATCAAGTAATGATTTCTCTAGTTGGTATTGTCATGAAAGATGGTTCTCCTCTTTGATTGAATTCGAGAACCTTTTTACTTACCTAATTAACGACATTCTTTTGCTACTGCTAAAATTCTTAGTGCCACTAAGGTTTTACATGTCCTGTTATATTGAATGATGTTAGAAGATCCTCTTGCTATTTGTAGTACTGGTTTTAAATTTATTAGCATGATGGTCAAAGATTCTTGAAAATCCTAACCTTACGGTTTTCTCTAGTCAAATTTCGAGGACGAAATTTCTTTTTGGGGGAAGGATTGTAACCTCCCTAATTTTAATCCCTAGTATAATTATAAATTTTATTAAATTAAATAATTACTTCTTGAAATCAATTAATCAAGTGCTGGGTATTTTCATAAAATACATTGTGTTAATTACGAAAGTACTTTTAATTGTATTTTAAAGTAAATTCATTTAAAAAAAATTAATTAATTACCCTATTTAAATAATATACTTTCTATTCTTTACTTTGATTTTTTGCAAAGATTCAATATTAAACAAATTTTTATTATTTCCTAGTATCTAATTAATTTCTTACTTTATAGTTTTCCTGTATGAAACTATATGATGTTAAATTTTTATTTATTAATATTTTTGGGAACAATTAAATAAATAAATGAATGGGAGTATATGTTAACAAAAAATATGTTGTGCGTGTGTGTGTTAAGTGTGTGGGCATGAAGCCCTATCCTTCTTCATCAAAGGGGTCCAGCCGCCACCCCTTTTCTCTCTATCTCCCTCCCGTTTTGTTCCCCCGTCTCTCTCTCCTCCGTTGGCCATATCGTTATCGCCTTGAACTGCCACCATTTACAATGGTTTGAACCAAACCATCTCTTGTGAGTCCAGCCACCATCGCTCACCATCTCCGACGCGTGTTCCTCCTCCCTCTAGTCGAAGCCGCGACTTCTTTCGGGCCAGAACGAACCACCGCCACTCTTGGAATCCAATGAAATAATTGTCAAATTTCTTTTCTATGCATAGGAATAGGATAAGCATTAGGAATCATTGCATCACAGACACTCCGAGCATTCTTTATCAGAGTGCGCAACGGAAGTGAATATGTGTCAACCCGATGGACTTGCCTTTAACTTCGATGATTGAGTGTCGTCTCTAATAAGACCTAAGTACTTTCTACAATTCCACATTGTGTTAGGTGATAAATACACTGCTATTGAAAAAGTGTATATGTGTTTTTGCATCAAACTATTTTAAGACTTTATTTTGAAAAGTATTAGTAGTATGAATTCTAACGAATGTCGAGCATACTAGTATTCTAATACTTTCCAATGTGTGGAAGTGATTCAAGCTTTGATAATTGATCGAATGTCACACCACCAATTTTTAAACATGTATTGTTAACAAGGTGAATTCCTAAATAATGGAATGATGGTGTAGTTTATTCTTGGATTACACCAATTGTCGATTAAATAGGAATTCACCGAATGTGACATACGTCAATTTGAAACAAGATTTGAACTTCAAAGTTGAAATAAAAGGAAAGGCATTTATTAAGATTTGAAAATGCAAATGAAATCAAATTTCAACCGATACATGCAATTCCTTTTATTTGAGTTTGAAGATCATAGAGGATCCTTGTTTTCTTTGACAAAGGAGTCCATAAACTTTTGAATTAATTCGAAAACCAATGTGAAATGATTTTGGAAATCTTTATGAATACTCTGAAATTTTGAATGTTTGACATGTTTCTTATCATCAACTAATTTTGCCAAAGTTTAAAACGAAATTGATTTATAAATTACAAAGAGTTTTCCTTATTTTTGGAAAGTTCTTTATCACCAAAGACCAAATCTTTTCTTTACAAGTTAGAACTTCATTGTTTTCTATTACGATGTGGAATTGAGAAATGCAAATGACGATAACAAAGTGGATTAAAGGCAATGCATCTCACATAGAGTGAGATTCAAGTCTAGAATCTCAATTAAGGTAATGGATGTTATATCTTTTCCTTTAAGTTCACATAGAACTCAAGGGAAATGCGGAGTTATTTAATGAATAAGCTATATCCCATAATCGCAAACAATTTTCAAACCAATGTTAACTATTTCATGGAATGTAGTTTGTTGGGTGTTAAAGTTCCAGTCCTAACATCCATTATAAGCGTCTTAGCACCAGAGTCTAGATAGCAATAAGAGAGTTCAACTAGGGTTCTAAGATAGAAAGTAGTTAGGCGAAATCCTAACCTAAGGAACCAAATAGGAAACCTTGAACCCTATGTGAAGGATAGTCTATCATAGATCTAGTGGGAGTCTTAAGCTTGT
The DNA here is from genome assembly GCA_037953625.1 of Crotalaria pallida. Classification (NCBI taxonomy): domain Eukaryota; kingdom Viridiplantae; phylum Streptophyta; class Magnoliopsida; order Fabales; family Fabaceae; genus Crotalaria; species Crotalaria pallida. The sequence goes on from CM075654.1 coordinate 78,185,841, forward strand.
AGAGCTTCATTTAGATTGAGTGTAGAACTTTAATAGGGTGAGGATTAGATTAAGTTGTAGGAGTTAAGTTCGTTTTATTTGAGTGTTCGAGTTTAAGCCTTAGGTATAGATAAATATATAGATTTATATAGGACGTAGGTTGGTTTATGCTAAGAGTCACTGATTTACGTGTGTTTGAATTGTATATAAGTATATTTGTAATTTTAAATTTTCTATGATTATATATTAAATCAAAACTATTGTTGGAGCTATTTGTTTTGTATCTTTCCACACCAGTTCCAACTCTAATCATTTTTATATACCTTGTGTACTATTTAGTGATGATCTTAAATAAAGAAGTTTTTCCACCCACTAACGAAGGTGATTTTGTAAAAGTACTAAATCATTCTTTATCTCTTAAGTATCAAATTAAATTTTCAAAACAAATTGCCTTGTGTTTTGCTTGACTATTCTTAATTTCAACCTTTTCTTATAATATCTATATTCTTAAATGTAATTTTTGCTTTAGAGAAAATTTTGCAAATGACCAAACTTATAATTTAATGAACTGAGTACTTGTATAAAGGGCAACTCCTTTACTATATCTATAGGTTTATAATTGAAGTATATTTTTCCATGTAATATTTTCAATCCATATTATAAACACATATTGAATAGACTTTTCAAAGGACCACCACTATGTTTACCCTTCATAATAACCCTTATTCTTAACTGTATTCATGTGTAATACATTCTTTGATCAAGATTCTTTTGCAAAGGAATTTTTTTTTTGGTAAATAAAATTTTTTTTTAATACCAAACTAGCAAAATACTAAAACAATACAAAAAATAGAGCATCTTAGAGATATAGCCACCTTCTAGGAAGGGTTCTACACATCTAAGACCTCAAAGAATGACCTTATGACCCTTAATGTTGAAAAAAAATAGAAAAGAAACTAACATAATTCAAAACAAATCCTGTCAACTAATGCTCTATTAGTCCAAGTCTTAAACTTTGGAAAACAGAACTGTATTCTATTAGCTATTTCTATCTTGATAGCCTTGAAATGCCTCTGCAAAGGAGTTGTTTGGTTGCCAAAAATCCTTGTGTTCCTCTCCTGCCATACATGATAGGATGCAGCAGCCAAGATAGCAGAGATACATCCTCTTCTAGTCTTGTCCTTGAAAGAATGCTGAGCCCATCTAGTCCAATTCTGAAATTTATAGGACAAGCAATTGATACCTATCCAATCCATGCATAAGTCTAGTAGTTGTCTCGACCAATCACACTCAAAAAACAAGTGGTTTCTAGTTTCTTGGTCAGCAAGACATAAACTGCAATGGTTTGGAAAAGCCATCCAGTGTATCCTATCAAGTGTTTGCAATTTACCTTGTACTACTAACCACATTATGAACCTATGCTTAGGTATATTAGTTCTGTTCCAAACAATTCTGCACATAGGAAAAGCATTGTTTTGATTAAGCAGGAAATCATAGCCTGATTTGATAGAGTACTGGCCCGTGTTGCTATGAATCCAAACATCACCCTGATAGCCATTTTTGAGAGCATCTCTTGCTTTGAGTATTTGCTTCCAATGCCAATTCTGGTGTTGAGCAGGGGTGCAAGTCCAAAAATCATCATCTCTTATATATACTGAATGCAGCCATTTGATCCACAGACAGTCCTTTTTAGTGGCAATTGACCATACCTGCTTACCAATGGCAGCCAAGTTCCAAATCCTGCTGTTTTTCATGTTGAGTCCTCCATTCTTCTTAGGTGTGCAAACCACATCCCATGCCACCTTTGCTTTGTAGTTGCCATATTCATTGACCCCCCATAGGAACTTCCTGCATTCTTTATCAATTGCCTTGATCACAGCAACAGGAAAGATATAAATAGAAGCCCAATACACATGCAAGTTCAATAGGACAGAGTTGATTAGGCATACCCTGGCTTGGTATGATAAATTCTTTGATTTCCAGCTTTGTATTCTAGCAACTACCTTTTGATATAGCACTTGGCAAGAGCTTGAGTTCCATTTCCTGGACTGTAGAGGAACTCCTAAATATTTGCAGGGAAAAGTCCCTCTACTAAAACCAGTCAAGTTGAGAAAAATCTGTTGAGTGTCTTGATTAATGCCAGCCATATGTAGAGAGGACTTAGTCAGATTTGCTTGCAATCCTGACCATGCTGTGAACTGCTCAAAAGCTTCCCTTAGGACCCTGACACTTGCTGGATGGGCCTTGCAAAATACCATTAGGTCATCAGCAAAGCATACATTGATTAATCTCACCTCTTTACACAATGGATGATATATGAAATTAGGATGAGTAGCAGCCTGTTGAAAGCATCTAGATAATACTTCCATTGCCTGTACAAAGAGCAGGGGGAGATTGGATCTCCTTTCCTGATGCCTCTAGCCCCTCTGAAATTCTTACTTTTACCACCATTCAGAACAAGGTTAAAAGACACTGTGCTAACACAAGCCATGATCCAAGAGGTAAACTTTGCAGGAAACCTGAAAGCATGCAGCATTTCCTCTATGAACTCCCAATCCAGTGAGTCATAGGCCTTCCTCAAGTCAATCTTCATCATGCATCTTGGAGACACTCTTCTTCTGCCATAAAGCCTTATAAGTTCCTGAGAGATCAGGATATTATGCATAATTGATCTATCTTTGACAAAAGCTCCTTGGTTGTCTTGAACCAATAAAGGCAAGACCTTACTAAGCCTCTCACACAGCATTTTGGAAATGACCTTATAGATGGTGTTGCAACAAGCTATAGGTCTAAAGTCAGTGACATTACTAGGTCCTTCTACCTTTGGCACCATGACTAAATTGGTGACATTAATCTCTCTAAGCATATAACCAGTATCAAAGAATTCTTTTATAGCAGTACAGCAATCTTCACTAACAATATCCCAGCACTTTTTAAAAAACCAGAACCAAAGCCATCTGGCCCTGGAGATCTGTCATGGTGGATGCTGAAAAGTGCTTGTTTTATCTCATCATTATTAAAAGGCTTAATTAAGGATAATTGCATGTCAACTGTTAAAACAGTACCTCTTTGCAGGATTTCAGGATCAAGGATACATCTATTCTGCCTCTTCTCAAAAAGCTGCTTGTAAAAACTCATAAAAACCTGCTCAATATTTTCCTGCCCTGTCACTGGAAAGCCATGATCATTATTGATTCTGCTAATTCTGTTGATGTATTGCCTCTGCTTGATTGAATTATGAAAAATCTTTGTATTTTCATCCCCCTCTCTGAGCCATTGTAACTTTGCCTTCTGGCGCAAGAAAGACAGTGCATCTGCTTTAATCTTGTAGTACTGTCTTAAAATTTCCTTCTTTTCTATTTGCAATTGGATATCCTGAGGGTTCAAGTTAAGTTCTGCTTGCACCTTCTCCAATTTCTGACTCAGCTCTAGTTCTCTATCATCCACACCAGCAAAGTACTTTTTGTTAAACTCCAGTAGAGGCTTCTGCAATGCCCTCAATTTCCTGCATACACCATACATTGGACTCCCTTGTATCTCCTTACTCCATTCTGAGCTAATAATCTCCATAAAATCTGAATGATTGGCCCACATATTAAAGAATTTAAATCCAGTTCTCCTCAGTTTGACTGGCTGCCCCCATTCAACAATCATTGGGGAATGATCAGATACTCCTGGTGTGTGGAAATTTGTCACTGCTTCTGGCCATTCATTACACCACATATCATTGATTAAGGCTCTATCAAGTTTGCACATGATTCTATCATTGCCCTCTTGCTTGTTAGACCAAGTATAATACTGGCCCTTAAAATTCATATCAATCATTCCACAGTTTGCAACACAGTTTCTGAAGTCATGTAATGAACCAGGATCCACCTCAACTCCACCAGATTTATCCTGAGGGTTCAAGCAAGAGTTAAAATCCCCTATCCATAACCATGGTAAATCAATGAAAGGCTGCACACCACAGAGCACATCCCATAGTTCCTTCCTCTCCAAGGCATCATTTGAGGCATAAATTACTGTGATGTAAAATGGCTTCATGTTTTGTTTTTTAGTAACCAAACAATGCATATATTGTGAGGACCTTGCAACCAGCTGCATCTCAAAAGCATCCTTCCTCCATAACAACCATATCCTATCTATTGCACAGGTATCAAGGTTATCAAGTGATCCCCAACCAGGGGCCACATTATTCCAAGCCTGTTGAAAAGCATTAGCTCTCAGCTTATTCACCAACAAACCAATAAGACCAACTTTATTCTGTTTGTACAATTTAGCAACTTCTTGTTGCTTCAAGGGACTATTCATACCCCTGATGTTCCACACTGCTATACTATCCATGTGTAGCACCCTTTGAAGGGCTGCCTCTCAAAATCCCCTTGGCCTTAGTTCTTGTGGTGACTGTATTCCACCCCTCTCCATCATTAGTAACCCCTTTACCTTGATCCACAGCATTTGCACCTTGGCTATCAGATTGATGCTGCTTTACATGACCTGCACTTTGTAGGTCTTGTGTTTCAGGCACAGATTCCTCAAGTGGTTCTTCAATAACAGGACTCTCAATCTGAGTCACTTTCTCCCCAGAATCCACCTCATGGCTGTCTTTCAGAACTTGATCTTCTTTCTCAGGTTTCTTCTTCACAACCCACACCTTCTTTGCCCCCTTTATGCAAACCTTTGATTTATGGCCATATGTAGAGCAGTTTGCACACAGTACAGGCTTCCATTCATATACTATTTTCTGATTCACCACAATGCCATTCTCATCCTCAAACATGATCTCCTCTGGAAGGCTTCTAGGATTGACTTCAATTAGGACCCTTGCATAGCTGATCCTATTTCTCTCCTTTGTTATCTGGTCCACCATTATAGGGGTGCCAATTAAGCTTGAGATCTTACCAACTGTTGCTGCTCCCTAATACTTCACATTTAAATTTGGTAGCTACACCCATACTGCCACTCTCTCCATGAAGCTCTTATTTATTGACTTTCCAGTCCAAGGGGCCATGATAATAGGCTTACGATCAAAGTGAAAAAGGCCAATTTGGAGTACTGAGTTCCTCCCTTCCAATGAGTTAAATCTGACCAAGAAAGTACCATCTGCATTCAGAAGGACTTTGTCTACTCCGTACTCACCCCACACCTTTTTGATGAAGCCATTTAGCACTGGAAACGGGGGATTCAAGCCAAGTACATAACAAACAATTGCTGTTTGCCAATACTCTACCTCCTTCTCTACATCTGCTATTTCAATTTTTCCAATTGGCAGCCCTTCCTTGATAACAGGTTCATAGTATTCAAGCTTCTCCCCTGCACTCCTCAACTTTGATATATCAAAGTTTGCCCATGGGTTAGGCTTAGCAGCATTAGTAACATTCTGATTTTGAAAATTAGGATTCGTGATCAGAGCCTCATTCTGCTTACTTGTGCCACACGCAACCGTAGGATCATCAGAGGGTTTAGGATTTGTCTTCTCCTTGATCCTTTCCCTTAGCAAATCAATCTTCTCCATCCACAACAAAGCTTGCTTGGGGGTCAAGCTATCAATATCCTCGAGTTCCTCCTCATCCAAACCCGAAAAATCAGGTTTCTGTGGTGTTTGTGTTGGTCTATCATTCTCATCAATCGGTTTTTTCGAATTAGAAGTAGGTGTTTTTGGTGGTCTCCCTCTCTTTTTTGCCATTACGGAAAGGCAGCGGCGGCGCCGTTAAGGCAGCAGCCGCGAGAGAAAGAGAGAGAAGTTTGATGAATGAGAATGATTTGCAAAGGAAATTTTAGAAAAGCATGAAATGGTAATTTTTGAAAATGCTTTCAAGTAACCTATCGCCTTCACCCAGCGAATGTAACAGCCCGATTTTCGTGACTCAAAAATAACCAACTTTTATTCATTTAGGTTGCAAAAATGAGGCCAAATTTTTTTTTTGTAAAACATTATTGAAGAGTTTGAAATCATTGTTGAAAAAGTTCTTGGTGTCCTCAACACCCTTTACCAAAAACCGAGTTGTTACTAAAACCAATACTCTTTCACTTGGGTTTCAAAAACATTTAGCAGGAAAAACAGCTTGGTTCCAACTCAAAATGGTTACTTTCATTTCATCAAAAGACCTTGGACATTTCTCACAAAGTAATATGAAAAGTAGGGCATACTTCAGAATAGGTTAAATTACATCAATAGTTCATCACTTAGGTAATCCTTGACTCAAAACAATCACTACAACTTAACTATAATCCTATTCTTAAACTATCTTATTGAAGACAATCGGGTGAAGTTCCTCCTTCTTCTTGCGTCCTCTCTTCGTTCTCGAAGACGATGCCCACCGTGTTGTTGTCCCCTCATTACTAGTGGATCCCGGATCCGCTCCATTGAGAATGGTAGAATTCCTTTGGGTCTCGTACCGGATCTTTTCTTTGAAGTTCTTATATCCTCGTACGGTGACTTGTCCCAAATGCGGCTCCAGATTAGCTCCACTCAGTTGATGCTCCAGATCGGGGATCACGATCTGGGTGTAGCCGGTCCATATCCAACCGCAGGGGGTGCGCTTCCATCCTCTTCCATACTTACTCCACGTAGTGACGTCCATGCAATACTCCATCTGCCCGTTGAGATACCAGCAGCACCAATATGCCAACGAACAGGAGAGAGTAAGCGATCCGAACGACGCATCGTCGACGGTGTGGGATTACGATAGGCGAGATAGTAGGACCATACAAACATACAGTATAACATACAAGCACACAACAATCAAGTATATCATTATTGTTATCATCTTTCATTATCATCATCATTATTCTTCATTATCTTTCCAAGCTTAATTTCACTTCTCATACTCATAATTTCTTCTTGTCCAGACTTGTCATTTCACATCCTCCTTAGATTCAGGGAATTTCCAGATATCCTTGGGGTATTCATTTCGTTCTCGGTTATCACTCACGTCTACATCTCCTCGGTCATCCACCCAACCTAGTCGGAAGCAAACAGGAGAAAAGGACCTTTACCACGCGGGCACGACAGCTGTCTCACAATCAATTGGCCCCAGGCCAGGAGGACTACAACCTCAAATCAATTTTAATTCATTCAATTCATATATATATCAAGGCACACTGTCTCAAACTCACAGTGGCAATTTCAAATGCCCCGTTCCAGTCCCTCTCACTGTTGCAGATTTGCAATCTAGGGGGTGACAGTATATTTCTAGTGGGCCCGCAGAACTTACCACGGCATTGGACCCTGTCCCTACCACGTTCGTATGCCACATGTGGAGTTCGTTCTGCCTAGAAACATACTCTAGACTTCTTGACGTTTCACCGTCATTGTCCTCCCCTAATGCAATCTCCTCCTAAGTATCCGCAGATACCCATGGTCCTTCCTCTCCACTACTTCGCACTTTCATACCTCACCGCGTATGTCTTTTAAAGTCTTTTATCTTTTTAATTAACCTAAGGTCGGTCCATCCTTCGTGCATCCCTTCAATGGGTCCCGACCACTAACTTTGCATAATCTTTCTCTCATCATTTCTCACATAGCACAGAGTTGGGATCACATCAACAAACTCGTATCTCATTTCTCAATCTTTCTCTCAGAATCTTATTTCGTAGTCTTTTCTCAAAACAATCCTTTCGAAAATATCATTTCACAAAATCTTCTTTCACAGACTTTCACAAAATATTATTTTCACAAACTTTTTCTCAAAAATGTTATTTCAAAAAGATTTTCAAAAATATCATTTCAAAAACTTCCTCAAAACCATATTTCCAAAAACTTTCTTAAAAATCTCTTTTCACAAAGTTCCTAAAAATCCCCTTTTTTAAAAACCTTTCGCAAATTTTATTGCAAACCCTTTCGGAAAACATTTTGTTTACAATTATCCTCAAAAACTTCTTTTTAAAAACCTTTTCAAAAATTTCTTTTCACAAAATCTTTTTCAAAAATTTTCTTTCACAGCTCCTTGCAAAAATCTCTTTTCACAAATCTCTTTCAAAAAATTCCCTTTTCAAAAATCATATTTTCGATGAGGGCTAATGGAGGAGCAAGCTCAACTCAACACTAGTCCCATTCAAAAACAAAAACCAAACAAAGGAGCCAAGCTCGGCTCAAATCACATCTCGTCTTCATAACAACATTACCCTTCCCAGCTCTGGCTCGTTCTCATCATTATCATCAATTCTTTCCCCAATCACACAACAACACACAAACATCAACATATTACTCATATTAATCAACAGCAATAAATATCATCAGGCATAATTAAATCAGTAAACATAAACATGCTATCAATCACACAAACATCACACAACAACACTGTGGTCATTGTCACCTTCATATAAGTGGCCACACAACACAAACAATTGCCACTATACTACTGACTCCGAACCACTTAGTTCCGATCTTTGAGATGATGCCAAACGTCCTAATATATCACCTAACTACCACGGTGTCTTAGGAAAGCTTCTCTCTCACCTGAGGTCCAGCGATTTAAGGTGTACCGTCTCCTCGGATTCCTTGTCGCCTCCAGCTGCCCCAATCCCTCTTCTTTCAAATTCCTCGTTCTAAATAAAATATGCTCACGTTATTAACTTGTATTAAGAAAATCTTTTTCGTAACTTAGACACCTTGTCGGAAGACTTAAAACATAATCGTTTTCTTTCAAACAACTCTAATACTTCTAAGACTTTAAGTACTTTCGAAAACTATTTGGAAAACATTTAGTAGAGTGATTTGAATCATTTAGTTTTAGTTGCTGGTCCGTCTTGGACAACACCTTAATTACGTTCGAAAACACCGAAAAATTCACGGTTTTCAATCCGGCTTTTTCTTAAATCAAATATTACTTGAAAACTTTACTTTGAATCACTTGAACACATTTTTAAAGTTAAGAAACAATTTTAAATAACTCTGGACAGCAAAGGATTATATTACAAAATCACTTTAATAAAATCCAAAATCATCTTAAAAATGCTTTTATCTCAAATAATTCTTTAACTTAAAATTAACACTTTAAAACTCAAGTTTTCACCATAAAACAAACTTTGAGCAGCCATAAACACAATAAAGAAAATCTCAAATAAATCCAATCAAATTGTTTTAAAATCAATTACATACTCAAATATTTTTCGAACTAACACACAACAACAAGCAACATTTCATTAGTTAATTATAGGCATATAATCAACTTAGTTAATATCAAAGCAATCATGCAACTCACAAATAATTCATTTTCACAAAACAAAACACTTAGTCATGCATATATTCACAAACGGAATTGAATTAAAGATATAAATCAAACACACTTATATTTATTTTTCTTACTTTAAACAACTTAAATACTTTTCAAAAATCATTATATAAATTTGATTTCATGCAACTAAGTTTCTTAGACTCATCTACACTACATGGCCGAATCAAATTAAGGAAAACAAGTTAAGGATTACAAATCTAAACTCATAAATACTTAAATTCCATTTTCTTTTTCATGCAACAAAATTTATTTATTCTCCCTTTTCCTCTCAACCGAATGCACACACACACATTCAATTAAACACAAAATTCTTCCAAAATCAATTAATTTATTTATTTATTTCCCTTATCTTTAATTAAAAACCGAATAGAAATCATAACACAATCCTAAACACATTAATTTAACAATATTCTTCAAGACATACTCATTACTCTAAGTCAATTCATGAGGAAAGAATCCTAGTCTACTTATCAACATAGGCCGAATCTCATCATGGTTACAACAAGGTTTTTGGTTCACTTTTTCAACATGCAAAACACAAATTCTTAAATCAAAAAGAAATTAACATGCATGTGTCCTTTTTCATGGAGACAAGACATGATTTCCTAACTCTAGACTTGGACCGAATGCACATCATCATGGATCAAGGTTGAATTTTCAAATCATAGAACATAGATCAAGACAAAATCACTTTTCAAAAGCTCCTTTCTTGTGGTTCTTTTACAAAACCGTGACATGTATTGAAGAAAAGTTAAAGTTTTCTACTCAAAGATTACATGCAAGGCTTTAGAACAAAACTTTTCAAAGATTAAAGCAAGGATCAAGACATTTTCAAGGATCAAAGTAAAAATCAAAGCTTCATCAATCATTAAATCAAAACCAAAGCATTTCAACAACTCAAATCAACTTGTAAAGGCATAAAGCTAACATGCAATGACTTAGATCAATTTAAAAAGCATCAAGACCTAATTTTCTACTCATGGCCGAATTACCTAGTTTAGGATCTAGTGTTTATTAGTTCATTTACTTCTTAAAACTCAAGATCAAAGCATAAATAACACATGCAAGTACACAAAGCACTAAGATCAACATCAAATCGACATACAACTCCCAAGATCTTTAGATCTCACATTTATTTAGCAAATCATCTCTTAGAAACATCATAGTTCACGGTTTAGGAAAGAAAATTCAACATGCAAAGAGATACACTTTAGACTTTACCAAAAATCTCCAAAACTTTTTAGATCTTCAGGATTTATGTTGAAAAACTTTAAGATCTTTCATGAAAAACCTTAAACGAGTTATGAGTCCATTATTTAGAGATCTACAAGTTTCTTTGAGTCTTAAAAGTTCATGATCCAACATAAATAAGACATGCAAAGAAAGAAAAGAAAGGAAGATTACATAATCAAAAGAAAATCTACACTATTACAACTTCTTTATGTTCATTCGAGATACCCACCAAAGAAAAGTTGTTCTTCTAGCTTCTAAGCTCTTGGATCTTCAAGGATGGCTTAAGTTTTTGGCTAGATCTTCTCCTTCTTCCTTCCTCTCACCCACGGCCTCTCTCTTTTCTTTCTAGTGTTGAGAGCTTAATGTTGCTCTCAACTAAATGTGTGTGTGGAAATGAAAAATGAAAGGAATGAAATGAGTTGTGTGCAAATGAACTAAGGCCACAAGTATTTATAGGCAAACCGTGAAGTCCCTCTTTTGCCCTTGATTCGGTTTTGGTTAATGTGTGTTAAGGAGGGGCGATTTTGGCAACTCAATTTGTTGCATGGGTGGTGTTTAGCAAATTAGGGGGGACATGGTGGAGAAAATTAAGGAACTATGTCTCTTAGGTTTAGTTACCTTTGGCTTCTAGTTAGGGTTTTCTACCCACTTAGTTTCTTTATGGTTCTAATCTTAGTCTCTAAGCTTCTTATTTTTAAAATGAATGAAATCATGGCATGCATATTCATACATACACACGTATCACACACATAAACACACATACATACGTTGTCATATTTTTCCACTAATTAAATTTTCATTTAATCCTAAGCATATTCATATGCATCCATACACACATAACATACACACACATACATATTCATACATATAGCACATATACACATATGCATGCACACATATACACGTACCATACATATATACACACACATAGAAAATAGATCTTTTTCTCATAAAATGACTCACACATAAAAGTCACAATTTCCTTTAAAACATAAAAATATCAAGTACATAAATCTTTTCTAAAAACTCAATTTCTCAACTCTTGACATTTGTTCATGAAAATCCTTTCTTTAAAATCACTCATTACTTTAAAACGTGAATTAGGAAGATCAGTTAAGAAAATACCCTTTCAAAACACTTTTCTCAAAAATAATTATCTTTAGTATTTTAAATTAATACGAGGAATTTGCGGGGTGTTACAGCGTAGGCATATCTCAAAATCGTATTTCTTTTTTATTGAATAAGTTTAGGTTGGAGTTTGAACTCATTCTTTTTGCGAGTAACCAACTCTATTTTGGGTGATTTTCCATAAGTGTATATATTGTTTACCTTTCTAAATTACAAGATGCATAACTTTGCATCAAATGAATATAAAAATCTTTTCAAAACTTTTACTCAACTCAATTCAATGCAAGACTACTTTAGTGTGTATTGATTATTTTCATGTACTTGTATTGAGTTGATGTTTTACTTTTCTTTTCAAGAAGTATACTTTCTAGTGAAATTTCAAATGATACTCTGTATATTTGGGTTAAGTCTAATCCTGTATAAAGTTTTTGTGTATGTGAGTTATTTCTCTTTATCGTTCTTTTTGAATTAAAATTTTGTCTCATGAGCTTCCCTTCTTGATAAGTGTTTTATGTTTTGTTCCTTTGTGAGTATGTTATTTGAAATTGTTTGTTTAACATGTTTTCCTAATGTTGATGTCCACTATTTTGTTAAATGATGGTATGTTATAAGTGAATTTAGGACTTTTGTTTCTCTGATTAGTTCGAATATGCTAGTTTGTCCTAAGAGTGAACCTCAATAAGGTCATAGGACTTCTAGTAAGAAGGAGTGTCATTAGCAGTAGAGTAGTTCTATTATAGAAATCCACCTAAGTTGTGTTCTAAGTGGGGGAGCAATTCCCAAAAGTTATAACCTTTTCATTTCCTAGGGTAAGATCCGTTGTGTCATCTGAGCATATAGCTCTATATCTCTTTCAATTCTTTGAACTCAGTCAAATTTCGGGGACGAAATTCCTTTAACTGGGGGAGAATTGTAACATCCCCCATTTTACCAAATCATTAGGTGCCTTAGTTAATAGAATTTGGTCAAGGGCAGTGTTGTTTTCAAGTCTTTGATTTTGTTTTGAGGTGTTAAGAGATGTTTAGAATGTGTTTAGAATGTAGGATTTAGCTAAGGGTAGGTTTTCATGAGGTAGAATTAGCTTAGAAATGAGTTTTAGAAGGGTTATTCGAGGATTAAGAACATAGGATCTTAGAAAATTAGGAAAAAAATATTCATAGATCTAAACCCAAATCCCACCATTAAATGTGAAGATTAGTGTCTTAGGAAGCTTGCCTCAAAATTTGAGCAAGATCCGACGGTTAACAAAGAAGTTATGACAATTCGAAGTACAAGGGATTAGGTGGGCTGAACAAGTTAATCGATTAACCCTTGAGTTAATCGATTAAGTTTTTGGCAATGTTCAGCCACTATTCGAGTAGGGTGTGGATTAATTGATTAAATTTTTAGCCACCTTCAGCCACTAATCGATTAAGGTAAGAATTAATCGATTAATCATGTGCAAACAGCAAGTGTTAATCGATTAACCAAAGTGATTAATCGATTAACCCCTATTATATAAGTCAAATAACACGAGTTTTCAGTATTGATTTCATTTGTTTCTCTTCCTCTTCTTCGAGCTTCTTGCCCTCTCTGCCCTAGGGTTTTTCAAATCAACACATCAACACAAAATAACAACAAATCATCACCACCAATCATCTCCCTATTGATTCCCTACCAATTTCCCTCTCTCAAATATTAATTTCATCTCTTTTTCTTAAAATCCCCAAATCAAACCCTAAACCTCAACTTGAGCAATCCATGGTATAGAGGCTTATAATCATCAAGGAACCTTGGGGATCACTAGGAATCTGTTGGAAGTCAAGCTAGTGTTGGAAGACATGCTTCAAACTCTCTTATGGACTTCAAGTATATATCTAGATGATGTTTTGATGATAACAAACCAACTCAAGTTCAAGCTCACAAGTTTCTTTCATGATCAAGAATGAAGATTCAAGCAAGACATAGATTAGAAACCTTTTCCCTTAGAAGATTTGTAAGGTAATGAAGTTTCTATTCTTTACGAGTTTAAAAGGCCAATAAGTTTTTCATTTAAAAGAGAGAAAAAAATGTGTTTTTCATGAAAAGTTGTTTTCTATCTTAAATCCTTGTGAAAATACTTGATGTTACAAAACTCTGTATATTTTTACTATGCAAGAAGGAGTAATTGATTAACTGCTCAAGATAATCGATTAACTTTGTTGCATCATAGAAAAATCAGAGAGCTTGTAATCGATTAAGTAAAACTTTGCTAATCCATTACTTTCTTACGGGAGTAATCGATTACCTGGCTCAAGTAATCGATTATAATTGTTGCATCATATGTTTTTCAGAGGCTTAGTAATCGATTACAGGTTGTGTAGTAATCGATTACATGATGTTGCATCATATGCATAACAGAGGCTCAGTAATCGATTAATTGATTAGTGTTAATCAATTAACTGAGTTGCATCACATATTGAACAGGAGTGATGTAACACCCCGCAAATTCCTCGTATTAAATTAAAATACTAAAGAGATTTATTTTTGAGAAAAGTGTTTTTGAAAGGACATTTTCTTAAATAAATTTCCTAATTCACGTTTTCAATAATTGACTTTAGAGAAATGATTTCCTGAAATAATGTCAAAAGTTTAGAAATCGAGTTTTTGGAAAAATCTATGTGTTTGGCATTTTTATAAAAAGCATTTGTGATTTTTATACATGAGTCATGTTATGATGAAAAGAATTATTTTCTAGGTATATGTGTGTATGTGTACACGGTTTTGGTATGTATGAATATGCTTAGGAATAAATAAAAATTTAATTAGTGGAAAAATAGAAATTTAATGCATGTATGAACATATAGGTGTATGTGAGTGCAACGTGTATGAGTATGTATATGTATATGTATATATGTGTGTGTGTCATGCATGTATGTGTGCTCATGTGTGTGATACGTGTGTGTGTGTGAATGTGCATGCCATGATTTCATGTATTTTAGGAATAAGAAGCTTAGAGACTAAGTTAGAGCCATGAGGAACTAAGCTAGTAACTAAGTCCTAACTATTAACCAAAGGGTAACTAAACTTAGGAAACCTAGTTCCTTGATTTCCTCCACCATGTCTCCTTAATTTTGATAACCTCCACCCATGCAACTCTTTGAGTTGCCAAAACTACCCCTCCCACTTGCACCATAGCCGAATTGATTAAGGGCAAAAGAGGAAAAGTCCCATGCCTTTGCCCTTGTCTATAAATAGCCGAATGGGTGAAGTGTGAGCCACTTCATTTCTTCATTTCCACTTTCCATTCATTTCTTTCATCTCCACCCACTTTCCAAACACATTGTTGAGAGCAAACATCAAAGCTCTCAACACATAGAAAATAGAGAGGAAGATCGTGAGTTAAGAAGAGGAGGAAAGGAGGAGATCAACCCCTCAACCTAGGAATTTCTTGGAGATCAAGTGCTTAGAAGATTTTTCCCCTTGGTATAACCGAAGATCCTAGAAGAGTAGAACTAGTTTTATTTTGTAACCTTGTAATTCTCCTTTCTTCTCTTGCATGTTTATTTTATGATTCGGTTGGTATTTTTCATGATAGATCTTAATGCTTTTATGTTAAATTTCTTTGATCTAAAGCTTTTTTTATGATCTTCGTGAGTTGGAAACGGATCCTCTTGCATGTTAAGTTTTGGTGCTTAAAACCGTGGACTATGGAGTGTTTATGAGTTCATGTAAGGAATCAATGAAAGATCTAAACTTACTTAATAATAAAATTGGAATCTTTGGTGTTGCTTGTTGATTTGATGAGGATCTTGATGGCTTAGGTACATGCATGTCTTGTTTATGCCTTGATCTTAAATTTTTAAGAATAAATGAACTTATGAAACACTAAGACCTAACCTAAATAATTCGGCCATACCCTAAAGATTAAGTCTTGGAGATTTTTAAATTGATCAAAATTCTTGCGTTAACCTTTTCTTCATGCATGTCACGGTTTTAACCTTTTCTTGCTTAAAGTGATTTTTATCTTTGATTTGTGCTACTCTACTTGATTTCATGACTTGATCTACAAGATCTAGGTACATGCATGTGGTTTTTGAGTGAGAAGATTTTATTTTTCTTAATGAACCTCACGGTTTTTCAAAGAACCCAAGGAAATAAGCTTTTGAAAATTGATTTCTAACTTGATCTATGTTTAATGTTCATGCATGTTAAAGATTTGAATTTTTCTCTTGATTTTAGGGATAATGATGTCACGGCTTTATGTGAGAAAAAGGAAATAACATTTTTAAATTATTGTGTAAGAAAGTGCATGATAAAACCCATGAACTTTAATTCGTGCATGTTGAAAAATGAACCAAGAACCTTGTTTTGTCAAAGAAGGGTATTCGGCCTATGCATGAGGGATAGACTAGGGTTCTTTTTTTTTCATAAAGTGACATGAACATAATGAGTGTGTTTTCTAAACTAAGGCTAAATTAAATTGTTTGGAAAAGTGTTGTGATTATTATTTTCTACTTGGTTTGGGCTAAAGGATAAAAAGAATGAGTTAATTTTATCTTGTATGTTGCTTTAAAAAAATAAGGTCTTGATGTAATACTTGATTTAACAAGTTGAATTAAGTTAAGAAAAAATAAACAAAAGTTTGTGAACTTCTTCAGGAAAGCTCACGGTTTTGGAATCTAAAATGGAATGAATAACTTCATGATTTCATGTTTTTATTCTTGAATAAATCTTTGTGTGGACTTGTGTTTTTATTCAGCCATTAGTGTGAATAAATCTAGGAAGTTTAGTTGCATTAAAATAAATCCATATAGTGATTTTTGAAGTGAATTGAATTGTTGTGCTTGGTTTATAGCCTTCTGAATATGTGAATGTCTAAGTGTTGTGTTTGATTATAATTAAATTAAATGATTGGTTAATTACTTGTATAACTTAATCCATTTAAATGTTGTTGTGGTTGTGTGCTAATTTGTGTTTGGAAAATATTTGAATTGAAGAATCGTTTTGAAATAAGTTGGTTTTAAGAAAATTCCATTTGATTTATTTGAGATTTTAAATTGTGTTTGTGGCTGTCCAAAGTTGTTTTGTGATAAAAATTTGAGTTCTAAAAGTGTTTATTTGGAATAAAGGAGTTGTTTAAAGCGAAAAGTGTTTTTACGATGTTTTCGGAGTTTTATCAAAACGATTTTTGTAAAATAATTCTTTGTTGTCCAAAACTAATTATAATTGTCTCTTAACTTTAAAAATGTATTCAAATGATTTAAAGTAAAGTTTGTAACACCTAAGTTTTTTTACCCTTTTATACCCTTAATTAAAATAGTGAATTTAAAATTTTCTTTTTAATTTATAAAAATCTCCCTTCAAACGGACGGTGTTTCGTTTGTTTTTAGGACTTTCCCAAAAATTCTGGTTTTCCTGCAACCTGATAAACAACATCATTCAAATTTCAAAGCCAGCAGGGCTATTCACATATATCACATCTAGTGCAACATCGTGCACAAATCAGAAAGTCAGAGTATGAAACATCAGAGTATAAGCATCAGAGTTAAGCGGAATATAAACAAGTTGGAAAACAGTTTTTTCCCTAAAATAGGACTCCTACCCAAAGGAGTCGTCCTGGGCCCCCAAAAAGCTATTTACATTATATACATCAAAAATGAATCACATCACATCACCGGGGCCAGGACATTCCCATGTCCTACATAACTATAAGTGACCTACTCTCCCTGTGAGGGAGAGTACTCCTGCTCGGCCTGATTGGGTGCAAACTCTTCCTCAGTACCTGTGGAGATAGTAAGGAGTGAGTATTGCACATAAAATGGGGAGGCAGTTTCCAATTAAGACATAATGCAATACCAAGTCAAACAAAATTAACAATTTAATCACCACATAATAAAACTCAACGCATCACAATATGTTCATTAGTTTCATAATTCAATCACCTCCACTTTGTTCTTAATTCAACATTTTAATCAAGTCTTTTATTCTATTCTCTTCCATTATATTCACATTACTTTTACATTTTGTCCCTGGTCACGTCCTACTGCGTCCGCACTAATGTGCTGGTCACGACTTACTGTGTCCGGGTATATTTCATTCTGTCCCTGGTCACGACCTTCTGCGTTCGCATCTTTACGCGATCACGACTTACTGCGTCCGGGAATATTTCATTCTAACTCTGGTCACGTCCTACTGCATTCGCATCTTTACGCGATCACGACTTACTGCGTCCGGGTATATTTCATTCTGTCCCTGGTCACGACCTACTGCGTTCGCATCTTTACGCGATCACGACTTACTGCGTCCGGGTATATATTTCATATTCATTTCATCCCTGGTCACGACCTACTGCGTCTGCACCCCTGTGCACTCACGTCTTACTGCGTCCGGGTATATATATTTTCACTTTCATTTCACATTTTCCCCGGTCACGACCTACTGCGTCTGCACTCCTGTGCACTCACGTCTTACTGCGTCCGGGTGTATTTCATTCTCATTCTTTCAACATTATCCATTCTTACTCTTTAACAATTACATTCCCCTCTTAAATTGTTGCACTAAATATTTTTATTACCAAATTATCACAATTATCCACTATAAAATCAACTTTCACAGTCCAGGCATGTTATCCACATTATCACTATTATATTCCATAATTCAAACAACATAATTCAAGCACATTCATGTTATCATTTCTATTATTCTTAGCTCATAAATCCTATCTATTAATTAACCTATGGTGCAATACCCTATCTAGCACATAATTCCTAGTACACATTATATGCATATCGTAAACTAAACCCCAGAGTAAGGCAATACTCACTATAACCCACTCCTTACCTTAAATTAGCAAGAAGTAAATAGAACCTTAGTGAGCCCTAGCTCAAAATCTTGGAAACTTGAATTTCCTAAGCCTAGCTTGCCACCTCAATAAGGAAATGATGAAATGATGGTACACAATCCTATTTTAGAGAGCACAAGATGAGTGATCCTTGTCCTTGCCTTGGTTTTGGTTGGAAGGCATGAAACACAATCCCTACATAACCATGAGTGCAAGAACCCTAAGGTTTTAGAGCACACTTTCTATGAGCTAAGGAAAGTTGAAATGGAAAGGAAATCAATATATGGCATGAAGCTTAACTTACCCCAACAATGGTGGAAATTGAAAAACCAATAAGAAGGAAGGAGGGAGCAAATCGTGTGAGCCAAGGGAGAGGGAAGGAATGAGTCTTCAACCAACCTCCATGGTGCAAACTTGATAAGGTTTAATGATTTTGGGTTTGAGGTGCCCAAAACCAAGTGTTTGAGAAGGATTGGTGGTGGAAATGATCTTGGAGCTTGAGAGAATTTGATGGAGATGATGAGTTGTTTTGCTATTGAAATGAGAAGGAATGAAGGGCTTTAAGTGTTTTATTTTCTTGCCATGAAGCTCAGGAGATCGTGTGGCCTGAAACAAAAACTTAGCCCCCAAGCTGAAAATCAACGCACCAGATCTGATCTGGTGTGCGCCACGCGCCTGGGCGTGCCTGTCACTCGCTTGGGCGAGTTTTGCACCAGCTGGTGCTGCTGGTGCACCTGGTGCGTGCGGTGGGGAAATTCTGGCGCGCCAAACGCGAATTGGTGCCTGCTGGTGCGGAGTCGTGCTTGCCTGGGCGAATTGGTCCCTCGCCTGGGCGGGTTTTTCACTGTCTGGTGCACCAAATGAATAGTTCACCCGCCTGGGCGCATGGCTGGTGCGCCTGGGCGAGAAACAGGGTCTTCGACCTTCGACTCGCCGTAACGTTTTCGTTAACCGTCGGATCGGGTCCAAATTTTTAGATAAGCTTCTTCACCCCATAAACTTCATATCCAACGGTGGAATTTATTTTCTTAGCATCCTATAATAAATTTCTAATTTTCTCTTTTCGGTTGATTTCTAACATCTAAAACACCGATTTAACTCCCGATTTCGCTTATATGGCTTTGCCCGAAGCCACAACTGCCTTCTATACAACCCCTAGGACCTATAATCACCACTCACCTATCTACCAAAATTCATTAAGTCATTATTCCAATTTTTCTTAGGTTTTTATTTAATAATTTCATTTAAAATAAGGTTTAGGATGTTACAATTCTCTCCCACTTACCTGAATTTCGTCCTCGAAATTCGTCAAACAATTGTGGATGAGACTGCCTGATCTTGTCCTCCAGTTCCCATGTAGCCTCTTCCACATTGTTCCTGATCCAGATAACTTTCACCAAAGAGATTTCTTTGCCTCTGAGCTGCTTCACCTGCCTTTCTTCAATTCTAACGGGAAGAACTTCAAAAGTCAAATTCTCCTTTAAAGGCAAATCATCTAAGGTAACCACATGCGAAGGATCATGGACGTATTTCCTTAATTGTGAAACATGAAACACGTCATGAAGCCTTGCCAAGTGAGGGGGTAAGGCAATCTTGTAAGCCACCGGGCCAACCTTCTTCAGAATCTCATAAGGCCCAACAAACCGAGGAGTTAGTTTCCTGGACTTTATTGCCCTACCAATTCCTGTAACCGGAGACACTCTTAGGAATACATGATTCCCAACATCAAACTCCAAAGGTCTCCTTCTCCTATCAGCATAACTCTTCTGGAGATCCTGTGAAGTTTTCATCTTATTCTTGATCATTGTGATCTTCTCAGTCGTTTCTTTCACAATATCAGGACCTGTCAACAGATTCTCACCTATCTGGAACCAACACAGAGGCGTCCTACATTTCCTCCCGTAGAGAGCCTCAAATGGTGCCATACCGATACTGGAGTGAAAGTTGTTGTTGTAAGTGAACTCCATCAACGGCAGTAACTGCTCCCAACTACCAGCTTGCTCCAGAACACATGCTCTCAGCAAATCCTCAAGTGTCTGGATAGTACGCTCATATTGTCCGTCTGTCTGCGGATGGTAATCCGTACTAAATTTCAGCTTAGTACCCAATGCCTCCTGAAGACTCTGCCAAAATCTAGACAGAAATCTCGGATCACGATCGGATACAATAATGGTAGGAACACCATGCAACTTGACTATGTCCCTGATATACAACTGAGTCAACTTCTCTAGAGTATATTTCTTGTGGATAGGAATGAAATGAGCACACTTTGTAAGACGATCCACAACCACCCAAACTGCATCACATCCTCCAGCAGTCCTTGGTAAACCCGTCACAAAGTCCATAGCTATACTGTCCCATTTCCACTCCGGAATATCAAGTGATCGCAAAGGACCACCAGGCTTTTGATGCTCAATCTTAACTTTCTGACAAGTTAGGCAATGAGACACGTGATCGGCCACATCGGTTTTCAACTTCGGCCACCAATAAATCCTTTTCAAATCTTGGTACATCTTTGTTTCACCAGGATGGAAATTCATCTTGGTTCGATGCGCTTCCCATAGGATATCTCTTCTAACTTCAAAATCCATAGGAACACATATCCGACCCCTAAATCGGATAATGCCATCAGAACCTTTCACAAAGTCGGGCTCTTCATTGCTCGATGCCCCTTCTAACAACTTTTGCAATTCCGAATCGTCGGCTTATCTTTCTTTAATAAGACCAATCAAGTCATTAGTAACCTGCAACATTTCTAGAACGATGCTCTTCTCTTTCACTTGCATGTTCAAGTTGAGGTCATTGAACTCTTGGATCAATTGCATCTCTTTCACCATCAGATTGCTGACATGCAAAGTCTTACGACTTAGTGCATCAGCCACTACATTGGCTTTGCCCGGATGATACTGAAGATCGAAGTCGTAGTCTTTCAAAAATTCCATCCACCTCCTCTGTCTCATATTCAACTCTTTTTGATCGAAGAGATAGCGAAGACTTTTATGATCGCTAAAGACATCGAACTTTGAACCATATAAATAATGCCTCCAGATTTTCAAAGCAAAAACCACTGCCGCCAACTCAAGATCATGAGTGGGATAGTTCTGTTCATGCTGCCTCAATTGTCTGGATGCATAAGCTATGACTTGCCCTTGCTGCATCAACACATAACCCAACCCTTGTTTAGAAGCATCACAATACATCACGAAGGACTGAGTCGGGTCCGGCAAAATTAACACTGGGGAACTAGTCAAACGCCTCTTCAATTCTTGGAAACTACTTTCACATTCCGGGGACCACTCAAACGGAACACCTTTCCGTGTAAGAGTTGTCAAAGGAAGGGCCAATTTAGAAAACCCCTCAATAAACCTCCGATAATACCTAGCCATACCAAGAAAGCTTCTGATCTCAGTAATGGACTTAGGTCTCTCCCACTTAAGTACCGCTTCCACCTTAGAAGGATCGACAGCAACACCCTTCTCAGAAATGACATGCCCCAGAAACTGCACTTCATTCAACCAGAAACTACATTTAGAAAGCTTTGCATAAAGCTGTTTGGATATGAGAATTTGCAACACTATTCTCAGATGCTAGGCATGCTCACTTGGACTCTTAGAATAGATGAGAATGTCGTCGATAAAGACTATGACAAAATAATCCAAGTACGGCCTGAAAATCCTGTTCATATAGTCCATGAAGATGGCCGGAGCATTAGTGAGACCAAAGGACATAACCACATACTCAAAATGTCCATATCTCGACCTGAATGCCGTTTTAGGAATGTCCTCCTCTCGGATACGGATCTGATGGTATCCCGATCGAAGGTCAATCTTAGAAAATACAGCTGCTCCTCGCAATTGGTCCAACAAATCATTAATGCGAGGGAGAGAATATTTGTTTTTCACAGTCACCGCATTCAACTGCCTGTAGTCGATGCACATTTGGAGACTTCCGTCCTTCTTTTTAACAAAAAGAATCGGAGCTCCCCAAGGTGACACGCTCGGTCTAATCAAACCCTTGGCCAAAAGCTCCTCTATCTGCTTTTTCAACTCTTCTAACTCCAGAGGTGCCATCCGGTACGGGGCTATTGAAATAGGACCTGCACCAGGCATCAGATCAATACTAAACTCCACTTCTCTGTTTGGCGGTAATCCAGGAATCTCTGCAGGAAAGACTTCTGGAAATTCGCAGACTATCGGAATCTGACTGATCTCTGCCTCCTCATTCATCTCCAGGGTAGATAAAGAAAGATCACTGATAGTAATTGATTTCTGATGACAGTCAATCAGAACATGGTGTCGAGACATCCAGTCCATGCCCAGAATGATGTCAAGTTTAGTTAGAAACAAACAGATTAGATTTACTTTGAATTCCCGCTCCAATATTCGAAGTGGGCAATCCAAACACATAGTTGATGTGACTACAGAAGAATTTGTGGGTGTGGAGACAGATAATTTATAAGGCTTTTCTATTGCAGACAACCCTAACTTCTTCATGCAATCGGCAGAAATAAATGAATGAGTAGCTCCGCAATCAAAGAGAATACCACAAGGAACATTATTAATATAACCGGTACCTCTAATCAGTTCATCAGCATCAGTAACTTCCTCGCCGTCCAGAGTATACACCTTGCCCTTCCGAGTCACCCGATTGTCACCAGCTTTCTGAACCTTAGCCACATTCACCTCCTTCTTGACTGCACTTCTAGGACAATTCAACATAATGTGACCTGGCTGACCACACCTGTAGCAGGTTGGTCCCCCCTTACTTGGATCCAATCTCCAACAAGTCCCCTTATGCTGTCTACGACAATGTGGACAAGTCGGAATAGGACCATAGGCACTCACTACTGGGCCCGTTCTAGGCTGGGAGTAAGGACCTGGTCGCTGCACCGAACTCTTGCCCCTGATAGGACCTCCAGACTTCTGCACATTCTTGCTGCGTTTCTCAACTGCGCGTTGCTTGCGACTCTTTTCATACGTGCTAGTCATGTTGATCAGTTGAGACAAGTTGCTGATGTTCTGATATTCAAAGGCCATCTTGATCTCAGAACGAAGTCCGGTCTCGAACTTGATGCACTTGGTCCGTTCATCTGCATCCCTGTAACTCCCTGCATATCGGATCAAGTCCTCAAACCTAGCAGCATATTCACCGACGCTCATGTTCCCTTGCACGAGCTGCAGAAAAGTTATCTCCTTCTCTCTACGAACATCTTCAGGAAAGTATTTGCCCAGAAAACGATTCTTGAACAAATCCCATGTGATCGCCTGATTGTTCGCCTCCAATCCCCTCTGCATTTGTTGCCACCAGTGTTCCGCTTCACTAGTCAGCATGTACTGTGCTAGCAGAACCTTCTGTTCCTCCGGTGGTGCCATAGTATTAAGAATCTTCTCGATCTCTTGCAACCATAGCTGTGCCCCATCGGGATTGAACCCACCTTCGAACTTATGCGGATCGTTCTTTATGAACCGCGCCAACCAATCAATAGCAACTGGAGCTGGGGGTTGAGGAATCATTGCAGCCGCTGTTGCTGTCGCTGCTGCTGCAGCTGCTGCTGCGATGTTATTCCCCTGATTCTATTGCATCTGTGCCATCTGCTCCAGAATAGCTCGGATCCCATCATTAACGATCCGTCTACCAGCCATTCTGTTTAGTCATGCACAAGGCCGACAGTTAATGCTTAATAGCATAATTAATAGTATAAACATCCTATCAATAAACTCTAGACTCTAAACTATAATTATCGATCACTCGCTCGGTGAGTAATCACTAGAGTAGCTCATAACTCCAAAGGCCGAGGGAAACTGCTCTGATACCATAAATTGTAACACCTAAGTTTATTTACCCTTTTATACCCTTAATTAAAATAGTGAATTTAAAATTTTCTTTTTAATTTATAAAAATCTCCCGTCAAACGGACGGAGTTTCGTTTGTTTTTAGGACTTTCCCAAAAATTCCGGTTTTCCAGCAACCTGATAAACAACATCATTCAAATTTCAAAGCCAGCAGGGCTATTCACATATATCACATCTAGTGCAACATCGTGCACAAATCAGAAAGTCAGAGTATGAAACATCAGAGTATAAGCATCAGAGTTAAGCGGAATATAAACAAGTTGGAAAACAGTTTTTTCCCCAAAATAGGACTCCTACCCAAAGGAGTCGTCCTGGGCCCCCAAAAAGCTATTTACATTATATACATCAAAAATGAATCACATCACATCACCGGGCCCAGGACATTCCCATGTCCTACATAACTATAAGTGACCTACTCTCCCTGTGAGGGAGAGTACTCCTTCTCGGCCTGATCGGGTGCAAACTCTTCCTCAGTACCTATGGAGATAGTAAGGAGTGAGTATTGCACATAAAATGGGGAGGCAGTTTCCAATTAAGACATAATGCAATACCAAGTCAAACACAATTAACAATTTAATCACCACATAATAAAACTCAACACATCACAATATGTTCATTAGTTTCATAATTCAATCACCTCCACTTTGTTCTTAATTCAACATTTTAATCAAGTCTTTTATTCTATTCTCTTCCATTATATTCACATTACTTTTACATTTTGTCCCTGGTCACGTCCTACTGCGTCCGCACTAATGTGCTGGTCACGACTTACTGCGTCCGGGTATATTTCATTCTGTCCCTGGTCACGACCTACTGCGTTCGCATCTTTACGCGATCACGACTTACTGCGTCCGGGAATATTTCATTCTAACTCTGGTCACGTCCTACTGCATTCGCATCTTTACGCGATCACGACTTACTGCGTCCGGGTATATTTCATTATGTCCCTGGTCACGACCTACTGCGTTCGCATCTTTACGCGATCACGACTTACAGCGTCCGGGTATATATTTCATATTCATTTCATCCCTGGTCACGACCTACTGCGTCTGCACCCCTGTGCACTCACGTCTTACTGCGTCCGGGTATATATATTTTCACTTTCATTTCACATTTTCCCCGGTCACGACCTACTGCGCCTGCACTCCTGTGCACTCACGTCTTACTGCGTCCGGGTGTATTTCATTCTCATTCTTTCAACTTATCCATTCTTACTCTTTAACAATTACATTCCCCTCTTAAATTGTTGCACTAAATATTTTTATTACCCAATTATCACAATTATCCACTATAAAATCAACTTTCACGGTCCAGGCATGTTATCCACATTATCACTATTATATTCCATAATTCAAACAACATAATTCAAGCACATTCATGTTATCATTTCTATTATTCTTAGCTCATAAATCCTATCTATTAATTAACCTATGGTGCAATACCCTATCTAGCACATAATTCCTAGTACACATTATATGCATATCGTAAACTAAACCCCAGAGTAAGGCAATACTCACTATAACCCACTCCTTACCTTAAATTAGCAAGAAGTAAATAGAACCTTAGTGAGCCCTAGCTCAAAATCTTGGAAACTTGAATTTCCTAAGCCTAGCTTGCCACCTCAATAAGGAAATGATGAAATGATGGTACACAATCCTATTTGAGAGAGCACAAGATGAGTGATCCTTGTCCTTGCCTTGGGTTTGGTTGGAAGGCATGAAACACAATCCCTACATAACCATGAGTGCAAGAACCCTAAGGTTTTAGAGCACAATTTCTATGAGCTAAGGAAAGTTGAAATGGAAAGGAAATCAATATATGGCATGAAGCTTAACTTACCCCAACAATGGTGGAAATTGAAAAACCAAGAAGAAGGAAGGAGGGAGCAAATCGTGTGAGCCAAGGGAGACGGAAGGAATGAGTCTTCAACCAACCTCCATGGTGTAAACTTGATGGGGTTTAATGATTTTGGGTTTGAGGTGCCCAAAACCAAGTGTTTGAGAAGGATTGGTGGTGGAAATGATCTTGGAGCTTGAGAGAATTTGATGGAGATGATGAGTTGTGTTGCTATTGAAATGAGAAGGAATGAAGGGCTTTAAGCGTTTTATTTTCTTGCCATGAAGCTCAGGAGATCGTGTGGCCTGAAACAAAAACTTAGCCCCCAAGCTGAAAATCAACGCACCAGATCTGATCTGGTGTGCGCCACGCGCCTGGGCGCGCCTATCACTCGCTTGGGCGAGTTCTGCACCAGCTGGTGCTGCTGGTGCACCTGGTGCGTGCGGTGGGTAAATTCTTGCGCGCCAAACGCGAATTGGTGCGTGCTGGTGCGGAGTCGTGCTCGCCTGGGCGAATTGGTGCCTCGCCTGGGCGGGTTTTTCACTGTCTGGTGCACCAAATGAATAGTGCACCCGCCTGGGCGCATGGCTGGTGCGCCTGGGCGAGAAACAGGGTCTTCGACCTTCGATTCGCCGTAACGTTTTCGTTAACCGTCGGATCGGGTCCAAATTTTTAGATAAGCTTCTTCACCCCATAAACTTCATATCCAATGGTGGAATTTATTTTCTTAGCATCCTATAATAAATTTCTAATTTTCTCTTTTCGGTCGATTTCTAACATCTAAAACGCCGATTTAACTCCCGATTTCGCTTATATGACTTTGCCCGAAGCCACAACTGCCTTCTATACAAGCCCTAAGACCTATAATCACCACTCACCTATCTACCAAAATACATTAAGTCATTATTCCAATTTTTCTTAGGTTTTTATTTAATAATTTCATTTAAAATAAGGTTTAGGATGTTACATTTTCAAGTAATAATTAATTTAAGAAAAACCCGGATCAAAAAACGATGCATTTTTCGATGTTTTCAAACATGTTTAAGGTGCTGGACCAGAACCCAAACTAAATAGTTTAAATAACTTTTCATAATGTTTTCAAATGATTTTTGAAAGTACTTAAGGTGTTAGAAACATCCGAGTTGTTTGAAAAAAAAAACGGTTATGTTTTAAAGTCTTCCGACGAGGAATGAGAGGTGTCTAAGTTTTGAAAAAGAATTTCCTAGCACAAGTTAATAACATAAGTGTATTTTATTTAGTACGAGGAATAATCTTAAGGACGAGGGATTGGGGCAGCCGGCAGCACAAAGGATCCAAGGCGACGGTACACATTAAATTGTTGGACCTCAGGTGAGAGAGAAGCTTTCCTAAGACACCGTGGTAGTTAGGTGACTTATTAGGACATTCTGTATCATCTCAAAGCTCGGAACTAAGTGGTTCGGAGTCAGTAGTATAATGGCAATTGTTTGTGTTGTGTGGCCACTTATACGAAGGTGACAAAGACCACATTGTATTGTGTGATGATTGTGTGTATAGCTTGTTTATATTCATTTATTTAATTATGCATGTTGAAATTGAATCCTGTTAATTAATATGAGAATGATATAAATAAGTGGTGAAAGAAATGAAATTGAAAGTGAAGACACAATAAGAGAAAGGAAGAATGATGAAAGATATAAGATGAAATAGAAAGAGATAAGAGTTGAGATTGGGGAAAAAGTTGATGATAGTGATGAGGTTGAGCCAGAGCTAGGAAAAGAAATGTGAATGTGGATATGAGATGTGATTTGAGTGGAGCTGGGCTCCTTTGTCTTTGGTTTTAGACTGGGAACTAGTGTTGAGTTGAGCTTGCTCTTCCATTAGCGCCCAGCAAAGTTGTACTTTTTGAAAAGGTTTTTGTAAAAACAGTTTTGAAAAGGTTTTTGAGAAAAGATTTTCGAAAAGACTTTTGGAAGAGAGATTTTTAAAAGGATTTGTAAAAGGAGATTTTGGAAAAAGTTTTGTGCAACGATCTTTTGAAAGAGTTTTGTGAAAAGATGTATTTTGAGGGAGTTTTGGGGGAAACAATCTTTTGATAAAATATTTGAAATGCTATTTACTGAAAGTCTTTTGGAAATGATACTTTGGGGGTAACTCTTCTTGAATTAATGTTTTGCGAAACTTTACAAGAGAATATTTTGAGAGGAATTTTGTGAGATAACACTTTTTGAGAAAAGTTTGTGGAAACTATGTTTTGAAAGCTTACGAAAGGAGATTTTGTGAAGGTGTCTTTGAGATAGTTTTTGAAAAGGTGGTTTTGAGAAAGGGTTTCGAAATGAAATGAGTATGAGAAATGGGGAATGCTGAGGATGTTTGAGAAATGAGATTCGAGTTGTTGATGTGGTCCCAACTCTATGCTATGTGAGAAATGATGAGAGAAAGTTGTGCAAAGTTAGTGGTCGGGACTCGTTGAAGGGTTGCACGAAGGACGGGCCGACCTTAGGTTAAGTAAAAGATAAAAGACTTAAAAGACACACGCGGTGAGGTATGAGAATGCGAAGTAGTGGAGAGGAAGAAACCATAAGTATCTGCGGATACTTAGGAGGAGATTGCATTAGGGGAGGACGATGACGGTGAAACGTCAATAAGTCTAGAGTGTGTTTCTTGTAACACCCCGATTTGGCAACTTGAAACCACTTTTTCTCTTTGTACAAAATGAGGTAAAATATGGGCAATTTTTTTTTTTAAACATAGTTGAGCAGCATGATTAGGAGAACTGTTACATTTTCAAAACTCTTTAATTAAAGGTAGAGTCCTCACATATCATACTAAGCTTCAAGTTCCAAACCGAAGTGTCACGTGACACCACACTTTGCAACTTGAACCTTCACAACTCGATTGTCATTGTCCGTTAACTTTTGTAATCAGAGTCAGTGGTGCCCAAAATATCGTTCATTAGAATTAGATCGGGGTTTACATCAGGATACCATATTGGTTTAGCAGAGCAAATACAAGGAAATATAATACCTCAAGATAAAGAAAAGAAACTACCAACGAATCTCCTAAGCTGATGACGAAGAATCAATTGGAGGTGCCTCACTCGGGTCGACCTCAATCTCCTCAGCGTCCGGATATTCTTCTTCCATGTACTCCTCGGGATCTTCCTCAGGTTCACTCTCCTCCATGGCATCAAATGCGTCGTCAAATAGTTCATTCGTGACTTCGTCCAATTCCTCTAACTCTTCTGCTTCGGGGTCAATGCGTGCTGGCAACGACATTGGATAGCCACCATGGTAGTCTGCCGGTCCACCCACTTGCAGATCCGATAGCACAAAGCGACATCTGCGAGAATCTGGTTCGGTCCCTCGAAGGGTATGGTCAGGATCAAAAATATGAACTTCAGATGCTCCACGCCATTCCCATCCACGACGATTTACTTCCCATCGGCCTTCGTCACGAATCTCAAACGTGAACTTAACTGGATCCATGGACTATGGGTTGACAACATAAGGGTAGATACATAGCCACAGACAAAAGAATTTGAGAGAGTAAGTATTCCCAGACATGTTATGCCAACAGTGTGGAATTACAGTAGGTAAAATATTAAGATAGACAAACCATACAAACAACGACATAGGAAAGCAGGCACACAACTTATACAAAGACTTACCTCAATCTCTTATTTTCTTTTACTCACTACTTTATGCATACTTCGCAATACATACAATTAACTGCTTCTGCTGCGCACTCTGATTCCACCACCATATAAGCTCATCCACCTTCATACTTCCTCTCAAAGATTATTCACAACCATACCTTATTTATGCATACATATTCTTTTCTTTCTTTTCTTATTTAAATTTTATGAATTCGAAACCATCAATGATGCAAGGGAATTTTAAAATCATCATTGAGGAAAACGCTCTCAAGTTAGTACACACGTCTACATCTCCTCGGTCACCGCCCAACCTAGTCGGAAGCAAACAGGAGTACAGGACCTTTACCGTGCGGGCACGACAGCTGTCAACACAAATGGTCCCAGACCAGGAGGACTCAGCCTCAATCAATATTCACAATAAACATGGCTCACTGCCTTGCAGTGGCAAACAAAATGCCCCACTCCAGTCCCTCTCACTGTTCTCGATTTGCAATCTAGGGGGCGACAGTACTGATTCTAGCTTGCAAAGCAGGACGTGCCACGGCATTATACCCAGTCCCCACCACGTTAGTGCGCCACTTGTGGAATTGTCCCGCCTAGAACAGTACTCTAGACTTCTTGACGTATCACCGTCATTGTCCTCCCCTAATGCAATCTCGTCCTAAGTATCCGCAGATACTTATCGTTCCTTCCTCTCCACTAATTCGGGTTAACTCTCATATCTCACCGCTTTAATACATGTCTTTTAAAAGTCTTCTAATAGGTTAGTAACTTAATCCTATTGGTCGGCTCATCCTTCGTACATCCCTTCAACGAGTCCCGACCTCTAATACTCTCAAGACATCTCTTGTCTCAAAATTGCACAGAGCTGGGTTCTCCTTTACAACCAAAACTCCTCATCATCCATCATTAAAACTCTTGTTTCTTCCCCATCTTAAAAATATCTTTTCAAAAATAATGTTTCACAAAATCTTTCCCAAATAAGGATCTCACCAACTTTGTCAAAAACTAATGTTTTACAAATTCTTTTCAAAACAAGACTTCTCAAATACCTCCCCAAAATAAAGTTTCACCAATTCTTTTTAAATATATTTTCCCCGAATATCCTTTCCAACAATAACGTTTTCAAAAGAAATAAGGTTTCAAAAATAAAGACTCCCAAAAATAAAGTATATAAACTCTTTTTCCAACCTTTTTCAAAAGATCCTTTTGAAAATTGATTTTCACAATCCTTCCCAAAATCTCATCTTTCAAGAAAAATAACCCTTTGCTGAGCGCTAGTGGAGGAGCAAGCTCAACTCAACACTAGTTCCCAGACTAAAACCACAACCAAGGTCCATCTCCAATCAAACTCCATTCTCTTTCCACAATTCCATTTCCCTTCACTCATGCCTCAACCTCAGAAAGCATCCATATCAACAATGTTGCCCAAGCTCTGGCTTAACTCATCGCTTTCATCATTTATTCTTTTCCGATAACATCTCACATCCTTCCTCACTCATCTCTTATCTCTTATATCTTTAATAATTATTATTATTATTATTATTCACAGCGTTGCCACATTCCACATTCAACTAATCATAAGCAATAGATAAATAGGCAAGTAAATAACATACTAACATTCAAACACAAATAAATTAATTACTTACTCATACTGACTCAAGACACTAAGTTTCGACTTTTGAGATGGTCGAAACACTTAATAAGTTACCTAAAGACCACGGTGTTTAGGGGAAACTTCTCTCTCACCTCGATTGACGACAACTCTCACTATACGCTCCTTGATTCCCGATGCGACGCTCGTAACAGCTTCCCGATTGTTACTGGAACTCAAATAGTTCTTTCTTATTAGAAATTGTTCTTGTATAATTATCCCAAAACAAAATCACTTTATCATTTCTTTTCAAAAACTTACTTAATAAAACATGAATAATTTCTTGGCTTCTTACAAAGGACACATTTATCTTAAGGTTTTCTTAAAAAGAATCTTTTATTAAATTAAAACCATGAACTTAAGAAATCATAAGAAAATCTTTTTCAAAAACAGTACTTTTCAATTAATCAAATCATTTGACTCATTCCATTTTCTTTAACATCGAATCAAAGGAAAATAATACACAATTAAGTATAATATCACAAACCATTCATCATTCATGCACATAGGACAAAAATCAAGTACATGCACCTAATCTTTATGCATGGCCGAACCTCTCCTCACATGAGACGAGGTTTATTTCAATTGCTAATGATTACCAATACATGCCTACATGACAATACATCACTCCAAATTTAAAACATCACATAATAATAAGAGAAAAGAACATTTTTGCTTAGAATAATGCTAATCATCATATAAACCAACACATAAGAAGAAATTAATTTATTTTCTTTACTTTTATACCCAAACCGAATAGAACACAAGGAAAATCATGTAAACACACACCAATCAATTTAATTTATGCAAAGATCAACTCAAACCATATAACATAAGAAATAAAAATAGCTTGAAAGAAATTTGTGCCAAAACCGAATGAATTTCAAGGAAAAACACAACCATGCACCAAATCAATTTTTATTCATTTAAGGCTAAATTAAATAATGTCACATAGGAAAATAAAATAGCTTAAGGTTTGATTCTAAACCGAATGGGATCATGGAAAATTTACTCCTAAGTTCAAATCAAAAATTTAAGTCCCACAGGTTTAGAAATCCCTAATAAAACATACATGTAAAATAAACTCTCTTAGACACTTATGCCCACAAGACCGTGAGCTCCACATGGAAAACTTAACGAATAAAATTTAATTTCTTGACACAACAAAGTCAAGAGACATACCACAATCCTTGACCTCTAAAACTTCATGCATGTACTCATAATGCTTGGATCACCTAGATCTCATCATGCATGCACTTAAAATCTCTAGGTGAGGCAAATTCCAACATGCATATAAGGGAAATAATGATCTAACATGGGTTCCTAAAATTGACCGAATGACTACATGTATAGAGACAAGATCTTACAAATTTATTTTCACATGCAAAGAGCAAAACTCAAGATCCAATCATATAAAAAAAACATCATTTTATTTTTCAAGTTATCACCGAACCATCATCATCATACATAAGACTTTAGTTTTAAATTCTTTTTATACAAAAGTTATTTCTTAAACTTGTCATATTCATTTTCCTTGAAGAACCGTGACATGCACCAAATAAAATTAAGATTTTGCACCCAAAACAAACATATAAGTGCAAGGTTCACGTTTTCTCAAGATTAGATCTAGATCAAGACATGCAAAACAAAATCAAGGCAAAAACACAAACTCAAACACAAAACCTAAACAAAACCGTGAAGAACAAGATGGAAATTGAAACATCCAAGTACAATTATTCAAGATCATATTATAAAAATGACATGCAAGACATCAAAACTTCAAGATCGTGATAAATTAAACACATGCATCCTAATTATTACACTTAAATAATGTCCATAATAAAGTCCTTTTACAAACCAAAATAACTACACTAAACTACGTTACATCAAGACTCTAACTAAGACTTCAAGCTTTCAATCTCCTTTCTTCTTCTCCTAAAGTTGCTTCGGTCTCCTCTTCTTAGGGTTATTGGTTGGCTTTTCTCTTGATCCAAGAAGAAGAACAAGGTTGAGAAAGAAATTAGGGATGTTTGGGTAAAGAACCTTAGGCTGTGCACTCTTATCTCCTCTCTTCTTTCTTATGGCCTCTCTCACTTTTTCTCTAAAGTCTCAAGAGTTTGATGCACTCTTGGACAAAGTGTTTTGAAATGAAGTATTTGAAGATGGAGAATGGCTAACCAACACCATCCTACATGGTTTTAAGAACAAGAGTAATGGCTTGGGATTTCCTATTTGATCCTCGGTTCAAGGGGTTGTGCAAGGGATAATTCAGTCCAACCCAAAATTTGCATGGCAAGGGTCATGTCAAGGTGAGGCAAGGTGGAAGAAAGTCTTCTATAGGCATCATGAGTCACCACTCTAGCTTCCTCCTATTTCTATTTGAATTTCCTATTTCTTAATGGGTAAGAAAATCAAACTCACTTGGTTTCCTTCCTCTTTTCTTGACCGAACAAAATACATGCATACACACATATACAATTTTATTTCTCATAGCATGGGTATCATGGAACAATGCATTCTTCTTGGCCTTCCTAACCTTAAATGGCCGAACAACACATACACACAACTACACATATAATTTTATTTTTCCTAGCATGAAGACCATGAAACACTTAGCATTCATTTAGTTACATCATGTTCCATCCTCAAAACACACGACCTACACACATATAATTTCCTATATTCATCCATATTTATGCACTTAATCATTTAAATTAACTAATTAGATTTCTTACATAATTAAGCACACAAACATACACATTCACAAATTCGAAGATATGATTCCTAAGGAAATCAATTAAATCGTACTACTCAAATACCCAATAAACTTTACTTGAATTTATAAAAGAAATCATATTTCCATGTACAGCAAAGATTTTTCCAAAATAAATAATTTATTTAAAACTTCAAATTATTTCAAGAAGGAAAAATTCGTTCTCTAATAACAAATCACCACTTGGTTTTTATGAAAAATCAATATTTCCTATAAGAAATCACTTGCTAAAACAGTTTTGACTGAAAATCTTTTCTTAAATTGAAAAATCATTTTTAAATAAAACTTTATTGATTTATTTGAGTCCAGAAAATCCGGGATGTTACATTTCTAGGCAGAACGAACTCCACATGTGGCGCACTAACGTGGTGGGGACTGGGTTTAATGCCGTGGTAAGTTCTGCGGGCCCACTAGAAACATATTGTCGCCCCCTAGATTGCAAATCGAGAACAGTGAGAGGGACTGGAGTGGGGCATCTTGTTTGCCACTATAGTGAGACAGTGTGCCATGTATATGAATTGATATGATTATGATTTGAGGCTGAGTCCTCCTGGTCTGGGACCATTTGATGTGTGACAGCTGTCGTGCCCGCACGGTAAAGGTCCTGTACTCCTGTTTGCTTCCGACTAGGTTGGGTGGATGACCGAGGAGATGTAGACGTGAGTGATGACTGAGAACGCAATGAGTACCCCGATGATATTGTGAAAGAAGAGATTATGAGTATGAGAAGGAAAAGGATTGAGAAAGAAAGAATGTTTATGAGAAGTGAAATTAAGTTTGAAAAGATAATGAAAGATAAGAGTAACGATGATAAGACTGATAATAATGTGACAACATACTTGATCATTGTGTGCTTGTATGTTTTATTGTGTGTTTGTATGGTCCTTCTATCTTGCCTTTCGTAATTCCACACCGTCGACGATTCGTCGTTCGGATCGCTTACTCTCTCCTGTTCGTTGGCATATCGGGGCTGCGGGTATCTCAACGGGCAGATGGAGTATTGCATGGACATTACCATGTGGAATAAGTATGGAAGAGGGTGGAAGCACACCCCACAAGGCTGGGCATGGACCGGTTACACGGAGATCGTGATCCCAGATCCGGAGCATCAACTGAGTGGAGCCAATCTGGAGCCGCACTTGGGACAAGTCACCGTTCAAGGATTTCAGAGCTATGAGGAGAAGGTTTGGTGTGAGAAGCAGAGGAACTCTACTATATTAAGTGGAGTGATACTGGAGTCCAAAAGCAAGGAGGAAACAACCACACCGGCGGCATCATCTTCGAGAACAAAGAGAGGACGTAGGAAGAATAAGGAGCCCCATCCGCTCGCCTTTAGTAGGAAAGCTTAAGGATGGTGTAGTAGCTTAGGTCGTTGTGAGTGTTTGAAATTAAGGATTACCGATGCCATGAGCCATTGTGTAATTGAGCTAAGATTAATTTGACTTGTGAAGCACGTATTTATGCAAAGTGGACTCGTGTAATGTTTTTGAAAACTGTCAAAGTGATTTGGAACCAATGTTTTATGAAAAGAAAGGTTTTAGTAACAACTCGGTTTTCGGAAAAGCGAACTGAAGAACTTAAAGAGATTTTTCAATAACATTTTCCAACACTTTAACAATGTAAAAAAAAAAATTTGGCCTCATTTTTACAACTTCAATAAGAAAAGTTAATCATTTTTGGTTTACGAAAAATCGGGCTGTTACAAGTGATGTAATCGATTAATCATTGTTGGTCTAATCGATTACTTGTTTTTCAAATGAATTTAAAAATTTCTATTTTTGAAGGAATAATCGATTACCTTTAGAAAGTAATCGATTACTTCAAGCTTTATTGGAAAACGTGTCAGAATCATTTTTATTATTTCCTGATTTGTTTTTATATAAAAGATTCTGATTTATTTTATAAAATTCGAATATGATTTTAAATTTGAATTATTTCCTTTTTCGTTTTAAGAATCAAATATTTATTTTATTTCATAAATCGTTTTGATTTATTTTTTATTTTAAAACTTATTTCAAATCTTATTTTATTTTGTTTTGATTCAAAATCTTTTTGATTCTAAATGTTTTTCTATTTTTATAAAACTTCACTCCAACATTCAGATCAATACTTCTTTTTCAATCTCTGACATCTTCTCTGAAACTCATGTTCTTTCTTCTTCTCTAAACTTCTGCTTTTTCACGTTCATATCTTTTGAAGAACAAAACCTTATTGGCTTATTAACTCTTAGAGAAAATCACTTCATTATCATAAGAGCATATTGTTGTATCCGTGTTGTTGAGAACACACTTTGCTATTGTAATCACTCTCATATTCGCTGTATTTGAAACCTTAGTGGTTAGGGAGAGAATCCCTTAGTGGACGTGTGATACGTCGTAGGGCGAGGAACCCTGCTCTGTGATCTTGAGGCCCCTAGCGAACGGTGGTTCCTAGTAGTGTGCGGGGTGCTCTTGGGTGTAATAGGGTGCGGCTCTATTGCTGATTATAGAACTCTCAAGCGGGTCACTTGGGGACTGGACTAGGCCTTTCGACGGGAAGGCTGAACCAGTATAAAATTTCCTGGTGCGAGCTTTTCTATCCCTATCTCTTTATTTTCCGCATATTTCAATTATTTACGTTTCCGCGCTACTCAATTTATTTTTATCTATCGTTTTCGCGATCCGTCTCAAACGTCTAATCTCTCCATCTCAAAACAATTTTTTATTTTATAAAGGATTTCATAATACATTAATAAAACTCGATTCACCCCCCCCCCCCCCTCTCGAGATTTTGAGGCCAAAACCAACAGAATCAACGATTTGAGTGCTAAGGAGCTAGGATTTGGAGTTGGTAAGTGGGTTCCATGAGAACCCCATTGTCTCCTCTTCTCTTCAAGAGGTAAGGGGGAGTACTTTGGTTCTAATTAGGGAAAGGATTTAATGGTAGTAATAGGGTCATAGTTAGATGTATTTTGATATGTGTATGTTTGATTTGTATGTTGATATTGTTATGATTGAATATGAAAGCTTACGTGATGAACTTAGGGTTTTTGATAGTAATTGATTTTTATAATTGTTATTGAATTAAATGATTGAATGAATGATATGGCCATGATTATTATTGTTGTCATGTGTGATTATTATTATTTATAAAGTATGGCCAAATTCTAAGTTAGAGAACCCAACCCAATGGATATAAAGTATTAAAGTTTGATTATCAAAAGCAACATAAAATGAACTAGAAACACGTGCATTCAAGGAGTAAGGTGGACGTTTAGGAGTACGGGGAAAAACACACGTCGTTTAACGATTGATGAGGGCAAAAGTGAATTATTGGGATTACCATGGAGAACTTTGATCCTGCAAAGGATACGGGTTTGCTTCCCGTGTTGGGGATTGTTTCTACGCAAACCAGGGTAATTCCATCACTTTGGCTCGTTTTGGCCAGTCGAGGGTGATTTCTGCTAAAGCCAATTTGCGCGAATCAATCCAAATTGTATGACGAACCCTAGAGGGGTGAAGTACTATGCAAGCGGGTGAGCGAGGGACCTTCCTAAGTGGAGGTGAAGCACCCAACTATAGGTTGAGAAATACTTACTCCTGGTCGGTTTTTCCCCAGAGTGGAGGGTGTGGTGTTGTGAGGAAAAGTGTTATTGTTATTGGAAATGGAGAAGTGCATTCATTGATATATAATGAGTTTAATTCACTGAATCCAATGAAAGTGTTAAAGTGTTATAGTGTTTAAAGTTAAATGATAAAGCGTTACATTGGATTCAGGAATTAAATCATAATTGTATAAAGTGCATTTCATACTCATATGTTTGAGCATAAACGCATTGTTATGTATTGGTATTGTATAAGGAAATGTATTGGTATAATGGAATAAAATAGTTAAATGTTAAGGTATAGGAATGGTATAGTTAATTGGAATAATGTGAATATGAATACATGTGTGTGGGTATGTCTTGTTATGCTTTATTACTATTATTTTAAGTGTTTTCCTTGATTATTATTCAAATTACTTACCCCTTAAGTTGACCATTTTAGGTACCGTCGGAGAAAGACGTTCATTGCTTCCGCAGCGAGAAGGTATACTCTCGCTTAAAGAGAGTATATTATTGTTGTGACCTCCTTGGTCTCATTATTATTGTTGAAACCATTCTAGGATAATGTAATGTAAAATGCATTATTAATTAAAGTTGTTTTAAGTGTAAACTTTTTAGTATAAGTTAAATATACTCTTATTTGTGAAGAGGACTTTAAATGAAACTTTTACTTCTTTTGAATGTGTAAATGGTTGTGATGAATATGAGGATATCCTTTTATAAATTATTTCAAAGTAAGTCACAACCACTTGCAATGTAATTGTAGTTTTGTAATTGTTATAAACTGTTCTGGACTGACAGGTATAAAGTTAACTTGGCGAAAGTCCATATTTTAAAGTAAACTCTACCAAAATTTTTATAAAACCCCAAGCATTTTAATATTAAATCACTATAAAAAGTAATACATTTTATAAGTATAAAAATTAGGATGTTACAGCTTGCGTCGAGTTGCGCCCACTCCCTAGTGGAGTGTGGTACTACGAGGACCATCGAGCCACCTTTGAGGGGGAGGTAGAGGTTACCCTCTATCACCCCAACCCCTTGGCTCGTGTCCGACCTTGTACGTTTCGCATACCTATTATCTATACCTTGCATGTACCCACGTTTTACACTTATCATGGACCACCCCCGGCTCGACCAGCTCGTCGATTCCACTCTTTTCGTTTTAGAGCAGCTACTAGATCCTATCCCTCTGCTTCTCGCGTTATTCGAGAGGAGACTCCTTTAGCTAGTCCGATGAGTCCATATCATGGGACTCCTTCTGCTAACCCAGTGCCAAGTGGTAGGGCACCGACTCAGTCGGATGAGGTAGAGGAGGACCCTGAGGAGGCAGAGAGTGAGGGGGAGCCAGTCGAGCACTCCACTAAGAGCCAGTGGGGAGTTGGGGATCCACCGGGTGATGGTAGGTATGTGGGATGCATGGAGCTTCTAGCTGGAGACTTTGAGGTGGAGGATCATGCTATGGAGGAGGATCATCGGACCACCACTCTGAGATTTTCATCTTTTGCTCTGTAGTTATATTGTATATATTTTGAGAGATTTCAGAGAGGTTGTCTTTTCTTTTGATTATGGACTTGTACCACCCAAAACTTTGCTATCTCGACTATGATGTACCTTGGCTACTTTTATCTTATATATCTTATATATATATATATAAATATATATTTTCATATGCCTACTAGTTTGATGTTTTATAGCTCAAGGTTCGTGTTTTACTTCCGCATACTGTGATGATAACTCTATTCGAGAATATTTTATTTTTTAAGTATCACGATATTAACAAATCTTTTCATATTTGGAGTTTCGAAAACTCTTTGGATTAACTTGTATTAAGATATTTATTTATCCTCTTTAATATTTATAAACCAAGTCCATATTAAATACCTTATATCTTTATTAAAAGTAAATAAAGATTTAAATATTGGAGTAAGAGTGAGTGTCACACCTTTTGTGGTATCAGAGCAAAATGGTCCTGATTCTTGATCCTCACAAGCATGATCTGCCGGAACAGTTCTCCATATGAGTAAAGCTCTTTTGTTATTTGGTTTATTTCATATAGCTTAAGTCTTGTTAATGTTTTGTTTAGAATAGAATTTGATACCCATCCATAGATTAGATAGACCTTTAATGACCTAAGTCCATAGTGCAGGTCTACTATGGCAGCTCGCTATAGAAACCATACGAACGAAATGCTGGATAGGATTACTGTTGTGTTGGAAAATATGCAGCAAAATCAGCATCAATATCAGCAACCACAGCCAGCGAATGTAGCAGCTGCTGAGGCTAACACTTGGTCGGACTTCAGAAGCTGTAATCCTTCGAAGTTTGCTGGTGGGTTCAAACCAGAAGAAGCTAATAAATGGATCTTGGAGATGAACAAGATCTTTAGAACTTTGGAATGTTCTGATGCCCAGAAGATAGCATATGCTGTGTTCATGATGGAAGGAGAGGCAGAACATTGGTGGAATCATACCACCCAGTTATTGGCTCATGAGGGGAGAGAGATAACTTGGGCAGTATTTATGGAGAAGTTTTTAAGCAAGTACTTTCCGGAAGATATAAGGAGAAAGAAGGAAGTTGAGTTTTTACAACTCAAGCAAGGCAGCATGAGTGTGGGATAATATGCTGCAAGATTTGAAGAATTGATGAAGTATTCTCCTTATTATCAGATGAACCTTGATGAGAGGAGTAAATGTGTTAAGTTTGAAGGAGGTCTGAGACCGGAGTTGAAATCGGTGTTCAGTTATCAAAGAATTCAAAGTTTTCCTATGTTAGTGGATATGTGTAGAATGTATGAGGACGATAAAAAGGCGGAGGCTTTGCAAGTTGTGGAAGGAAAGAAGGAGCAACAGGTGTATGGACCACAGAGGAGAAAGGGACATGATAACCGCCACGAGGGTCCTTATTCCAACAAGAATCGAGGAAAAGGGAATATGGTGCATGGTAACAGGAACAATTCTTACAATAATGCTCCTTATTGTGAGAAATGCAAACATCATCATCATGGAAAATTTTGTTGGATCAACAATGGATGCTACAATTGCGGGAAACTTGGTCATTTTTCTCGTGATTGCAAGGAACCACGGAGAAACAACCCAAGAGAATCTGCTGAGAAGCCGGTGGTACAAGGAAGAGTTTTCACCCTTAGTGGTGTTGAAGCTAGTCAGACTCCAGGACTCGTGCAAGGTAATTATCTGCTTAATGATCAACCTTGTAAGATTTTATTCGATTCAGGAGCCACTCATTCATTTATTTCTTTTGAATGTGTGAATCGTTTAAAGTTTCCTGTGTTTGAGTCACCCTATTGTCTTAGGGTAGAAACTCCTACAAATTCCCCTGTGATCACCTCAAAGATATGCCTTAATTGTAGAATTAAGGTATTGGATCGAGTCTCTTGTGTAGATTTGATCTGCCTACCCTTATCCCAACTAGACGTTATTCTGGGTATGGATTGGATGTTTAACAATCATGTGGTTATTGATTGTGATAAGAAGGAAATTCAGTATAAGGATTTGACTCCAGAGAAGTATCTTTGTTTGTTCTCTGTTGTTGGGTCGAAGGAAGAAGGAAAGCCTGTTGAGGAGATTCCGGTTGTTCGGGATTTTCCGGAAGTATTCCCAGAGGAGATGCCGGGATTGCCCCCCAAGAGGGAAATAGAGTTTGGAATTGAATTGATCCCCGAACTGGTCCCATTTCAATTGCTCCATATAGAATTGCACCACCTGAAATGGTTGAATTGAAGAAACATATAGAGGAGTTACTACAGAAGCAACTAATTAGACCGAGCGTCTCACCCTGGGGAGCTCCAGTTTTATTTGTTAAGAAGAAAGACGGAAGCCTGAGAATGTGTATAGATTACAGGCAGCTGAATAAGATGACAGTGAAGAACAAGTATCCTTTGCCAAGAATTTATGACCTTATGGATCAGGTCAGGGGAGCTTCAGTATTTTCTAAGATAGATCTGAGATCTGGGTATCATCAGATCAGGATTAAGGAGGAAGATGTTCCTAAGACTGCATTTCGATCTCGATACGGACATTATGAGTATGTAGTAATGCCATTCGGATTGACTAATGCACCATATGTTTTCGTGGATTACATGAACATGATTTTTAGACCATATCTGGATTCATTCGTGATGGTATTCATTGATGATATCCTGATATACTCTAAGAATTTGGAGTAGCATGCTGAACATCTCCGGATAGTGTTGAATATTTTGAAGGAGAAGCAGATTTATGCCAAACTCTCCAAATGTGAGTTTTGGCTGAGAGAAGTTAAGTTTTTGGGGCATGTAATTTCAGAAGAAGGCATAGCAGTTGACCCAGCTAAAGTTGATTCAGTTCTGCAGTGGGTTCAACCTAAGTCAGTCACCGAAGTCCAAAGTTTCTTAGGACTGGCTGGCTATTATAGGAGATTTATTGAAGGATTTTCTAAAATAGCACTACCTCTTACAAAGTTGACTCGGAAAGATCAATCGTTCATTTGGGATGAGAAGCGCGAGAAAAGTTTTCAGATGTTAAAGGAAAGATTAACATCCTTACCGGTGTTAATTTTGCCTGACCCTCACAAGGAATATGAAGTATACTGTGATGCATCGAAGCAAGGGCTCGGAAGTATGTTGATGCAAGAAGGAAGGGTTGTGGCATATGCATCTCGTCAATTGAAAATTCACGAAGTGAATTATCCCACTCATGATTTGGAGCTTGCTGCTATAGTATATGCCCTGAAGATTTCGAGGCATCATCTCTATGGCACTATTTTCAAAATATTTAGTGACCATAAGAGTTTAGAGTATTTGTTTGATCAGAAGGAATTGAATATGAGGCAGCATTTGTGGATGGAGTTTTTGAAAGACTATGACTTTGAGCTTCATTACCACCCTGGAAAGGCTAACGTGGTGGCAGATGCTCTGAGTCGTAAAGCAATTCATATGAGTTCAATGATGATTAAAGAGGCTGTTTTGATTGAAGAGTTTAGGGATTTGAGTCTGGTTATGCAAGTGGAACCAACCTGTATTAAGTTGGGTATGCTGCAAATTTCTAATGAATTCTTGGCTCGAATTCGTAGATTGCAACAAGAGGATGATGAATTAAAAGAGAAGAAGGAGTTGATGTTCAGAGGTAAAGAGTCTAACTTCTCTGAAGGACCGGATGGGATTCTTCGTTTCAAAATGAGAATTTGCATACCTAAGGATTGATAAGTTGAAAATATATCTATTTAATTAGGCATAATTTGATTATATTTATATGTATTTGAATTCATATGACGTTTATTCCTAATAATTTATCATAGAATTTATAATTTTTGGGATATCTAATGATGGACACAAGTAGTTTATATATTTGTTAATTTATTTAAATTAATTGTTTTTATGAAAGTATTTATTATGCAGGTAAATTCAAATAAACAAGAAAAGTAGAAAAGAAATTCAACGAGAAGTTACAGAAAAAGAGAGAGAGAAATAAAAAAAAATTGGCAAATACAACAAAAAGGGAAGCTACAGAAGACAAGCAGAAAAGCAAGAAAACAAACAGAACAAAGAAAAGAAAATTATGAAAATTGTTGAATATTTCAAGGCATTCAAAACAAATTCTTAACTTAGTAACAAATACAACCTTGTATTTTGTTTTCAAACTAACATGCTACAACAATATAGGAACCAATAATAGTTTGTATTTTTTGTATAAATAGAGTCATTATGATTCTGAGGGGAGGAGAATTCGAGGAGAATTAAAGAAAAAAAAAAGAAATGTATTAAGGGAAGAGAAGAAGTTAAATAAATTCCATATATTGAAGGAAAGGGAAGTTCAAAAACTAACTTTTTTCTTTTCCATTCATTTATATTTATCTATAAGGCTTTGTAATTAATACATGGCTGAGTAAATAATTTTATTCTAAGGATTGGTTAGCCCTTTGATATATTAGCAATGATATATTAATTGTTTTCTTTTGTATATGTTTGATTATTTTAGATTCAATTATGTTATTCTTAATGCATGTT
Organism: Crotalaria pallida; assembly: GCA_037953625.1. Taxonomy (NCBI): domain Eukaryota; kingdom Viridiplantae; phylum Streptophyta; class Magnoliopsida; order Fabales; family Fabaceae; genus Crotalaria; species Crotalaria pallida. Next base: position 78,229,561 of record CM075654.1, read on the forward strand.
ATTGTGACGGATCCCACTATTGCATGATTATAGATGTTAGTGGAAGAACTGACCGAAAGGTGAACATTAATATCTGATATGTATAATTGAACTTAAGAAATTAAATCACGAAAGTAGTTTTAATTCTTTAGACAAGTTCAATTGAATATCATAAATTTAATAGTTTGTCATGTTATAATTATCACGAAAGTAGAAATTATGCATGTCAAATACGTTATTAGATTCTGAAAGGAACTAATATCTACTTTAGGACAATTCACCTTCAAAATAAATCAAACATTATAAGAAGATAATTATTATTAATTTGTTAATATTAATTGCGATAAAACCAATCCTTAGAAATTTCAATTCTTAATAGTCTCAATCCATAATTCACTCAAATATATTTATTTTTATTCACATATTATTTTCTTCTGTTTTATTTTATTTCACACTTGTATTAATTGAAACACAAATTAATGATTTGGTTTGAATAATTAAACTTATAATTTGTTGGTACTTAATTACAAAATCCCTGTGGATTCGATACTTTTTATACTATAACTTGACCATTCTAGTGCACTTGCTAGAGGCCATCATGTTTTTGGCGCCGTTGCCGGGGATTTTGCTTAATCATATTAACTATTATTATAGACGATTAGATCAAACCACAATTTTCTTTTATTTTTTGTCTTTTGTAGGCCTTCACCTTGTATGCCCCGTGATCGACTTGAACCACTTGTTCAAGGAGATCCCGAAATCGAAAGAACTCTTCTAAGGAGGAGAAGGAGACTAAGACAACTACAATTTCAAAATCAAATACAAGAAACTATAATCAAAGAAATGGCGAAGAAGATAAGCCATTGAAAGATTATGGTGCTCCTACCCTTGAAGGTCTTCATTCAAGCATAGCAAGACCAAATGTGGAAGCAAATAATTTTGAACTTAAAATGAGTCTAGTGAACACAATCCAACAAAACCAATTTGGAAGATCACCACTAGAAGATCCAAAGCTCCAGGTTGATAACTTTCTCAAATATTGTGATACTGTGCAGATGAATGGAGTCTCAGTCGATGTTGTTCGCCTAAGATTGTTTGACTTCTCTTTAAGAGATGATGCTGCTCGTTGGCTAAGATCATTCCCTCACAACTATTTCGATAAAATGGACAAATTAGCTGAACACTTCCTCAACCATTTCTTTCCCCCTGTTAAAACTGCTGAATATAGGGGGCAGTTAATGAGTTTTATCCAAAGAGGAGGTGAGTCCATTTTTGAAGCTTGGGAACGTTTCAAAGAACCATTGATAAAATGCCCGCACCATGGCATTCCCAAGCCTCTTTTGATTCAAACTTTCTACAATGGTTTGAATCCCGATGCTCAAATCAGTCTAGACTCAATAGCAAATGGCTCATTCATGGAAAAGAACGCCGAAGAAGCTATCACTCTGCTTGATAGAATCTCCCTCAACCAAAGGAGATACTCATCAACAAGAGGCCCTGTCAACAAACCATCATCATCATCATCTGCTGGCATGATCGAAGTAAGTGCTCTAAACCATCTAGCTTCTAAAGTTGATGCACTTGGAGTACTTGCAAGCAAAGTAGATCTTCTCACCAAGAAGATCGAACAAATGAACACCAATTCTGTCAACGCTGTTAGTGCTACAAATTGTGAAATTTGTTGTACTAATGGCCATGCTGCCAAAGATTGTTTATTAGTCCAACCCACACAAGACCAACCCATGGGAACTGTAGACTACATAAACAATTACAACCAAAGAATGAACAAATCCAACCTTTCCTATAGAAATAACAATGTCCTCAATCCTTCCTCATTTCCCAAACAACCACCTGGTTTCCCACAAAGAAACTATAACAACCCACCACCACCTCAGAAGTCTAACTTGGAAAACCTTCTTGAATCTTTCATCCTAACCCAAGTTAAGAAAAATGAGTCCGTAAACGATTCTATTAGACAACTATCTTCCAAAGTTGATAATCTAGCGACCCACAAAGAAATGCTAGAAACACAAATAGCTCAACAAGCGGCCTCATCATCAAGAGCCTTAGGAATGTTACCTGGTAAGCCCGAGAGCCCAAATGAACATATCAAGGCTATCACTTTGAGAAGTGGTAAAGCATATGAAGAACCAAAGGTGGAAGATGCCCAACCCAAACAACAAAAGGAAGAAGAAGAAATGGAGGACCATCAAAGCAAAGAACAAAAGAATGAAGCTTTCAATCCTCCACTTGCTCCTTACCAACCTCCAATCCCATTTCCACAAAGGTTGGCCAAAGCTAAACTAGACAAACAGTTTGGGAAATTTTTGGAAATTTTAATGAAACTTTCAATCACTATACCTTTCACCGAAGCACTCTTGCAAATTCCCTCATATGCTAAATTTTTAAAAGATATCATTTCAAATAAAAGAAAGCTAGAGGAATGTGAAACAGTTGCTTTAACTGAGGAATGTAGTGCCATTTTGTAAAACAAGCTACCTCCCAAATTGAAAGATCCTGGGAGTTTCAATATCCCTTGTCTAATTGGTAACATGGCCTTTGAGAGAGCTTTGCGTGATCTGGGAGCAAGCGTGAGCTTAATTCCTCTTTCTATCTGCAAGAAGCTTGATATTGGAGAATTAAAACCTACAAGAATTTCCCTACTAGCTGATCGATCTGTGAAGTATGTTGTGGGAATCTTGGAGGATGTTCCAATTAAGGTTGGAAACTTTTTCATTCCTGTTGACTTTGTTGTATTGGAAATGGAAGAAGATGCCTCAATCCCCATTCTTCTTGGGAGACCTTTCCTAGCCACTGCTGGTGCTATAATCGATGTAAAGAGTGGGAAGCTTTCTTTAACCATTGGTGAAGAAAAAGTGGAATTTGATATCTCCAACATGATGAAACAACCTACTCTTGAAGATTCCTGTTGTAGAATTGATCTGTTGCACCAAGTGGTAACCAATAAAGAATTCAAATATCGTTCCCAAGATCCATTGGAACGGTGTTTGATTGGAGAGTGTGATGAAGACAATGATGGTAAAGCAAGCTCTTATGAAAAACTCCTTGAAGCAAGTCCATTATTCAAAAAGAATCATGTTGAGAAGCTAGATTCTGAAGCTAGCAACAAATGGAAAGAGAGCCAAGCACCAAAGGTAGAACTAAAACCTCTTCCTTCACTACTCAGGTATGAATTTCTTGGTCCCGACTCAACATATCCTGTAATTGTGAATGCTAATCTAAGCAAATTTGAAACTGAAAAATTACTTAAAGAGCTTAGATTGCATAGATCAGTTATAGGATATACCATTGATGATATCAAAGGAATAAGCCCATCACTTTGTATGCATAGGATTTTGATGGAGGAAGGCCATAAGCCTTCCATAGAACATCAACGAAGGTTAAACCCTAACATGAAAGAAGTAGTAAAAAAGGAAATAATCAAACTACTAGATGCTGGGGTAATTTATCCAATTTCTGATAGTGAGTGGGTAAGTCCTGTACAAGTTGTAGCCAAAAAGGGAGGCATGACTGTGGTTAAAAATGACAACAATGAATTAATCCCAACAAGAACAGTCACTGGGTGGCGAATGTGTATAGATTATAGAAAATTAAACAAAGCCACAAAGAAAGATCACTTCCCTCTCCCTTTTATTGATCAAATGCTTGAGAGATTAGCTAACCATTCACACTTCTACTACTTGGATGGATATTCTGGTTTTCACCAAATACCCATTCATCCGCAAGACCAAGAAACAACTACTTTTACCTATCCTTATGGCACTTTTGCCTATAGGAGAATGCCATTTGGTCTGTGTAATGCTCCAGCTACTTTTCAAAGATGCATGACTGCCATTTTTTCCGATTTAATTGAAAACATAATGGAAGTATTCATGGATGACTTCTCTGTATATGGCACAAGTTTTGATAACTGTTTGGAAAATCTATCTAAAGTGCTTAAGAGATGTCATGACATGAACCTTGTGTTAAATTGGGAAAAATGCCATTTCATGGTAAAAGAGGGAATAGTCTTAGGACACTTGATTTCTGAGAAAGGCATTGAAGTAGATAAGGCCAAAATTGAAGTAATTGAGAAATTGCCCCCACCTACCAATGCTAAGGAGGTGAGAAGTTTCTTAGGGCATGCTGGGTTTTATAGAAGATTCATAAAAGATTTCTCTAAAATTACTAAACCTTTGACTAACCTTTTGATTAAAGATACTACATTTGATTTTAATCAAGAGTGTCTAGATGTCTTTTTCAGGCTAAAGAAAGCTTTGATTTCATCTCCTATAATCCAAGCACCTGATTGGAGTCTCCCATTCGAGTTGATGTGTTATGCTAGCGACTATGCCTTAGGTGCTGTCCTAGGACAAAGGAAAGACAAGAAGTTACATGCAATCTACTATGCTAGCAAAACACTTGATGAAGCCCAACAAAATTATGCAACCACGGAGAAGGAATTGTTGGCAATTGTCTTTGCATTCAAAAAGTTTCGATCATACTTGGTGGGATCAAAGGTAATTGTATACACCGATCATGCTGCCATCAAGTATCTGCTCCAAAAGAAAGATGAAAAACCGCGTCTCATCCAATGGATCCTTCTTCTTCAAGAGTTTGATCTTGAAATAAAGGACAAGAAGGGAGTAGAGAACGTGGTCGTTGACCACCTATCTAGGCTTCCTCACATTGAAGACAAGGACCAAATTCCAATTGATGACTCCTTTCCCGATGAACAACTATTGGCTATATCACAACAAAATCCCCCATGGTACGCTGATATTGTGAACTTTCTTGCTTGTGGGATATTGCCACCTGATTTCTCTTGTCAACAAAGGAAGAAGTTCCTTTATGATGCAAAACATTATGCATGGGAAGAGCCTCTCCTTTACAAGAAGTGTGCAGATGGTTTATACAGAAGGTGTGTCCTTGAAGAAGAAATGGAAAATATTCTTTTCCACTGTCATGCATCAGCCTATGGAGGACATACCAGCGATTTAAAGACCGCTACGAAAGTTCTACAGGCTGGTTTTTATTGGCCCACACTCTTCAAAGATGCAAGGAAATTTGTGCTCACATGTGATTCTTGTCAACGATCGGGAAACATTTCTAGAAGACATGAAATGCCTCTAAACAACATCCTCGAGGTAGAAATATTTGATGTTTGGGGAATTGGCTATATGGGACCGTTCCCGTCATCATGCAATAACAAATACATTCTAGTGGCGGTCGATTATGTTTCCAAATGGGTGGAAGCAATAGCATCCCCCACAAATGATGCCAAGACCGTGATAAAGCTTTTCAAACGAATAATCTTTCCTAGGTTTGGAGTGCCTCGAGCTATAATCAGTGATGGAGGGTCACACTTTATTGAGAAACAATTTGAAAAACTACTTAAAACACATGGGGTAACCCATAAGATTGCAACTCCTTACCATCCTCAAACCAGCGGACAAGTGGAAGTTTCTAATAGAGAGATTAAGAGTATTTTAGAAAAAACTGTTGCTAAATCAAGGAAAGATTGGTCCTTGAAGTTAGATGATGCTTTATGGGCATACCGCACCGCTTATAAAACTCCCATAGTCATGACCCCTTTCCGTTTGATCTATGGAAAACCTTGTCACCTTCCAGTTGAGCTAGATTACAAAGCATATTGGGCTATCAAATTTCTAAACTTTAATCTAAAGGAAGCTGGCGAGAAGCAAAAGCTCCAACTCAATGAACTGGATGAGCTGAGACTTGATGCATATGAGAATGCTAGAATTTATAAAGAAAATACCAAACGATGGCATGACAAGAAGATCATCCGTCGAGAGTTCCATGAAGGTGACTTTGTGTTACTCTTCAATTCTCGTTTGAAGCTGTTTCCAGGAAAGCTTAGGTCCAGATGGTCATGACCATTTCAGGTAAAGCAAGTTTACCCTTATGGTGCAGTTGAGGTATGGAGTGAAGATACTGGATCCTTCAAGATGAATGGGCAATGGTTGAAGCATTACTTGGATGGTGAGCCTATTATGCAAGGAGTCACACAATCCCTTCTTAACCCACATACCTCAAGATGATCACAGCCAAAATGTCACGCTTAAGATAATAAATAAGCACTTCTCGGGAGGTAACCCAAGCTTTATTATTATCATTATTATTATCATTATCATTATCATTATTATTATCATTATTACCATCATCATAATATCCAAGATTTTTATTTTACTTTTTTTTATCTAAGTTAATAATGTGTCAGTTTATGTGCCTTTCCGAATTTGTTCCCTTTATAAGGAGATGTACACAGTGAATTAAAATAAATTAATTAAATAAAAATAATTACAGTAATAATTACATAAGAAAAATCTAGTGGTCCTCTCAGCCACAATACGCAAACATTGGAGATTGATTCATTACTACTTTGGAAACACATGCAAGGAAGTCAGGTCACCATCAGGGAAGTTCATTCAACTTAGTCATTTCTTACAAATAATTTTTTATCCTACCCTAATTTTTACTTTAAGTGTGGGGAAGCATTGGGGACAATGCTTCACAATAAGTATGGGGAGGAGTTTATTATGCTTAATAGATGTTTTTTTTGCTTGTTTCAAGTAATAACTTTATCTATGATTAAATTCAGATTTTCGAAGTTACTTTTTCATTGGGAACTTTTAAAAACTAAAAAAAATGGCATTGATTGAGGCTGGATTGAGAATATCATTTGAAAACTACGAATTAGCAAAATCCTATGTTTTCATTCGTGTCATTGCTTTGAGACTACAAATGTAAGTTTTGAGCTTTTAAAGGGGTATACACATCATTAATTTTTAACCCCTCTTCCTTGATATTTGAGTGATTTTCAGTTAGATTGTGCATTCTAGAGCTTGACTTGCGACCTTATCGAGGCAAATTAAAATTTGCATGCATGTTTTGAAGTGATTGAGGCACTTAGGATTATAAGCCTTCAAAATTAAACACATTTATCCTGTAGTTGCCCGTGATTGAGACCAAACACATTATACTTTTCTTGGCACCCGATTGCAATTTAAATTTATGACGTGGTATCTTTGTGAAAAGTATTGACTTGGCAACTCATGAAAATACAATAAAATCTATATCTAAAAATTCGAAGTTCCCTTAAAAAGGAGGATGACCATCCCGTTCCCTTGTACAGGCCATCAAACACACACTTTGATCACTTCATGGGTTACCCCGTAAATTGAATTGGATCAAGTTTGGAAAAAAAAAAGAAAAAGAAAGAAAGTATGATGTGATTTTTACAATAAGGGAGGATGGAACAAAAAGGGTAGTACCCAAAATCCAAAGTTAAATACAAAGAAAAAAAAGAGGAAGTGCTAGCGAAAATATCTGAGGCCTGAGCGATGCTTTTCACAAAAATTACTATTTCGGTAAAAATATTATTAGCCCTTTGACTAAATCCTTTCTTTCTTTTACCCCACCTTTACACACAAACCCCAAGCCACATTACAACCAAAGAAAAATACCTCTTGATCATTATATGCATGTAAGTAAAAAGTGGAGATATAGATCTATGGTCAAGTTCATAGTAATTCACTTTCCTAAATGAAATTGAGTTAAATGTCTTTACCCTCAAACATATAAAGATTGATGCGAAATGAGTGACCCATTATCCAAAACTTGTTTGAACTCACAGGATGAAAGATCCTAATTGGGTTAACACTTGATTTTTATCATTAAGGTCAATATCAATTGTTTTCAGTCTAAACTTGTTTGAGTTCCCAGTTGAATAATTTCTTTGATTTATTTGCTTTCTTTCAAAGATTTTGTTATTGCTCGAGGACAAGCAATACTTAAGTATGGGGATGTTTGATAAGTGGAAAATATATCTATTTAATTAGGCATAATTTGATTATATTTATATGTATTTGAATTCATATGACGTTTATTCCTAATAATTTATCATAGAATTTATATTTTTGGGATATCTAATGATGGACACAAGTAGTTTATATATTTGTTAATTTATTTAAATTAATTGTTTTTATGAAAGTATTTATTATGCAGGTTAATTCAAATAAACAAGAAAAGTAGAAAAGAAATTCAACGAGAAGTTACAGAAAAAGAGAGAGAGAAATAAAAAAAATTGGCAAATACAACAAAAAGGGAAGCTACAGAAGACAAGGAGAAAAGCAAGAAAACAAACAGAACAAAAAAGAAGATTATGAAAATTGTTGAATATTTCAAGGCATTCAAAACAAATGCTTAACTTAGTAACAAATAAAACCTTGTATTTTGTTTTCAAACTAACATGCTACAACAATATAGGAACCAATAATAGTTTTTATTTTTTGTATAAATAGAGTCATTATGATTCTGAGGGGAGGAGAATTCGAGGAGAATTAAAGAAAAGAAAAGAAATGTATTAAGGGAAGAGAAAAAGTTAAATAAATTCCATATATTGAAGGAAAGGGAAGTTCAAAAACTAACTTTTTTCTTTTCCATTCATTTATATTTATCTATAAGGCTTTGTAATTAATACATGGCTGAGTAAATAATTTTATTCTAAGGATTGGTTAGCCCTTTGATATATTAGCAATGATATATTAATTGTTTTCTTTTGTATATGTTTGATTATTTTAGATTCAATTATGTTATTCTTAATGCATGTTATTGTGACGGATCCCACTATTGCATGATTATAGATGTTAGTGGAAGAACTGACCGAAAGGTGAACATTAATATCTGATATGTATAATTGAACTTAAGAAATTAAATCACGAAAGTAGTTTTAATTCTTTAGAGAAGTTCAATTGAATATCATAAATTTAATGGTTTGTCATGTTATAATTATCACGAAAGTAGAAATTATGCATGTCAAATACGTTATTAGATTATGAAAGGAACTAATATCTACTTTAGGACAATTCACCTTCAAAATAAATCAAACATTATAAGAAGATAATTATTATTAATTAGTTAATATTCATTGCGATAAAACCAATCCTTAGAAATTTCAATTCTTAATAGTTTCAATCCATAATTCACTCAAATATATTTATTTTTATTCACATATTATTTTCTTCTGTTTTATTTTATTTCACACTTGTATTAATTGAAACACAAATTAATGATTTGGTTCGAATAATTAAACTTATAATTTGTTGGTACTTAATTACAAAATCCTTGTGGATTCGATACTTTTTATACTATAACTTGACCATTCTAGTGCACTTGCTAGAGGCCATCAAGGATCCGGAAGTCAGGAGATTAATTTTGGATGAAGCACATAAGAGTCAGATGAGTATTAATCCGGCCAGGATCAACTAAGATGTACCAAGACTTGAAAAGTATGTTCTGGTCGACGGGTCTCATGAGAGATGTAGCAGATTATGTAGCTTCTTGTTTAATCTGTCAGAAGGTTAAGATGGAGCACCAGAAGCCTGGAGGAGAGTTGCAACCCTTGGAAATTCCTCTGTGGAAGTGGGATAGCATTTCCATGGACTTTGTGACAGGATTACCAAGGACTGTTGCAAACAATGATGCAATCTGGGTAGTTGTGGATCGTTTGACTAAGTCGGCGCATTTCATTCCGGTGAATATGTTTACTCAGATTTACATCAAGGAAGTGGTACGGCTGCATGGGGTACCTTCCAGTATTGTTTCAGATCGCGATCCGAGGTTCATGTCAAGGTTTTGGTATAGTCTATAGCAAGCCCTGGGAACAAGACTCAAGATGAGTTTGGCATATCATCCTCAAACGGATGGGCAGACAGAAAGGACCATTCAAACTTTGGAAGATATTCTACGAGCTTGTGCGTTGGAAGAACAAGGAAGTTGGGATCAGATTTTGCCACTTGCGGAATTCACATACAACAATGGGTATCATGCAAGTATTGGAATGGCACCATTCGAAGCATTGTATGGAAGAACTTGCATCTTGGTCCTGATGTAGTACAGAAGACAACTGAAAAGATTTGAATGATTCAAGAGAAGATCAAGACTGCTCAGAGTCGTCAGAAAAGTTATGCTAATCAGAGGAGAAGACCTCTCGAGTTTTCTGAAGGCGACCATGTGTTCCTTAGGATTGTATCGATGAAGGGTGTAAGTAGTGCCTTGAAACCTAAAAAGCTTTCACCTAAGTTTATAGGTCCCTACCAAATCCTTAAGCGAGTAGGTCCTGTAGCTTATCAAATAGCTCTACCACCATCCTTATCCAATCTGCACAATGTTTTTCATGTCTCCCAGCTGAAAAAGTATGTGCACGATCCAACTTCAATCCTTCAGATTCGCCCTGATGATCTAACCTTACGAGAAAACCTAACCTTTAAGGCTGGCCTAATTAGAATTGAGGACAGAAGAGTAAAGCAGCTTAGAGGAAAGGAGATTCCACTAGTCAAAGTTATTTGGCAAAGTGGAAATGTGTATGAAGCAACTTGGGAGTTGGAAGATAGGATCCGCAAGGATTATCCTGAGTTGTTTTTGTCGATTGAATTTCGGGGACGAAATTCCTATTAAGTGGGGGAGTGGTGTAACACCCCAAATTTTCATTTCCTGATGTAATGAAATGACAATTATGAAAGTTATTCAAAATAATTCCCTTAAATTATAAATATTATTTTTATAATTAATTTAGAGTTAATTACGTGATTATGCGTATGCTTGTGATAAGTGTTTCTGCATTAGAAATGTTTTAATAATTAATAATAGTTGAAAATAGGGTTTCTGCATATTAGTCCCTGATTTGGGACCTAGAAGTAATATTAGAAAGATTTTGGATCTAACACCCGTCTAAATCCTCGTATTATTTTAAGCAATAAAGAGATTTATTTTTGAGAAAGTATTTTTGAAAGATTATTTCTTTGAATGGATTTCTTATTCTATGATTTCAAAGTGGTGAATGATTTTAAAAGGAACGATTTTCATGAGATACTATGATGAGTTTTAAAGTTGAGTTTTTGAGAAATAATTATGTATTTGATATTTTTATGATTTAAAGAAATGGTGATTTTTATATCAAGAGTGATTTCATGAGAAAAATTTATTTCCTATATGTGTGTAGATGTATGTATGTGTACGGTTTTGCATGTAGGAGCATGATAGAATTTTATTTCTAGGACAAGGAGAATATGAGGTAGATTAGGACCATGTAGAGATTAGATTAGTGAAAGAAGGTGATTAAGGAAATGACCAACCAATAGGAAGAGAGATGAGTGCCTTAATTTCCTCTTCTTTGTCTAGGTGACATGACCTAAGCCATGCAACAATTTGAAGAGCCAAAATTGCCCCTCACACACACACACATGACCGAATTCTCCAAGGGCAAGAAGGGAAACTCAAGAGTTGCCTATATAAGGCATGACCCTTAGTTCATTTCCCATTCACTTCCTTCATTTTTCATTTCATTTCCTAAACACATTTCTAAGAGTCCATCTAGCTCTTAGAAAAGAGAGAGAGAGAGAGAGAGAGAGAGAGAAAGAGAGAGGAAGGCCGTGAGCTTGAGGAAGAAAAAAGGAAGGAGTTCAAGTTCAAAACCTAAGGATTTTTCTTGAAGATCAAAGTGAGAAGGTTGAAGATCATCTCTTCCTTAGTGTGTAACTCGAAAATCTTAGAGATATTAGAGTTAGTTTTTTTTTCTAAGCTTTGGAATCTTTATCTCTTCTTGCATGTCTATTTTTATGGTTGATTAATGGTTGCATGTGATGTTAAAGCCTTGATCTTGAATTTTTAAGGACTAAATGAACTTGTAGAACACTAGATCATGAGCCATGTGGTTCGGCCATGACTAGGAGACTAGGTCATGATGATTTATAATTTAATTTAAGTCATTACATGTTAACTTTATGCTTAGAAAAGTTGATTTGTGTTGTTAAAATGTTTTGATCTTGACTTGATTTTGATAAAGCTTTGATCTTGCCTTGATCTTTGAAAAAGTTTTGTTCTTGAGCCTTGCATGTGACTTTTGAGCAAAAAGCTTCAAGCTTTCTTGAGTGCATGTCACGGTTTTGGTAAGGAAACCAAAGAAATGAGCTTTTGAAAAATGATTCCTAATTTTATCCATGTCTAATGTTCTTGCATGTTAAAGATATGAATTTTACTCTTGATTTTTGGTGATGAGCATTCGGTTTAAGCATGAGAACCAAGAGATCATGATTTGTTTTCATGAAAAGAGCACATGCATGTTAATTTCTTCTTGATTCAAGGATTTGTAAAGTGCATGCAAGAAAAATTAAAATGAAAACTTGCTTTGAAGTGGTGATGATGTCACGGTTTTGTGCTTGAAAAAGGAAGTGGTATTTTTAAAACCTTGTTCTTGACATGATGGGATTCGGCCTATGCATGTTTATTAGGCTAGGTTCTTTTTTTCATGAAGTGACTTGAAGTCATGAGTATGTCTTGTGAATTAATGCTAAATTATCTTGTTTGAAATTGTCTTAAAATTATTTCTTTTCCATTCGGTTTTGGTGTTGAAATTGAACAAGTGAGTTTGGTTACTTCAATGAGTATTTTCAATGGTTTTTATTTTATTTCTTTGCTGTCCAAGATTTATTCCTAAGGGATTTCCATTTTAAAAGTGTTTTTGATTAAGGAAAAGTGTGAATTTCAAGTACCGTTTGAAGTAACAAAAGTTAGAATGAAAAATATTCATTTTTCGGTGTTTAAAGAATTAAGAGTGTGGCTGGACCGATTTCATACAGCCACATAAATTGATTATTTAATTTGTATTATTATGAGTTTTTCAAATGATTTTGAAAGATTTCAAGTGCGAGAAAGGATTGGAATTTATTTTGACAAACGATTGTGTTTTAGAGAAAATAATGAAAAGAAAATAAGAGATTTTCTATTTAAGCGAAGAAGAACAAAGTGATGAATTTTAATTGAAATACAAGGTATTCTTTAGACGGTGGAACCGAATCGCAAGGAGAAGCTAGGGATTTCCGAGGACAAGGCATTTCTCCTGCTGGGTTAAGAGGTGAGTGAGAGTGTTGTGATCCCACAACGCGGTGACTTGTAGTCTGAGTATATGGACTGTGTTATGTATTGAAACTTAAGCGATATGTTGTGTTCTAAATGCATATCTATCTTGTCAACTGTGATGCATGATTGACTTTGTTATGTACTGGATCTCACTGTGTTTATACTGTTGAGTATATTTTATCTTGTCTGGAAAATCTGGATGTTGTTATATGTGAGAATGAGAATCATGAGAAAGAGTAAGACTTGAGATTAAGTGGAGAGTTAAACAAATATGATAAGTGTTGAGATCCGAGAATGTTTCAGTTAAGCAATGATGCTAAGATTGTGCTCATGAAATGGAGATCATGTTCGTGATGATGAGATTGTACTTATGAGGATGAGATTGTGCTCGTGGACTTATGGATATTGATGATTGCAAGGTATCAAGAGGATACAAGAGAATTATGAGAATTTTCTACGGGAACAGTTGATGTGATGATGATTGCCAAGTGGCTAGTGAAAGAGAAAGAGATATGTGATGTTTCGGGGAACGGATATACCCTAAGTGGTCGGGACTTGTCGAAGGGATGAATCAAGGGCGAGCCGACCTTAGGTTATTTAAAGAACATAAAAGACTTTAAAAGACTTTAACATACGCGGTGAGTAATGAGTGCGAAGTAGTGGAGAGGAAGATACCATGAGTATCAGGGATACTCAGGTGGAGATTTCATGAGGTGAGAGCAAGGACGGTGAACGTCAAGAAGCCTGGAGTATATTTCTAGGCGGAACGAATCCCACATGTGGCATACGAACGTGGTAGGGACTGGGTCCTAAGCCGTGGTAAGTTCTGCATCGCGAACCAGAAATAGTACTGTCACCCCCTTGATTGCAAATCTAGAACAGTGAGAGGGACTGGAACGGGGCATCTTTGATTTGCCACTGTACCCGAGTTTTCTACGGTGAGCCTTGATTATTTGATATGATATGAATTGATTTGAGACTGTACCCGAGTTTTCTACAGTTCTCCTGGCTTGGAGCCAATTGATTGTTGAGACAGCTGTCGTTCCCGCGTGGTAAAGGTCCTGTACTCCTGTTAGCTTCCGACTAGGTTGGATGGATGACCGAGGAGATGTAGACGTGTGTGCTGTTTTTCCTCAGTGATGGTTTTTCCCCACCTCATTGAGCGAACCAAATTGATAAGACTTAAGAATGATGAAAGATTTCAAGAATGAAAGCATAAGTGAAATTCTGAAAGATTGAGAAAGATTTGTGATACCAAGTGAAATGAGTTATTTGGCAATGAATTGTGATCTTGATATATTTGGAATATTATGATATACTTTTTTTATCTGTGATTCATACATGCTATGTGTATAACATGTTATATGTGATGATGATGATGTGATTACATTGTGATAAATGTTTACGTTATGCTATTCTGGTTATATTGTTCGATTCTATTATTTGCCTATATTTATATTGAGTCTACCCTGAGACCGCATGGTCAACCCGTTATTGTTCGGAACACTGACTCTCTCCTACCATGTTGTCGTAATTGCATTTGCCGGTATTGCAACGGGTAGATTGCGTATCGTGTAGCGATCCACATGTGGCCTCATCAAGGAGGAGCATGGGAGGTTGTCCCTGAAGTTTGGATATGGAGAGGTGAAACTCGGTTGGAGATCGATGATCCCAGGCACATTTTGCGAGGGACGAGTCTGGACGTGCATGTAGGGCAGGTCACTCTTCGTGACTATTAGGATGGCGGACCGAGGGAACATCATGAGTATGATGGTGAACCCGCACCATTAGCCGCAGTGATTTCGCAACCAATGGAGGAGGAAGACGCAAGTGACTCTGGTCACGAAGCGGAGATGGATTCTAGTGAAGAGATGGAAGCGGATGTTAGTTCGGATGAAGAGTGAAGCCCAATGTTCTGTGTCTAGATGGTCTAGTGTCTAGGATCTAAGTTCCCAATCGAGGACTACCTTGTGAAGTACTATGGATGTAATCAAGCTACTTTTAATTATGTTTTTAATTATGTTTCAAAACCTGGGTTGTAATCTTTTGTAATTATGAACTGCTTTTGGAAAACTGCTGGAGATGAGACTCCAATGCTTTTGGTTTATGATAATGATAATTACAGTGAGGATGATGTTATGAAATGTGATGGTGTTTTGGTTATGAGAAGTTCTAAAGTGACAACTCAATTTTCAGTCAAGCGACATTAGTAATTGATGAACCCATGTTTTAAAAAAAAATGGCCTCATTTTTACAACAGATTGATAACAAATCAGTTAAGGTTTTGGAAGCGAAAATCGGGCTGTTACAGAAGTGGTATCAGAGCAATGGTAATCCTCAGTGGCCTTAACCATAGCCTTATATGCTTACTCTGTGTGACTCTGTGCGTCTAGAGTATAGGTTTGGGTTGTTGTGTGTTGAACCCCGTTTCGTTTTATTTTCAAGATGATTCGTACGCGTGGAAGACCTCATGGTTCGACTTCGATAAACTCTGGTGAGGATGCTGATAACCCGGATTCGGTGAATCTTATGGCTCGGATGACGGCAGTGATGATGGGCATCAATGATAATCTGCAAGCGCTACATCGGCAAGCACATCAGAATATCAACAATCAGCAGCAAGCTCAGAACTTGGAAGCCCAAGGATATAAGGGATTGGATGAATTCTGTCGATGCAACCCGAAGGAGTTTGCTGGAGGTTTTGCTCCGGATGCGGCAGTGGAGTGGATAAAGGATTTAGAGAGAATTTTCGGGGGTATGGTGCAGTGTAATGATGAACAGAAGTTGGCTTATGCTGGATATGTGCTGACAAGAGAGGCTGCAGCATGGTGGCGGATTACTAAGCAAGTGATGTTGAATTTGGGAGAAGCGCTGACATGGGAAGCTTTTAAGCAGAAATTTTTGGAGAAGTATTTTCCGGTGTATCTAAGGACTGAGAAAGAAATGGAATTTTTAAGGTTGACTCAAGGGAATTTGTCAGTTGATGAGTATGCTTCGAAATTCGAAGAGCTGGTTAAGTATGTACCCTAGTATGCTGCAGGAGAGAATGAGCGATCGAAGTGTGCTAAGTTAAAGGATGGTCTTAAGCCGGAATTTAAGTTAGCTTTTTCGCATCTGGAGATAGAGGACTTTGCTAGTTTGGTAAATTGGTGTCGTATGTATGAGGGAGGCTTGAAAGCAAGGGGAGCAGTTGAGAAGGTGATGAATCCATCTTCATCTCATGGAACGATTCGTAATCTTCCTTTTCATAGAGATTCTGGTGGAAGGTATAGGACTCCACATCCGTATTTTGGTTCCGGTGGAAGGAGAGATCAACGTTTTGGAGGATGTGGACAAGGTGGAAGCTTTGGAGGCAGTGGTAATCGCGGTGGAAACCGTGGGAGCAGTAGTTTTGGGGGAAGCCGCATGGGTCATGGTGGCGGAAGTCGTAATAGTTTTGGTGGAATGAGATCAGGAAATACACCTCCTCGATGCAACAAGTGTGGTCGCAGTCATTTTAGTTCGATGTGTCCACCCAGGAATCCGAATTGCTTCAATTGTGATAAGCCTGGTCACATTGCGAAGGACTGCAAGGAGCCTAAGCGAGTGGCTAATTCAAGGAGTGCAAATCGTCCTACTCTGCAAGGGAGAGTGTTCACGATGAGCGGAGCTGAAGCTGCGAATGCTGCTAATCTGATCCAAGGTGAATGTTTCATTCATAAAAATTCCTTGTTAGTGTTGTATGATTCGGGTGCTACTCACTCGTTTATTGCTCATGATGTGGTGAATAGACTAAAGTTGAAAGTAGATGCTTTGCCTTATAATTTGATTTTTCTACCCCTACTGATAAACCTGTGATAGTGTCTACTTTTTGTTCTAATTGCCCAGTAGAGATAGAGGGTAACACCTATTTTGTTGATTTGATTCAACTACCCCTTTCTCAAATAGATGTTATCTTAGGAATGGATTGGCTTATGAGGAATCATGTTCTTCTAAACTGTTCCGAAAAGTCGTTAGTCTTTAGTGAAACCCAATCTTCTTTACCTAAACCCAAAGACCCTGAGCATTTATCTGCCAAGCAAGTTCAAACTTGATTGAAGGATGGAGCAGTGGCCTACATGTTTTTAGCTTCATTGGATGTCAAGAAGGATAAGGAGCTACACGAATTGCCAGTGGTTAGAGATTTTCCTGAAGTTTTTTCGGAAGAGATACCTGGTTTACCGCCAATTCGAGAAGTTGAATTCTCAATTGATGTAATCCCTGGAACTGGACCTATTTCAAAAGCACCTTATAGGATGGCTCCGGTTGAGTTAGCTGAACTGAAGAAGCAACTGGAAGAAATGCTGGAGAAAAAGATGATAAGGCCTAGTGTTTCACCCTGGGGAGCACTGGTGTTGTTCGTCAAAAAGAAGGATGGTAGTATGCGTTTGTGTACGGACTATCGCCAATTGAACAAGGTAACGATCAAGAATAAGTACCCTCTGCCCAGAATAGATGACTTGTTGGATCAACTAAAGGGAGCGACCGTATTCTCTAAGATAGATCTTAGATCAGGATACCATCAGATTAGAGTAAAGGAGGAAGATATTCCCAAGACTGCTTTCAGAACTCGTTATTGGCAATACGAGTATCTGGTTATGCCTTTCGGTGTAAAAAATGCTCCTGCGATATTCATGGACTACATGAATAGAATTTTTCATCCTTACTTGGATTCATTTGTTGTCGTGTTTATCGACGATATTTTGATTTATTCCAAGACTAAGGAGGAACATGCTGAGCATTTGGGGACAGTCTTGGCAATGTTAAATGACAAGCGGCTTTATGCGAAGCTATCGAAGTGTGATTTTTGGTTGGATTCAGTGCATTTCTTAGGGCACGTGATCTCAAAGGATGGAATTGCAGTGGATCCTGAAAAAGTGGAAGCTGTGCTGGAATGGAAAACACCGACATCTGTGACAGAGATACGTAGTTTCTTGGGATTAGCAGGGTATTACCGTCGGTTTATCGAAGGATTTTCTCGCTTATCTTTGCCTTTGACAAAGCTGACGAGGAAAGGTCAACTATTTGAATGGTCAGAGAAGTGTGAGGAGAATTTTCAAGAATTGAAGAAGAGGTTAACGACCGCACCAGTGTTGGTTTTACCGGATACAACAAAGTCTTTCTGTGTGTACTGTGACGCTTCGAAGCAAGGGTTAGGATGCGTGCTGATGCAAGAGAGGAAGGTAGTAGCCTATGCTTCGCGACAACTGAAGATTCATGAGCTTAATTATCCAACTCATGACTTCGAGCTGGCGGCAGTAGTGTTTGCTTTGAAGATTTGGAGACACTATTTGTATGGTTTAAGGGTTGAAGTTTTCAGTGACCACAAGAGTTTGAAGTACTTGTTTGAGCAAAAGGAGTTGAATATGCGCCAGAGAAGGTGGATGGAATTTTTGAAGGATTATGATCTCGAGCTACAATACCACCCTGGAAAGGCGAATGTAGTTGCTCATGCCTTAAGTAGGAAATCATTGCATGCCTCTGCATTGATGATCAAGGAGTTGGAGTTGATTGAAGAGTTTCGAGATTTGAATCTAGGCGTGGAGTTTAGACCTAAGAGCATGGTATTGGGACAGTTGACGGTTTCAAGTGAATTCATGGAGAAGATAAAGGAACTTCAGTTAAAAGATGAGGAGCTTCAAGCTAAGAAGGAACTTTCGGAAAAAGGGAAAGAATTGGAATTCAGAGTTGGTAATGGCGGAGTGTTGAGGTACAAGGATCGTGTCTGCATACCAGATAATGTTGAGATGAAAGGAATGATATTGGAAGAGGCTCATAAAAATAAGTTGAGTTTACACCCTGGTTCTCAAAAGATGTGCCAAGACCTCAAGAAGATATTCTGGTGGTCTGGAATGAAGAAGGAAGTTGCGGAGTATGTGTCTCGATGCCTGACATGCCAAAAAGCGAAAGACTGCACGGTTCATTCTGATCAACATGAAGCATTCATTGGATAGGCTGGTGGAGCTATATTTGAAGGAAGTGGTGAGATTGCATGGAGTACCCTCAAGTATAGTATCAAACAGAGATCCGCGTTTTACTTCTAAATTTTGGATT
Organism: Crotalaria pallida; assembly: GCA_037953625.1. Taxonomy (NCBI): domain Eukaryota; kingdom Viridiplantae; phylum Streptophyta; class Magnoliopsida; order Fabales; family Fabaceae; genus Crotalaria; species Crotalaria pallida. The sequence goes on from CM075654.1 coordinate 78,248,551, forward strand.
AGTTTGCAAGCAGCGATTGGAACAAGATTGGATTTAAGTTCAGCTTATCATCCGCAGACTGATGGACAATCAGAGCGAACTATCCAAACGCTGGAAGATCTGTTGAGAGCCTGTGTGATAGAGAGTGCTGGTAATTGGGATTCTTTTCTGCATTTGATTGAGTTCACCTACAACAACAGTTTTCGTTCAAGCATTGGAATGGCGTCGTATGAAGCTTTATATGGTAGAAAGTGCAGAACACCTTTGTGTTGGTTTGAGACTGGAGAGCATCTGATAATAGGACCTGATATAGTGCAGAGGACGAATGAGAAGGTGAACTTAATTCAGGAAAGGATGAGAGCTGCTCAGAGCCGACAGAAGAGTTATCAGGATAAGAGGAGAAGTCCGCTGGAATTCAATGAAGGAGATTTTGTGTTTATGAAGGTAGTGCTGACTACCGGAATTGGCAGAATGCTCAAAACCCGAAAAGTTACACCTCGTTTCATTGGACCTTACCCAATTCTTAAAAGAATAGGACCTTTAGCCTACCAAATTGCTTTGCCACCTTTTCTTTTCTAACTTGCATAATGTCTTTCATGTGTCTCAATTGAGAAAGTATGTTCACGACCCTTCACACATCATTGAGCCTGATTCAATACAACTAAAGGAAAATCTTACATATGAGGCTTTACCTCTAAGGATAGATGGTAGTAGTGTCAAGAGGTTAAGAGGAAAAGAGATTCCGTTAGTTAAAGTAGTATGGAGTCGGAACAATGGAGAAGATGCGACATGGGAGCTTGAGAGCAAGATGAGAAGTTCTTTTCCGCACCTTTTTGCTTCAGGTACGGCATTTCTCGGGGATGAGAAATCTTCAAGTTGGGGAGAATGTAACACCCGTCTAAATCCTCGTATTGTTTTAAGCAATAAAGAGATTTATTTTTGAGAAAGTATTTTTGAAAGATTATTTCTTTGAATGGATTTCTTATTCTATGATTTCAAAGTGGTGAATGATTTTAAAAGGAACGATTTTCATGAGATAATATTATGAGTTTTAAAGTTGAGTTTTTGAGAAATAATTATGTATTTGATATTTTTATGATTTAAAGAAATGGTGATTTTTATATCAAGAGTGATTTCATGAGAAAAATTTATTTCCTATATGTGTGTAGGTGTATGTATGTGTACGGTTTTGCATGTAGGAGCATGATAGAATTTTATTTCTAGGACAAGGAGAATATGAGGTAGATTAGGACCATGTAGAGATTAGATTAGTGAAAGAAGGTGATTAAGGAAATGACCAACCAATAGGAAGAGAGATGAATGCCTTAATTTCTTCTTCTTTGTCTAGGTGACATGACCTAAGCCATGCAACAATTTGAAGAGCCAAAATTGCCCCTCACACACACAAACATGACCGAATTCTCCAAGGGCAAGAAGGGAAACTCACGAGTTGCCTATATAAGGCATGACCCTTAGTTCATTTCCCATTCACTTCCTTCATTTTTCATTTCATTTCCTAAACACATTTCTAAGAGTCCATCTAGCTCTTAGAAAAGAGAGAGAGAGAGAGAGAGAGAAAGAGAGAGGAAGGCCGTGAGCTTTAGGAAGAAAGAAGGAAGGAGTTCAAGTCCAAAACCTAAGGATTTTTCTTGAAGATCAAAGTGAGAAGGTTGAAGATCATCTCTTCCTTAGTGTGTAACTCGAAAATCTTAGAGATATTAGAGATAGTTTTTATTTCTAAGCTTTGTAATCTTTATCTCTTCTTGCATGTCTATTTTTATGGTTGATTAATGGTTGCATGTGATGTTAAAGCCTTGATCTTGATTTTTAAGGACTAAATGAACTTGTAGAACACTAGATCATGATCCATGTGGTTCGGCCATGACTAGGAGACTAGGTCATGATGCTTTTTAATTTAACCTAAGTCATTGCATGTTAACTTTATGCTTAGAAAAGTTGATTTGTGTTGTTAAAATGTTTTGATCTTGACTTGATTTTGATAAAGCTTTGATCTTGCCTTGATCTTTGAAAAAGTTTTGTTCTTGAGCCTTGCATGTGACTTTTGAGCAAAAAGCTTCAAGCTTTCTTGAGTGCATGTCACGGTTTTGGCAAGGAAACCAAAGAAATGAGCTTTTGAAAAATGATTCCTAATTTTATCCATGTCTAATGTTCTTGCATGTTAAATATTTTAATTTTACTCTTGATTTTTGGTGATGAGCATTCGGTTTAAGCATGAGAACCAAGAGATCATGATTTGTTTTCATGAAAAGAGCACATGCATGTTAATTTCTTCTTGATTCAAGGATTTGTAAAGTGCATGCAAGAAAAATTAAAATGAAAACTTGCTTTGAAGTGGTGATGATGTCACGGTTTTGTGCTTGAAAAAGGAAGTGGTATTTTTAAAACCTTGTTCTTGACATGATGGGATTCGGCCTATGCATGTTTATTAGGCTAGGTTCTTTTTTTCATGAAGTGACTTGAAGTCATGAGTATGTCTTGTGAATTAATGCTAAATTATCTTGTTTGAAATTGTCTTAAAATTATTTCTTTTCCATTCGGTTTTGGTGTTGAAATTGAACAAGTGAGTTTGGTTACTTCAATGAGTATTTTCAATGGTTTTTATTTTATTTCTTTGCTGTCCAAGATTATTCCAAAGGGATTTCCATTTTAAAAGTGTTTTTTATTAAGGAAAAGTGTGAATTTCAAGTACCGTTTGAAGTAACAAAAGTTAGAATGAAAAATATTGATTTTTCGGTGTTTAAAGAATTAAGAGTGTGGCTGGACCGATTTCATACAGCCGCATAAATTGATTATTTAATTTGTATTATTATGAGTTTTTCAAATGATTTTGAGAGATTTCAAGTGCGAGAAAGGATTGGAATTTATTTTGACAAACGGTTGTGTTTTAGAGAAAATAATGAAAAGAAAATAAGAGATTTTCTATTTAAAGCGAAGAAGAACAAAGTGATGAATTTTAATTGAAATAGATTTTTGACGCAAACGTGTTTTACTTAAATACGAGGTATTCTTTAGACGGTGGAACCGAATCTCAAGGAGAAGCGAGGGATTTCCGAGGACAAGGCATTTCTCCTGCTGGGTTAAGAGGTGAGTGAGAGTGCTGTGATCCCACAACGTGGTGACTTGTAGTCTGAGTATATGGACTGTGTTATGTATTGAAACTTAAGTGATAGGTTGTGTTCTAAATGCTTATCTGTCTTGCCAACTGTGATGCATGATTGATTTTGTTATGTACTGGATCTCACTGTGTTTATACTGTTGAGTATATTTTATCCTGTCTGGAAAATCTGGATGTTGTTATATGTGAGAATGAGAATCATGAGAAAGAGTAATACTTGAGATTAAGTGGAGAGTTAAAGAAAGATGATAAGTGTTGAGATCCGAGAATATTTCAGTTAAGCAATGATGCTAAGATTGTGCTCATGAAATGGAGATCATGTTCGTGATGATGAGATTGTACTTATGAGGATAAGATTGTGCTCGTGGACTTATGGATAATGATGATTGCAAGGTATCAAGAGGATACAAGAGAATTATGAGAATTTCCTACGGGAACAGTTGATGTGATGATGATTGCCAAGTGGCTAGTGAAAGAGAAAGAGATATGTGATGTTTCGGGGAACGGAAATACCCTTAGTGGTCGGGACTTGTCGAAGGGATGAATCAAGGGCGAGCCGACCTTAGGTTAATTAAAGAACATAAAAGACTTTAAAAGACTTTAACATACGCGGTGAGTAATGAGTGCGAAGTAGTGGAGAGGAAGATACCATGAGTATCAGGGATACTCAGGTAGAGATTGCATGAGGGGAGGGCAAGGACGGTGAACGTCAAGAAGCCTAGAGTATATTTCTAGGCGGAACGAATCCCACATGTGGCATACGAACGTGGTAGGGATTGGGTCCTAAGCCGTGGTAAATTCTGCATCGCGAACTAGATATAATACTGTCACCCCCTTGATTGCAAATCTAGAACAGTGAGAGGGACTGGAACGGGGCATATGTGATTTGCCACTGTACCCGAGTTTTCTATAGTGAGCCTTGATTATTTGATATGATATGAATTGATTTGAGACTGTACCCGAGTTTTCTACAGTTCTCGTGTCTTGGAGCTAATTGATTGTTGAGACAACTGTCGTGCCCGCGTGGTAAAGGTCCTGTACTCCTGTTAGCTTCCGACTAGGTTGGATGGATGACCGAGGAGATGTAGACGTGTGTGCTGTTTTCCCTCAGTGATGGTTTTTCCCCACCTCATTGAGCGAACCGAATTGATAAGACTTAAGAATGATGAAAGATTTCAAGAATGAAAGCATAAGTGAAATTCTGAAAGATTGAGAAAGATTTGTGATACCAAGTGCAATGAGTTATTTGGAAATGAATTGTGATCTTGATATATTTGTAATATTATGATATACTTTGTTTATCTGTGATTCATACATGCTATGTGTATAACATGTTATATGTGATGATGATGATGTGATTACATTGTGATAAATGTGTATGTTATGTTGTTCTGGTTATACTGTTCGATTCTATTATTTGCCTATATTTATATTGAGTCTACCCTGAGACCGCATGGTCAACCCGTTAGTGTTCGGAACACTGACTCTCTCCTACCATGTTGTCATATTGGCATTTGCTGGTATTGCAACGGGTAGATGGCGTATCGTGTAGCGATCCACATGTGGCCTCTTCAAGGAGGAGCATGGGAGGTTGTTCCTGAAGGTTGGATATGGAAAGGTGAAACTCAGTTGGAGATCAATGATCCCAGGCACATTTTGCGAGGGACGAGTCTAGACGTGCATGTAGGGCAGGTCACTCTTCGTGACTATCAGGATGGTGGACCGAGGGAACATCATGAGTATGATGGTGAACCCGCACCGTTAGTGTTGGAGAGTGCCCTAGTGGCAATCGTATTTTCTCTTTTACTTGTACTTATTTCATGTTTATGGATTATTACTATTAATAATAATGAGGCATTTCATTTATTATATTTATGCTTTAATTGTTTAATTAAAATAGATGTAATAAAGTCCTTAGGATTATAAGTTCAATGTCATAAGAATATCAAGTACATGACTTGATAGTGAGATCTTATTGATTGATAATTATCCTTAAAGATTCCCTAGTCGAGTATTATAGTTAATAAGGACAACTATAATACATCGAGACTAGTATGTGGCAGACTGATGACTGTATCTCACCGGTCATGGATATGGGATATCAAGTCTTCACGTAAGTACACATTGGGACAATTCTGTACTGGATTGACCCGCCATGAGAATGCTACATGGGTTATTAAGTGAGTGTCATAAGCGATTCTCATAGTGACAATGGTGTACATGGTCCTTCGACCTGAAGTCGCTACGGTTCCCAACATGAGGAATTATATGCTTTCACGCAATCAAACGTCATCTTTAACCAGGTGATCATAACGGTTGTAGTCGGGTATATGACAAATCATGTAGAGGGATGTGAGTGACGTAGATGGGATTTGTCCTTCCTTATTAATAGGAATTATATCTTTGGGCCCCTTGATTGAGTGAGACGGTGAAATGTATGGCCATACTCAAGACAGTCAATATGAGATATTGACGAGACTTGTTTAGACGCGTCTACTCAGGGATCAAGAAACCATAGGTTACACTATTCATGGATGACACGTTCCATGCCATGAGTGTAACTATGATATTTGGACAAAGGGATTAAACTTACACATGTTCATTGGTCACAGTAAAAGGTTTAGTCAAATCACAGACATTCCTGTCACTTGGGTAGCAATGATGTGTTGCTAGATACCGCTCATTGCTTGTAAAGTTAAAATGTGATTTTAACATTACTGCCAACGTTACAGGAACCTATAGGGTCACACACTAAGAGCAGATAAAATTGGAGATATTACATTTGATTAAAATACAATAGTTGTATTTTTATTAAATTAAATCTTTCTGATATGATTAAGATATGATTCGTTTTATCTTTATGTATAAGATATAAATTTGATTTTATCTTCTACATATAAGATAGAATTCGAATTTATCTCATAAAAGCCCAACCAGTTGGTCTGATAATATTATAAATATAATATTATTAGCTTTAGGGGAGTGAGATGTGTGAGACACAAAACGGCAACCCTAGCCGTCATATCAGAGAGTGAGTGATACACAGACTCTCTCTTCTCTACTAGCATTGAGAAGAGAGACGTGACTCCAATTGGGAATTTGTTCGTGTGGATACCAATAGAGGCACAACACATTGATGTGCTCGTGATTGACGAAGCGTTCGTGATAAGACTCGTTGGTCTCCTCTTCCCTGCAAAAGGTAATTTTATTCCCTATCTCAAATCATGCTTTCACATGGATCCTGGATGGAAATAGGATATTTTTTTTTTCCGCTGCGTGTGTCGCATCCTATTTCCTAACAGTTAGCCGTAGTGATTCCGCAACCAATGGAGGAGGAAGACGCAAGTGACTCTGGTCACGAAGCGGAGATGGATTCTAGTGAAGAGATGGAAGCGGATGTTAGTTCGGATGAAGAGTGAAGCCCGATGTTCTGTGTCTAGATGTTATAGTGTCTATGATCTAAGTTCCCAATCGAGGATTACCTTGTGAAGTACTATGGATGTAATCAAGCTACTTTTAATTATGTTTTTAATTATGTTTCAAAACCTGGGTTGTAATCTTTTGTAATTATGAACTGCTTTTGGAAAACTGCTGGAGATGAGACTCCAATGCTTTTGGTTTATGCTAATGATAATTACAGTGAGGATGATGTTATGAAATGTGATGGTGTTTTGGTTATGAGAAGTTTTAAAGTGACAACTCGATTTTCAGTCAAGCGACATTAGTAATTGATTAACCCATGTTTTAAAAAAAATGGCCTCATTTTTACAACAAATTGATAATAAATCAGTTAAGGTTTTGGAAGCGAAAATTGGGCTGTTACACTGGAGGGAAGGGAATTATAATATTTATTTTTCAAAATTGACCAAAAAGACTCGAGTCTTTCAGGAAAGACTCGAGTATTCTGGTCAGTGTTGAACTCGTTAGTGCGTTTAATGAGTCAGCACTCAACGAACCCCAATCTTTCACACGAAATCACTCGAAGGCTTGATAGTGGGCTTCGTGTCGCCCTGCATGATCAATGATTCATGCAATAAAAGCCTGATTGTTGACGAAAATTGACCATTTGATCGAATTGCCCTGGAAATCAAGAGTTAGGGTTCCTGAATTCGTCTTCTTCAATCTCTTTCGTTTCATAATGTAAGGCTGAGTGTTATACACCATTGTAAAGCTCACATCACGAGCTTTACAAAGACATAAAGATTGAGAGCTGAGAGTTCGTGTAGAGGAAGAATCGAAGCTCGAAAGATATGGAGTTTTTGCTGTCATGCTTGGAAACTGAAGTCTGGAGCTTACTTCAAGCTCTGATTTTGGTAAGTTCATGAACCCTATGAACCTCAATTTCATTCCTACCTTTAGTCCATGTTGCAGAGAACAATTCTTAACCAAATTCCCTAATTTTTAAACTGAATTTGCATGTTATAATTCCTGGTTTTTGGAGTCTGCTCAAATGTGGCTGCATGCAAAGGGTTTTGGGGGTTAGAGTATTCCAGCCAAATTCTCTGCAAATTTCCTGTTGATTCATTGCCTAGAGGTAAGGGTGAAGGTAATTGTTCACTAGAATAAGTTTAATTCGTTGTATTATAAGTGAAGAGTCACCATGAGACTCTATGGGCATAGCTTGAATTAGATTTTTGGCTTGGAGGCCTATTTGAGTGTCAAAGTTGTTTGGAGAAGGTTCTATATGTTGCATGCAAGCTATATCAAGGTTATTTTCATGCTGTAACTGTTTGGAATTGAATTTGATATGTTAAGTTGTTGAAAATGTGATTTTATGCATAATTGGCACTCAAGTTCAATTCAGTGAGATATGATGTTATCTTTGGGTTGGAACATGTTTAATTTATGCAATGTTAACTCTGTTAAGCTTTGGTTTTGATTAAATTTGAGTACAAATGAAAATGGTATGTTAAAACTCATTTTTCAGAGTATTCTGTCTGTCGACACTCGAGTCTTTGGCTCGAGACTCGAGTATTTCAGACGCACCAGTGCGTCTGGTGGCACCAACACTCGAGTTTCTGACCCATGACTCGAGTACTGACCGATGCTTGTAATAAACTCTTCTGATGAACTACTCGAGTCGTGCATGATCCACTCGAGTCTTCGAGTATTTCATGAACTACTCGAGTATTCCAGAAAGACTTGAAACTTTAACTTTGCAGAAAATTAAGATCCACTCGAGTCTTTCCAAGAACCACTCGAGTATTTCAATGTATGTTAGAACTCTACTCGAGTCTTTTAAAAATCACTCGAGTCTTTTGAAACAGAATGTTAAAACAATGCCATTTTCAACTAAGTCAAGTTTAATCAAATTCAATAGTCAATTATGTTCCAAAAGAGGCTATGATACCTTAGTACTTGTACTATTGGATATACATTGCATGTTGCACATTATGAAATTAATGGATAACCCTAGACGGGATGTTTGTGTGAATTCATGCATGGAGATGTGGTGATAGCATATCATTTGTCATGTTCGAGGAACATGAGGAGGGTACTCTGGGAGTACCAACTTGGTTACGACTTGCCTGTAGTCACATTTTGGTAATGTGACCAGCATTGATTGCTGCGAACGTTGGGTATTCGTCTTAGTGACGAGATGTTCACATCGATAATGATATTGGTATTATGGACCACGTTCCAGGAATAGTCGTGTGGCTTGCTCGATGACACATTTTGGTAATGTGGGCAGCATAGGCGATGCTGTTACGTCATGGTGACGCAACGTACACTTTGGAAGTGTCATTTGGATTGTATTCCGAGCAGGTTCACTATACGTCCGAGGCACGTATACGGGTTGTTTGGATGGACATGCATGAGAGCATTAGTGGGAGAATCTTAGGACTGGAAAGATTGTGTGCAAGCATCATGACATATCATTTATGAACTTGATTATTGAATAATTTGGCTTGTTCATATGTTGTTCATATCTCTGGTCATTGTTATGTATATTGTGTACCTGTTTAGCATTATGCTTATTCCATTATGTGAACTATATTGCTTACCCCTTATGCCCAATGTAGGTGATGGCATGCTATCTAGCTTGCATCAAGTTGCGCCCACTCCCTAGTGGAGTGTGGTACTACGAGGACCATCGAGCCACCTTTGAGGGGGAGGTAGAGGTTACCCTCTATCACCCCAGCCCCTTGGCTCGTGTCCGTCCTCGTAGGTTCCGCATACCTATTATCTATACCTTGCATGTACCCTGTAACACCCTCACTTTTAATTATTTAAAATTAGGTTTTATTAAAATTCGTACTTGAAAATTTCGACGAGAATCCGGCAGAGTTTCCTTTGTTTATAAGACCTCACAAAAATTTGCATCTTTTAAACCTGCCAGTCCAGAATATTAAAAAAATCTAAAATTATATTTAACTTCGGCTACTTCGCACTAATGCCCTTTTCAAAAAATAACATAAGTTTCTAGGCTTCTAAAAAAATAAACCATAATAATTAAACCAAATTAATTTAGGTTCTCTCTTGACTAAATTACACTCCACGGTGTGGAGTGTACCCCTGTTCGGCCATGACTTGTGTAAGCTCCACTTCTGTACCTGTAAAAATATAGCAAGAAGGGTAGCATTACACAGAACTTAGGAAATAATTTCTAAGAAGTCATAATAGTAAACTAAGCCTAACATTTATATTTTCATCGTGATAATCATAATCATTTTCAAATATTTCACAACACAGACATGCATTATTCACAATCACAATATGTGGCATTTCCTTCAAAATTATTTTCTTAACTTTCTTTTTCAGTTTTCTTAGTTTTTCTCATCTTTCCTCTTTCCTTTCTTCTTTTCTTTCCTTTCTTGTCTTTTCTTATCATGTACCATTCGGTATTTTTGCATGCACCTGTTAGGATGGTGTCTTCACCCAATAGGATTTCTTACCTTCACCCAGGATTTTCTTATCGCATAGACCATTAGCTCGTTAGGACCTTTTCTTTGTTCTTTTCTTTCATGCTTTCTTACACGTCTCATTATTTATTTTATCGATTTACCAGGCAGCTATTGATCTCGCGCGGATTCCAAACACCTAACGAGACTTTGAATCTATGGGATTTACTTACCTGAGTGAGGACTTCACCTATTGGGGATTCGAGTCTATTCCTTAAAATAGATTCTATCCTAACAGGGCACCTAATGGGTACGGATACCCGACACGCGATCAATAGTTGCTGCCTTTTGTTTAATTCATTTATTCCAATGACAATCCAGTCCAGTTTATTTCAAACATATTTGATTCACACAAACATGCAGCAATCAAATTTTTACTCCATAATTAAATACCAACCGAATATCATCCAATAATCAATAAAAAAAACAATAAAATTAATCAATTCATAGCAATTTTAAGTTCACCAAAAATTAACCAAATAATCAATTAACCAATAATCAATAAAAATAATCAATTCATCAGAACATAAGCGTGTTCATTTCTTTAATTTGATAACAGACTTATTATCAACATTAACTACCCTATTGTTCATTATTCTAATTAATCTTTTTTACTTCTAGTTACCACTATAAACAACCTAGAAATCATGCCCTAAATTAAGGTAATACAACCCTCTTACTTGGGATTCCTGACCAAAGAAACCATGTCACTTTCACGTCCGTGTCTTACTCGAGGGTCAGTGACAACAATAACATGTTGGATCTAAACAGGGACACACCTTAAAAATAATTATAACATTAAAAGCGTATGTATATATATATATATATATATATATATCAACTAAATTCATTTTTTTCAAAATAATAAATATATATCAGTATACAATAAAAATTATATCATTTTTCTCCAAAACATCTTTTTATTTGAAAATATAGGGATAATAAAAATATTGATGGATCGTCAAATAAATTATATGGATGGGTAAAGGGAGTTGAGATAGTTATTTACCTAAAAAAGATATGAGATTAAACGGTTAAATCTTGAATAATCAGACCGAGAAGATTGAAAACCTAAAGTTTCCTCTGTCTGTATGGAGCGCCTCTTCTTTTTCTCTCTCTCTCTCGCGTTTTTTCTTTATTTCTTCAGATGCTGAGTCTTTCTCTTTTAGTACTACTTCTTGTACTATTTCTTTCTACTCCCTCCGTTTCACTTTAAGTGTCTTTTTGGACTTTTGTACATAGATTAAGAAAGTGTTGATTATTATGATTATTGTAAGTTTTATGTGTATTTTGTCAAAAATGCCCCTATTTAATATTTTTATTTTGTCAATGCATCATTACTAGTATTACAAATTTCAAAACTAAAACAACATTAAATGTAAGGGTAAATAAGGAAAAACAGTATTAAATGTTGCCTAGATTTGGTAGAAAAACACTTATTTTGAAACAAAATTTTGATGTTAAAAAGACACTTAAAGTGAAACGGAGGGAGTAATTTTTTTTTCTTCCTTTTCACGTTGTAGGCTTGTGGCCAAGGCCACAACTTTCTTCTTTTTTTTCTATACAGTGGGGTATGGCCCACATGGGTAGAAATAGGGAAATTATTATATATTTTAATAGTTTTTTCTTATTTATTGGTCATTATTGTAGTGGACCTATAGTAGACCGAGCTACGACCGACCAAAGGGCTCATTACTCCCACTACTTCGATACTGATACAGGGGTGTCGATCGGATATTTATACCGAGTGAACTGGGTTTCCACCGGTTACGTACTGATAAGGTTTTCAGCTAGCACAGGACTTCCAATCTAATCCTTATCGTTTACAGCCTTATCAAACCGTAACTATCACTGGATTCCCCACGACTCTTGGTTAGATATAACAACATTGGATAAAGTTTATCACTTACAGGGTTTAAGGATATGATCTTATCATATCCTATACAAATCCTACTTGAGTTCCACCTCTTCAGAAGACTCATCAGAATGGCCCACAACACACAGGTAATCCCCTATAAGAACCACCATGCTATAGGGGCTAAAGTACGTCTTCTCATCCCTAAGTTGACACAAGCACACACATTGTTGACTAGGGAGAACCTGATTATCCCAACTGGATCTTCAGAAATCCTAAAGAGTCCTACATTAATATCTTGGCCGTGATCATTCTTCAAGGCTTTTCCATAGCTTTAAGGTTGATCTCGGTTAAGAACACGACATTGGCGCCGACTGTGGCGATCTGAATAACATATCATTCCCACCACCACCATGGTAACCACCAGAAGTCAGGTTGGTGACCTCCGTGACCACATCACTCGCACCCGTGGCAGGCCTAGAAACGCTGATAACAACAACCCACAGCCTCATTCTGCTGGTGATCTGCGCGATGTTCTCAACCACAATCGTGCATATAATGGACAACCGCCACGAACCTCCTATTCTGGTGCAGCAAATAATTCTCAGCCACAAAACCATTCACAAAATCATCCACCCCCTCATCGCAGCCTTAATCGTAGTAATAATCACGCTACTCATTCCCAAACACCACAATCTTCTCATCCTAGGACTAGAAGCAACCCCCAACTGCTCCAAGTTCTACGAACCATACTACCTCCACCACCACCACCACCCCCTCCAACACCACCACCTTCCACCCATGGTGATTCGAGCAGCACAGCCCCAACCACTCGAAACACATCCAGGACCACTGGAACTCGAGCACATCATGGCCGAAATACCCAACGTACCCCTCCAGTCCCACCCAATCCCGACCACATAAGTACAACCCCTAGAACCAGATTGAATCCAAGAAGAACTGCTCCTGGAAACTCTCATCATAGCCACTCCATCGGAAGGTCTTATGGAACATCTGCATCTGCTCGGGCTCGTGAGCAAGAGATGATTAACATCCTAAACAGACGAACGGCTTTAATTGAACAACAAGGACGTGTTATTGCTGACCTTCAACAGCAGGCCATGGCAACGATTGCTCAAAATCAATCAACCTCTATTCCACCACAAAACCAACCAACTATAGACCCCCAACCAACACCAATAATGCAGCTTCCACCACCAAATTTCCATGCTAACCCCTCCATTAACCAGGATCAGGGTGATTTTCATCCTGGTCATCCTTTCACCCCACATATCATGGTGTTTCAAACCCCTCAAGGCTACTTGGGCCCTTCTAATGTCCCACATTATAACGGTCTAACCGACCCAATGGACCATATTGTCTCTTTCGAGGGAGCAATGAACTATTACGGCGGAGGAGAAGAAATGAAATGCCGAGCCTTTTCCATGACCCTCGAACCTTCAGTATTGCGTTGGTACTCATCTCTCCCTCGGAATTCTGTTAATTCTTGGGAAGAGATGAAAAGAGTATTTTTAAATAGATGCACGGCTAGCTGTATCCAGCCCAGGTCCGACCACACCTTAGCAGCTGTAACCCAAAAGCAAGATGAGTCCTTGAAAGATTACCTTTCGCGTTTCCATGCAGAAGCAAGCTCGGTCCCTCAATTAGCACCTGGGGTAGCAGTATTATTGTTCACTCAAGGTTTACAATCTGGAGATTTTAGAAAATCCTTGATTGGCAAACCTCCAAAAGATATGGCAGAGCTAAGGCAAAGATCAATCAAATTTATCAATCTGGAGGAATTCCACAAAGGGCAGAAAGTAAGAGAGGAAAGACAGCTTGCCGACCCACCAAGTCAAAACAAACAAAAACGTGACGAACGTGTTGGTGGCAGACAGGAAAGGAACGATCGTGATCATCGAATTCCTCCCCGGAATAAGTTTCAGGATTACACCCCTCTAACTGTTCCGAGGAGTCAGATTTTAAGAGAAACTATGCAGACCGACTTACGCTCTGCCCAAAGACCTCCGTCTTTAAGAAAGGGCGCACAGCGTGATAGGTCAAAATACTGTGATTTCCATAGGGGTTATGGCCATACAACCGACGAATGCATCTGGCTGTGAGACCTGATTGAGGAGATGATCAGAGATGGGAAGTTGCAGCAGTACATCAGAGATGCGGCTGGCCGAAGGAGCAGACACAGATCTCAATCACCAGTAAAACCTAAACGCCAGAGAAGTAGGTCACCAGATGATCGAAACACGGGGAAGCAGAGAACCGACCCTACTCCGGTTCCCGAATCAAACACCAATAAAAATGATTTTCTGGTAAACACTATTGCGGGAGGTTTTGCTGGAGGTGGGGAGAAGAGAGCCGACAGAAAAAAGTACATCAACCAAATTTTGGCTGTTAGCCATAAACCAATTGCCAAGAGATCAACAAAAAACATTCCTATCGTTTTTGATGATGAAGATTTAGATGGAATCCTTCCGGGCCACAATGACCCCATGGTGATAACTGCTTTGATCGGCAACTATGAGGTAAAACGTGTTTTTATTGATCAAGGTAGTTCGGCGGATATAATGTTTTTCCCGTTATTCAAAGATTTGAAACTCAGGGAGTGTAATCTCACTCCCTTTGAAGGAGAACTGATTGGTTTTACTAGGGACACTGTTGAACCAAAGGGTTACATCCAACTCCCCGTAACCCTCGGTCAACAACCCTCAGCCAGGACCGAGATCGTAAAGTTTTTGGTGGTTGATTGTCCGGCAGCATATAATGCCATACTTGGGAGAACATCTTTGCAAGCATTTGGGGCAGTGGTATCAACAGTTCATTTGGCCATGAAGTTCGTCGGAACTGATGATAGAGTCGTAACGGTCAAAGCCGAGCAGGATGCAACAAGAAAATGTTATAATGCTAGCCTGGGGAAAGTGAAAAGCAAGGATCCGAGCAATCTGGAAAGAGTTTCTTTGGGTAAGGGAAATGTCAACCTGGTGGACCTGGATATGCGGGACCAATCCGACAGAAATAGACCAACCCCAAAAGGACAATGGGAGTTCTTAACGTTATCTGACGACCCCCTCAGGCAGGTGAAAATCGGTTCTGATTTGCCCACATGTGTTAAAGAAGAATTGGCCGCACTATTAGTCGCGAATAAAGATTTGTTCGCTTGGACATCAGCCGATATGCCAGGAATCGACCCCAATTTTATTTGTCATAAGTTGAGCATCATACCGGGGTCGAAACCAGTGGCGCAACGCAAAAGGAAAGTTAGCGCGGAAAAGGCCGTGGCAATAGAGGAAAAGGTTGCTGAACTACTCCGAGCAGGCTTCATTCGGGAAATTGACTACATAGACTGGTTGGCAAACACCGTCTTAGTCAAAAAACCCAATGGAAAATGGAGAATGTGTGTTGATTACACAGACTTGAACAAAGTCTGTCCTAAAGATCAATACCCACTCCATGTTATTGACAAACTCGTCGACAGTTCAGCTGGTTACAAACTCTTATCATTCATGGATGCTTCCTCTGGTTACAACCAGATTCCAATGTTCCCTGCCGATCAGGACAAAACGGCATTTATCACCGACAGGGCAACTTACTGTTACAACGTCATGCCATTTGGGTTGAAGAATGCGGGAGCTACTTATCAGAGAATGATGAACAAGATTTTTCAAGGTATGATCGGCTCGAATATGGAGGTATACATAGATGACATCATCGCAAAAAGTAGATAGCAAGAGAATCATGCCAAGGACCTCACAACAATACTCGATCGAGTAAGGAAATATTCCATGAGACTGAATCCGGAGATCTCAGAGCAGCAAATCTAGCTCCAGCCGGTTCTTTCCTCGGATTTATGTTAACCGAGAGAGGAATTGAGGCCAATACCGATAAATGTAAAGCAATCCTAGATATGAGGAGCCCAGCAAATCTTAAAGAAGTTCAACAACTCACGGGCCGAGTGGCGGCACTCTCCAGGTTCTTATCCCAAGCCGCTCGGAAAGCTTTGTCGTGGTACCAGCTCCTTAGGAAAAACAAGGATTTCCTTTGGGATGAGCACTGTGAACAAGCTTTTACTCAATTAAAAGAATATCTTTCCAGCCCACCAGTCTTACACAGCCCTCTTCCTGGTGAGAACCTCGTTCTATATATGTCGATAGCAGAAGCGGCGGTCAGTTCGGTTCTGGTACGAGATAACGCAGGTACAGAAGCCCCAGTATATTTTGTTAGCCAAGCACTTCAAGGATCAGAGTTGAGGTATCAAAGACTTGAGAAACTTGCGTATTGTTTGATCACATCCGCTCGAAGATTGAGACAGTATTTTCAGGCGCATAGAATCTTGGTAAGAACCGCTCAACCTCTTAGACAAGTTCTTCACAAACCTGACCTAGCTGGCAGAATGGTTTCATGGTCTGTCGAACTTTCCGAATTCGACATTACCTATGAACCAAGAAAGGCAATGAAATCGCAAGTGCTTGCCGATTTTGTTACTGAGTTCACAGATATCCAGACAGACAACTCTCAAAATCTTTGGTCAGTTTATGTGGATGGATCGAGTAATAGGAAAGGCGCTGGAGCTGGAGTCATCATTGAAAACCCCGAGGGATTGTGTATGGAATACTCTTTGAAATTTGAGTTTCAAACCTCGAACAATCAAGCGGAATACGAGGCAGTCCTGGCAGGCCTCAAGATGGTTCACGGGTTTGGAGCAGAGCAAGTGTCAGTTTTCAGCGATTCGCAACTCGTAGTTTCTCAAATCAAGGGTCAGTACTCGGCAAAGGAGCCCATTTTACAAAAATATCTGGAAGAGGTAAAACGAATCATCTCAAACTTCTCTGAATTTAACATTTCACATGTACCGAGAGATTCGAATTCCCGAGCCGATATTCTGTCCAAATTGGCAAGTACAAAAGGGTCGGAAAATAACAAAACTCTGATACAAGAAACTATTCCCCGACCTAGCGTCATTTTGGCGGTCTCAATATCTCAGTCATGGATGGACCCAATTCTTACTTACTTGCAACATGGGTTTGTCCCCCAAGATCAGTCTGAAGCTCGGAAATTGGTGAAAAAGGCTGCCCAATACACAGTTCTAAATGGAGTCTTGTACAAGAGAGGTTTTGGATCCCCCATGCTTAGATGTGTCAATCCGTCCCAAGCTGAGGAAATCTTGGAGGAGATTCGTGGCAGTATTTGCAGCCATCACATGGGAGGAAAGTCCTTGGCGAGAAAAGTAATCCGAGCGGGCTATTTTTGGCCTACACTGCAGAAAGACGCTATGGAACATGTCAAGAAATGTACTCAGTGCCAATTTCACAGTGACGTCTATCAAAAGCCTACTGAAGAGTTACACTCTCTCGGCGCACCTTGGCCTTTTTACCAATGGGGCATGGACATCATAGGAAAGTTTCCCACTGCACCAGGCCAACTCAAATTTGCAGTAGTGGCTATTGATTACTTCACCAAATGGATCGAAGCAATGCCATTAGCAACGATCTTAACAGCTCGGATTCAATCTTTCTTTGTCAAAGAGGTAATTTCTCGGTTCGGAGTGCCACATTCCATAGTCACAGACAATGGATCTCAGTTTGCAGCATATCACTTCCAACAATTAGCAGTCGATCTAAACATTACTCACTATTTTAGTTCCGTTGAACACCCACAAACAAATGGGTTAGCCGAGGCTACCAACAGAACCATCTTAGATGGGATCAAAAAGAAGCTCGGAAACGCTGCTGGCACTTGGGCAGATAAACTTCCGAGCGTCCTATGGTCACACAGGACAACAATACATTCGTCCACAGGTGAAACCCCTTTTCGTTTGACATACGGCTGTGACGCAGTCATCCCCATCGAAAAGCATATTCCCACCTTCAGGACACTTGAACGTCCCTCGGAAACAAACAACCATTTGATCAGTGAAGAGCTGGTGTTGTTGGAAGAAGTTCGCAAAAAGGCCGCAGCCCATGAGAGTAGAATGAAGGAGCGGCAGGCTCGGGAATACAATAAGAAGGTACGACCAAGGAATTTTGAAGTTGGTGACTTAGTCCTACGCCGAGCAGATATTAGCAAAGGAAATGCTAGAGTCGGAAAGTTGAAACCAAATTGGGAAGGCCCCTACCGAGTGAAAGCTAAATCCGGATCTGGAGCATACAAATTGGAGACTCTCTCGGGCACGGAAGTAGGTAACTCATGGAACGTGGCCAAGCTCAGGGCCTATTACAGTTAAGCTCACACTTTGACTTTCACTGTTAGGATAGTTTATTTTTCAATAATGTTTAGGTCGAATAAACGAAGGATAACATCCTTATTAGATTAGTGACAATGGTTAGAAGATTAATAGGAATTTGTTAGCAGATGAATAATTTCATTTTTTGTAATCGTTTATCAATAAATGCTTCGGTTTATTCGAAATCTTTGTTTGAACATTGAGATGTAACACGCGACTCATTTGGTTCGGCTAGCCACCGAGCCAAACCGAGGCACAACTCTCTACGAGAGTTCAGCAACGTACTTATAGAACGCCCGAATCCAGGAAACTACTTTCCTTACTTCGCGGTCCGAGGATCCCACTTTGGCTAAAGTCGGCGATCCGAGTTCTACTCACAATGAATTATGCAGTTTGAATTCACATTAGTAAATACCGAAACGTGACGAACGAAATAAAAAGTAAATAACAATATGATATCATTATCAAAATGCGCAAAGTAAGGTAAATTGTCCAAAAGAACGCTCATCGCGAGCGAAAGCAAGATAAAGTAAGTTGTTCAGTAAGGCAGAATACAAAAGTATCAAGTTAAAACGCTCAGAATACATTGAGCAAACGGCAAGACGACAAAATAGCAAAGGGTGAAATATCATTCTTCAATATCAGATAAAACAACTTGAGAGTCATCAAAGTCTGGTGCCTCGGTCAGCTCCTCAAGGGGATTAGAAAGATCCTCGGCATGCAGATCTACCTCAACCCTGGATGAAAGATCAATCAACTTCCCATTTTGAACAGCATGAAATGGATGAGCCCCAACCACCCTCAATTCTAATTCAGGGTTCAGAAATTGAACTTGCTGAATGGCCGAGACAAAGGCATCATCAACCGCTTTCCCCCAGTTGTAGAAGTTGGCCGCCGCCTTCTTCTTGTGAAACAGTGCTTTCTCTCTCAGCTTTCGAGCCACCACCGCCGACTTGTCAACCTCAGCTTTTAATTCATCCACCCTCTGCTGATGCACTTGAAGTTCCTTTTTCAGAGTCTCCTCCGCCTCCTTCTTCTTGATTTCAGCTGCTTTTTGGGAAGCCTTTAAGGAATCTCTCTCCTTAGCCAGCTCCCCCTTATCAGCCTTCAGGTTTTCCAGCTCGTTTTTCACTCGGATCAGCTCATCCGAGAGGCTGGCTTCTTGAGCAGCGGAAAGATCCCGAGCTTCCCTTTGTTCGGCGTTGTAGCCAGTGAAAAGATCATCAGGATGTTTGGCCAAGAAATAGGCAAGGTTGGCCCCCCTGAGGAGATACTTAGCAAGTGTCATGTTGCAACGTGACCACTCGTCGGTGTTCAGCGTTCCGAAACGAGTGCAATCCGATTCGGGGCAGATGTACTTCCCAAATCATTCATCAAATTGCACATCCCATATGGATGTGTCAGGAGGATTCTCAGTAGAAGTTGGAGCAGCAGTAGTGGTACCAGCAGTAGGAGCAGCAGCAGGTCGGGCACTTGGTCCCTCAGTCCTTGGGTTTACACCCTCGGTTACTTTTTCCTTTCCTTTGTCCACTCGTCGGCGTTGGCGAAGGGGTTGAAGATGAGAAGTTGATTGAACTTGACCACCAGGGGCCACAGAAACAGTTGAAGCAACAGCAACCATATTGGCGGCTGGCCGAGGAGAAGCCTCGGCAGCCGAGGCAGAGGGAGTTGGGCTAGAAGTACTCAAGCTTGGAGTACTCAGATTTGAGGATCCAGAAGTGGCAGGAGTTTTTCTCTTCTTACCACCTTGACCTTGAACCAGAGCTGCCAAACGAGCGGCCATGTTTTCTGCAAACAAAACTTATAGAACGTTAGAGCCAATCAAACCACAAACTCAAAGAAAAACAAAACCAATAGTCGTCAGAGCCGATCAAACCACAAAAATTGAAAAGCGAAATAAATACACTATACCAAGCTCTGTATTAACTTCCGAAGAAGGGATATTCACAATATCCCTCGTCTCTATCATCCCATTTTTCTGCAAGTAACTTTCAACCGACCGACAAACCTCCTTCTCAAATTCAGCAAGCTCTTTCCAGTCGGAAGAGTATGAAGCGATTGGTCGATTGAAGAAACTGGCACTCCACTGAAGAGGAAACCGCGGAAGAGCCCGTCTTTCCCCAGGTCGGGTAAACCAGCAGACCCCCGTACCATTAAAGTTGTACTTAAAGAAAAAAGGTTTGAATCCCTTCCAGGACTCAGAATATTTGGTAAATAAAGCATATCCTCGGCGAGATTTCAATGAAACCCAGGGTTTCTTAGCCGAACCTTTCTCAAATGAATTACACTGTGGAGCAAAAAGATGAAAAAAGATACGAAGATTACAAGCCCAATTCATGGCTGAGCAAACCTGTTCAAAAACCTTCACAAACGCCCATGCGTTCGGATGCAGCTGAGTAGGGGCTACTCTTAGGAAGTTCAGAACCCCCATCTCAAAATCAGTAAAAGGCAGCCTTATCCCAAGCCGAGTGATTACCTCTTCGTAAAAATAGAAGCATGTACTACCCTCAGGAATCTTGGTGCAGACTCTCTCATTCTCACCCACTGGAGTAATGGAGTACAAATTCCCTGCATTGTCTCCTGGACATGGCAAAATTATGGCTCGTGTTTGGTCTAATGATTGATGTGTTGTAAGCTCGGATTGAGTGCCAAGAACCTCTCGGTCCACCCAGTCATATTCATCTGAATCTGGTGGAAGAGGGTACAACTCGGGATTAGTAACACACTTTCTCTTCATCCCTGAGGAAAAGGGGGCACACTTGGAGTCAGAACCACAAAAACTTGATCAAATACTTACGGTCGGTTTGGGAACACCTCCCTTTCTGGGTAGAGTTTCCCAAAACCGATTGAAATGTCTAATACCTCTATGAAGCCTCCTTAACCTCCTTTGTTCTACCCTTTCGGCGATCCTATACTGAATCACACCCTGCCTGAACTCTCTTAAAGTCCGAGGGAAATGCATGGCAATCGGTTTAACATAAACCTCTGGGTTTCCTCCTTTATGTGTTCTTGGCACATCAGAGTTTACAGATTCCTCACTCATGATAAACGACGCTCCAGTACCAACCCTAAGAATTTAAGTGCAGAAAAACGTAAAGCAAACCTAAGAAATTCTACAGCGATCGCTCAATAGGCGGTAAAGCGGATAAAGAAGTTTGAGGGGCAAGCGAGGTATCACAGCAACAACAACAAAACGATTTGGGGTTTTTCCTGAACCCAGAAAGTAAACCCCTCAACCCAGAAAAAATAACACTCGCAAAACCCAGAAAACCCAAAAACCCAGAAATGTGTAAAGTTTTTCAAAACCAGAAAAGTGAGTAAACCCAGAAATGTACGAATAAAGCGATTTTTTCATAAATCGGGGACAAAGAAACAGTAGTGGAGCACGAACAGCAATAAAGCATTAGAAGCAAAATCCAACGCTTGGAAATGCAGTAAACAAATAGCAACAACCACATGCAAGAACGAAGAAGACATCAAAATAGCAAAAATAGAAATGCTCTGAAGGAGAAAGTTCAGTTACCTGCTAGTAGCGAATGATCAAAAGCAATGAAGATTGAGGTACGCAAGGCAATAAAAAATGCAGTGGAAGCGTCGATCAAGGCCCTGGCAAGAAGACTGCAAGGAGGCCTTTATGCAGTTTCACTTCTGAGTTCCAATTTCTCAGGAGAACGTACGAAGAAGAAAGAGAATAGGTGGAAATGAGAAACCGCCTTTTGGTTTTCTTTTAACTTCCCTCCACTATCTCAAAAAATTTGGGCCTTAGGTGCAAAAAGCCCATTCCGCGTTGAAAAAAGACTACGTGGCACCTCTGATAGGTTTGAAATCATAACGGTACGCTTCCCGATAAGGTTAAAGACACATGTAGATTTAGGGAGTAACGGAAGGTCATTCCGGGGTCAATCAAACGACAGCTCCGATTCGAAGCAAAAAGAGACTTGGATTTCTACTTTGATCACTGAAAATACGGTCGGAATATGGCTCGTTCGTCTCATAAGCTCGGCAGGGCTTAAATCACCCAACCGAGCTTGGGGGGCTTATGTAGTGGACCTATAGTAGACCGAGCTACGACCGACCAAAGGGCTCATTACTCCCACTACTTCGATACTGATACAGGGGTGTCGATCGGATATTTATACCGAGTGAACTGGGTTTCCACCGGTTACGTACTGATAAGGTTTTCAGCTAGCACAGGACTTCCAATCTAATCCTTATCGTTTACATCCTTATCAAACCGTAACTATCACTGGATTCCCCACGACTCTTGGTTAGATATAACAGCATTGGATAAAGTTTATCACTTACAGGGTTCAAGGATATGATCTTATCATATCCTATACAAATCCTACTTGAGTTCCACCTCTTCAGAAGACTCATCAGAACGGCCCACAACACACAGGTAATCCCCTATAAGAACCACCATGCTATAGGGGCTAAGGTACGTCTTCTCATCCCTAAGTTGACACAAGCACACACATTGTTGACTAGGGAGAACCTGATTATCCCAACTGGATCTTCAGAAATCCTAAAGAGTCCTACATTAATATCTTGGCTGTGATCATTCTTCAAGGCTTTTCCATAGCTTTAAGGTTGATCTCGGTTAAGAACACGACAATTATGTGTAGGTATTTTGCATTATAATTAAAAATTTGATGATCCTAAAAATAAAATACAATTAAGTAAAACAATATTATATTTTTAATTACTCAAAATTGATTGAAAAATACTAAAGTTATCGGTCTCTACAGATAGCTATTGCATAAGAAAAAGTATCAAAATTCAAAAGTAAATATATTTTCTCAATCTTGATGTTAAACTTGATAAAATATAATATTCATAATTTAGAAATAGCATATTATGATATATATATATATATATATATATATAACTTATACCGGTAATATATTAAACCAGTCCAGAAGCTAAAAATAAAACAGCCTCCGAACACTATGAAAATTTATAGGGACGCTCAAAATATTAAGTTAAACATATTTTTCTAAAGAAACTATTTATAAAAATGCCTCTAAGGCTTGTCACTTGAGCTCCCTATCAAAATGTTAATTAAACTAAGTAAAAGTACTACTTTATTTTTGGAAAACGTATGATAACAAATTTATACTTATTTTGACTAGAAAACAAATTTCACTTAAAATGATGAAATCAAAATTTTATTACAACACTCAAATCTTGAAAACACCATATTAAATCATTTAATTATTTTGCTAAAGGTATTAGAAATAGCGGGATGTTACAATTCTCCCCCACTTATTGGAATTTTGTCCCCGAAATTCCGTTCAATTCCTTCAGTGGAGAACCATCCCAAACGCAAGGTCTTCCGGCTACGACACTCACTTCTTTTTGGTTCCACTCCCCCACTTGGAATTGACATACCACTTTGCATTAGTACGCCACTAAGTTCTTGCACTCAATGAAGAGTACGGGTAATGGTCCATCTTGGTTAGTCTCGACGAGGAGACTTGTTGAGGGTTTTCTAAGGTTTAGTCTTCCCACGGCTAAACATTTCAAGAGTCTCACTAATAAGACTCCTAATAGGTCTTGGATTCTCCAAAAATCAGGTTGAACTTCCCAAGGAAGTTGGGAATGGTTTCCAGGATCAACTGGGTTCCCTCAGGAATTCTACATCAAAGGTTGAGGAGGGTACTACTACACTCTAAACGACAATGCCCTCAAGGGTTTGATTATAGTCTAACCCAAAACATACAATTTATTCACTACTCCTAGGCCCTAATCAAGCACATACATCAGTCAAATATTCATATATTACATCAATCATTCAAGATTCAAATATACACATAACATTTCACATCAGCATATACTTACAAACATCAACTTGGCTTAATCCCTACTTCCTTCTAACCTAGTCCTTGTCTACCTTGCCTAACTTAGGGTTAAATCTTACATCTACACACACATTCGTATCAATCATCACGCATTCGAGAATTGGTTCAAAAGGGATTCGGGAGAATAGAATTTTCATAATTTGTTTGAAAATCCAAAATTAGAAAAACTAAATAACTGTAATAGGAATGCACTTTTGACAAACATCTCAATTCCATTCCAATTATCATGAAATTTTCCAAATAGTGTCGCTACTCATGGAAA
Source organism: Crotalaria pallida (assembly GCA_037953625.1). Lineage (NCBI taxonomy): Eukaryota > Viridiplantae > Streptophyta > Magnoliopsida > Fabales > Fabaceae > Crotalaria > Crotalaria pallida. The sequence continues at coordinate 78,272,781 of CM075654.1, forward strand.
AGCATTATGGTAAATTTTCAGGTCAATCAGAGTCTGTTAGGTTCAGCTTTAACCCTACGATCATCTTTTCAAACCTCAAAACTATCGAGGGCTGAACCTAAGTCAGTTTTCTTTAAAAGTAATAAACAAACTCCAAATGATCTCAAAATTTAAAGGGACATCAAGTATACTTAACCAAAGGTTGGGTAAAATGTCAAACTGATCGGAGCACGTTAGGCTTGAGTTTTGTCCTGCGTCCGCAGTATCGGAGACACTGGAACTATCAGGGCTGATTGTAAAGAAAATCGTATTTATTTAAAATACTAACTTGCTCCCAACAGCTTGAAATTGAACCTAAAACATTGACTCAACCTTAGGAAGTTTTACATAAAATAATTCCAAATCAATATGAGCATCCCAGCTTGACACTCAGTTTTTCATTATCTTAAAAACCCAAATTTTTTTTTCGAAATCATTTTCTTAATAGTTAATTTCCATAAAACAAAATATGAAACAACCCATGAAAATCATAAAAACTTGCAGAGAACCAGCACATGACATATATACAATCATGAAAATTACTTTATACTTTTAAAACGTTCATATATTCCTGCTAAATAAATTGTATAAAATCCTGGAAGCAGGCCTTGCAACTCAAATCTTATCTTTTCAAAAGAAGATACCTTCATCTAACTTCGTGAGAACTTAGATGAAGGGGTGTAAAATTACCCAAAATTGTCAAACTCAGGAGGTAAAAGGGAACATGTTTATGGCAAGAAAATTCATCTTAGTAAATCTTCAAAAGTTGGAACGGGTACATCGCCTTTGATTCCGAGTTTGAAAACTGAGTTTCATTCCGAATTGAGTAAAGTCACATATAAGGGGTTCCTATTTAATCGGCGAGTGACTTGATTTAAGAAATAAGTTAACTCACCGCTCGATTACTTAGGAGTCGTTGTTTTCCTTGTTACCTTCTAAAAATTTTGTAGTGCGACTTAACAACCAATTTGGAATGATTCTGGTTCGGTTCACAACATTGAAATTCATTTTAAATACTATTATGCTTAAAAATCAATTGACTTATGATATTAACACTATGCAATAATAGAGTTTTTAGAAATTATTGTGCCAAAATAAAATTCATTTCACAACCCAAATAATTGCAAGTATCATCAAATTTCACAGTTATCATTTAGGCATTTCTATAAAATCAGTTAGCATCAAGTACATTTAATATCAAACATACACAATTATGCACATTTTTCATTTCTATATATCTTAAGGTTTCAATTTTAAACACTTTAACACTTTTGATCGGATTCGAAGAATTAAAACATCTATACAATGCATTCACACTTTCCCTTTACTTTCACACTTTTCACTTTACTTTTAACACTTTTACACTTTTAACGATTGGGTACATTGTGCTTCACATTCTCCCCGCAGGAGGGTTCCTCACACAATGTACCTATACACTTTTAACACTTTACTTTTAACACTTTTAACAATTGGGTACATTGTGCTTCACATTCTCCCCGAAGGAGGGTTCCTCACACAATGTACCTATAACACTTTCCCTTTTCAATAACAATAATAACACAACCACCTCACAACCCCCCTCCACTCTGGGGAAAAACCGACCAGGAGGGAGCATTTCTCAACCCCTGTTTGGGTGCTTCACCTCCACTTAAGAAGGTCCCTCGCTCACCCGCTTGCACAATACGTCACACTCCTCTAGGGTAGTGTTAACAACGTACAATCTGGATTGATTCGCCCAGATTGGCTCTAGCAGAAATCACTATCACTGGCCAAAAGGAGCCAAAGTAAATAGAATTACTATGGTTTGCGTCGGACCAATCCCCAACATGGGTGGCGAACCCATGTCCTTTGGAAGATCAAAGTCCCCCATAGTAATTCCTAACATTTACTCTTGTCCTCATCAATCGCAAAGCGACATATGTTTTTCTCCGACTCCTAACGTCCACCTTTTCACCATGCATGATCCAATATCCTAAGTGTTTCTCAATTGAATTTAAGACTCTCTTTGTTCTTTAGAAAATGTCATTTAATTGGTTTAAACTCAATTGAGAAATACTTGGCCCTATTTAATGCATAACTATATGAATGTCATTTACAATTTACTTATATACACTTTAATAATATTAGTACAAACAATATCAATCAACAATCAGTCGACATACTCAGGTATGTCTCAGGGACTGTAATTTAAATCACCTTCCTAGGGTTCTTCACTTCCTACCTAACAATTTATAAAATCAATTAATATAAACATACATTAATAACATATCACTAAAACTTAGGGTTCCTAACTATACTCTACCCTCCTACCCATCAACCTAACCAATCAATAATATACCCAATTATAACTCTATTACTATAAATAAACCCTTCCTCTAATACTAGACCAAAGTACACCCCTTACCTCTTGGAGAGAAGAGGAGAAAGAGAGAAGTTGAGGGAGCACCAACACCCACTCCAATACAAGCTCCTATGAGCTTCCTCTCTTGATTCCTATGGCTCCTCAAGCTCCTTGAACTGATTGGAGGCTCCACTTGACCAATTACACACTTTGGGGCTTAGGGTAAATTTGGGGGTTTTGTGAGAAAGAGGAGAAATTGGAAATTGAGAGAGGGAAATACATGAGGGAGTGTTAGGAAATTGATTTGGGGGTTTGATTTGTTGATCTATTGGGTGGTGGCTTTGAGGAATCAAAGCCCTAAGAGAAAGAGGGAGAGAGTTCGTGAGTGAGGAGAGAGGAAAATTCTGAGAAAATGAGTCAAAAACGTGTTTATAAGGCTGTTTCAGCGCCTGTTAATCGATTAACAGATGCTGTTAATCGATTAATTCGTGAGTATCTTTCGGCCTTAATCGATTAACCTCAAGATTAATCGATTAATTCATGTGCACCCTTCGGCCTTAATCGATTAACTCAAGTGTTAATCGATTAACTCAAGTGTTAATCGATTAACCTGTTCAGCCCACTTAAACCCTTGTACTTCGAATGGTCCTAACTTCTTCGTAAACCGTCGGATCTTGCTCAAATTTTGAGGCAAGCTTCCTAAGACACTTATCTTAACATCCAACGGTGGAATTTGGGTTTAAAGCTATGGATCTTTTATTCTTAATTTCCTAAAGTCCTATGCTCCTAATCCTTAAATAACATTTCTGAACCACAATCTTAACCTAACACATTCCTTTCTCTTCACTCTAAACCTATTCTAACTTATTTCTACTTCACACAAATCTATTCTTAGCTAAATGCTACACTCTAAACACTTAAGCACACACTAATTCTAATACCAATTAATGTTTTCAACTGAAATCGAAACCTAAGAATGCTACGACACTTAGGGCAATTCTATTTGCTAAGGCATCTAAACACTTAGTAAATTTGGGGATGTTACAATTCTCCCCCACTTATATGAATTTCGTCCCCGAAATTCGGCTCACTATGAAGAGACAAGAGGATAGAGAGCTATATGCTCAACTGAAGAAAGAGGTCTTAACTTACTCAAGGTTAGACACGACCTTGGGGATTCACTCCCCCACTTAGGATGAGACTCCGATTAGTTTCCTCTTACTATATCTACTTGATTTCCATTGAGACTTTCATCAAAAGTCCCACTAATACCTTAAGGTTCTAACTTTAAACTCCTAATTCTATTCGCCTACCTCAATCGCCATATACTCAACACAACGCATAATCATTCAAGAGAAATTCATGAAATCAAAATAAAATCCAAACACAATCAAGTAAAACAAGTTAGAATACAATCAAAATCAAGATATTGAAATACATTAAAATTTTCCATTTTCGAATCCAATATAATTAAGATGCAAGAGATTTCCTTTGAATTTTAACAAAGAGTAAAGTAGAGTATTAATTTAACATTTATAAGTAAAAGAATCCATACCTACCAAAAGGAGTTTTGCATTGAAGAGAACGGAAAGATTTAAAAAGGTTTGCAATTGGCAAGACTCCCTTAGGATCATAAGGAATTATGATTGGTGTACGGATGAAAATAAGGTTTCGAAAAGAAACAACGAAATGCATCGGCTTTTCAAAACAAACGTAATTATTCATAGAGAAACTTAGGTGGTTGAATACTATATATATATATGCATCCATAGTAAAATTGGAAATATGTTTAAGACATGTGATGGAAAAATACATTTTTAATCATAGGTATAGAAAATAAGTTGGTGTTTTCCATTACAAGTTTGTCACTTGTAATGTTTTCTCCAAAAAGGTTGCTTTGAAAAATATAGACATACTAGAAAAAAAAACGAAATTTCAAAATTACCATGTGAGCAAACACAAGGCAATTAACTTTGAAAAATTCATTTGGTAATTAATTAATAGAAGTTAATATAGTATTCTTTTAAAATCATTTTCAATAGAAGGTAGAAGATAGTCTTAGTCAAAAATCGATTTAAAATAATACATATATATATAGTACTTAAAAGAATTTAAAATTTGGGGATTACCCAAAATCATAAGAAAAGGTTCATGAAAACATTTGGACTTAACACACAGTCCTAATAGGTTTGAAAATCGGAAATACTTATATATAAAAGTCCAGTGTTCGAAAATATTTTAAAAACCCGCTTCCTATATGCAAATCTATATGCCTACACACCTATGCTTAAACTCAAGGACTCAACGAATCGACCTAGTTTCTACCGCTCGGTCAATGGATGAAAACTATTGAGGTTTTACACTCAACCTAAGAGAACTCTACAATGCAAGACTTCAACTAGTACTTCGCTCACTAGTCCTCCTACGGTTTAAGGTTTCCTAATTGGTTCCTTAAGCTCGAAGATCAACAACTACAACTTAACCTTAAGCCCTAGATAAAACTCTCTTGTTGCTAACTAAGCTTTGGTGCTACGACTCTTATAATGGATGCTAAGACCGGGACTTTAACATTCACAAACTACATTCTACGGAAGAGTTAATAATAGTTTTGAAAATGGTTTGCACTTCCGGAATACAGTTTGTTCATTAAATACAGCAAATTTCCTTGGAGTTCTATGTGAACTTGAAGGAAGAAGGATCAACATCCATTACTCTAGTTTGGTTCTAAACTAGACTTTGGTTCTAGGGTAACTACATTACCTTTAACTTACCTCACTACCTTCGATTCACATTTTCCACTTCCACATTACAAGGGAAATAATAAAGTACCAATTTCGGTGTAAAAGGTTTGGTACTTGGTGATAAAAGAGTTTTCGAGAATTTGCGTTTTCTTTCAAATGAAGAAAACATTTTATACCTTTGTAAATTCTTTTCATTTAAAACTTAAACAAAATTATTGTTTAGGAAAAGACATGTCAAGCACTTACAAATTCAAATCATTCATATAAGTTTTCAAAATCATTTTACATCCATTTGAAATTGATTCTGAAGCTTGAGGATTCCTTTGACAAAGAAAATAAGAATCCTCTATAGTCATCAAACTCAAATAAAAGGAACAGATTTACGGTCAAAAGTTTAACGTCATTCACCTTTCCAAATTCTAGTGAATGCCTTTCCTTTTATTTTAGTTTGCAGGTTCGAATTGACTTATGTCGCTTTCATTGAATTCCTCTCAATTGACAATTGGTGTAACTTAAAAGTAAATTACACTATCATTCAATTAGTTAGGAATTCTCATTGTGAATAAAATTTTCTTAAAAATCAGTGTTACGACATTCAATCAATTATCAAACTTTGAATCAATTCCATTCTTTGAAAAATATCAAAACATTACTGTACTTGACATTCATTTCAAATCGTAGTACTAATGCTTTTCAAAAATAGAGTCTTAGAAGAATTTTGTTGCAAAAGCATTTTCATACCTTAAAAATCAGAGTATATTTATCACCAAAACATAATGTGGAAATGTAGAGGGCAATTAGGTTCTACTAAGACTACACTTAGTAATCATAGTTAAAGGCAACTACAATAGGTTAACACCTATTCACTTCTGCTGCGCACTCTGATGAAGAATGCTCGAAGTGTATAAACTAGATGACTTCTAGTACCGATCCTATACTTAGACTTAGAAAATAAATCCAACAATTATTTGGTTGGGTTCAAGGACTTTAACAATGTCATCTTCCGATGAATACAAAATACGAGGGATCCGTCTCGATTCTATATTGCATTGGAGACAAAATTGTTTTCGTGCTACTTGAGTTCCAATCAAATAAGAAAATGACTCATCTTCAATTCAAAAGGAGGCTTTGAAATTTCGTCTTAAAGCGAAATCTCACTTCCTTGTCATATTTAAAATAGACACAATTGATTCAAAACTAAGAGTCAGTCCTTCCCGTTGGGGTAGCAATTTCATGCTCTGTCCCGTTGGGAGTTTTCCTTCCCCTTAGTCTCTACTCCCTGTCCATTTCTAAATACAACAAAGTTATACTTTGAAAAATTTGGTTAGCCCACTTTAAATTGAAGATATACTCCTATGAATACAAAACTATGACTCACCCTACTAAACTATACTCATTCCCACTAATGATGCATGCATGAAACACTAAAGTGCACAACTTAATTGACTATCTACTAGTTACTCTCATGTGGAGTAACTCTTTGGGAGTAGGAAAATCCATACTCCGGGCCGAGGATTGCAACCATTGCTCTGATACCATAATGTAACATCCTATTTTTTATACTTTAAGAAAATAATTTAGTTTAATACTTATTTATGAAAATATTCGGGGTTTATAAAAATTTTGACAGAGTTTCCTTTGAAAATCGGACTTTCCCCGAAGGAGTTAAACCTGTCAGTCCAGAACAGTTTTCAACTAAATCAAAATGAACTTTCAATTCAAAATATTAAACATTTGGCCATACTTTAAAACTTATCAAAATAGGAATATACTTATAACTCTTCAAATATACAAAATGCTTAAACAAAATAAAATCCTTAATTACAAATATATTTACAAAATCTATTTATTAAAAAATAAACCTATGAATGGTTGCTCAACCTCGTGACCCTTGGGTCACTAGCACCAATATACTCTCTACTATGAGTATACCGTTCTCGGCCTTGATCCTTTCGTGCCTGTCTCCTTGGTGTACCTAATATGTCCACTGTGAGGGTGACTACTTTGAAATCTGGATCAAAGAAAACATTTAAAAACAGTAATAAATCATAAATAGGTATATTCAAACACAAACAATAACAATTATACAACTCACAATTCAATTAACAAGTAAGGCACAACAACACTATTCAGTTTAAGAACTATCGTTATAAGGGTCTAATACTTTAATATAATACTATAATGCACAAACACATGGTTATGCCCTGCTAACGTCACACTTAGGTGATTTAATCCTTGAATCCGACATTAAACATTTCATTTCAATTTTAAACACTTTAACACTTTTGATCGGATTCGAAGAATTAAAACATCTATACAATGCATTCACACTTTCCCTTTACTTTCACACTTTTCACTTTACTTTTAACACTTTTACACTTTTAACGATTGGGTACATTGTGCTTCACATTCTCCCCGCAAGAGGGTTCCTCACACAATGTACCTATACACTTTTAACACTTTACTTTTAACACTTTTAACAATTGGGTACATTGTGCTTCACATTCTCCCCGAAGGAGGGTTCCTCACACAATGTACCTATAACACTTTCCCTTTTCAATAACAATAATAACACAACCACCTCACAACCCCCCTCCACTCTGGGGAAAAACCGACCAGGAGGGAGCATTTCTCAACCCCTGTTTGGGTGCTTCACCTCCACTTAAGAAGGTCCCTCGCTCACCCGCTTGCACAATACGTCACACTCCTCTAGGGTAGTGTTAACAACGTACAATCTGGATTGATTCGCCCAGATTGGCTCTAGCAGAAATCACTATCACTGGCCAAAAGGAGCCAAAGTAAATAGAATTACTATGGTTTGCGTCGGACCAATCCCCAACATGGGTGGCGAACCCATGTCCTTTGGAAGATCAAAGTCCCCCATAGTAATTCCTAACATTTACTCTTGTCCTCATCAATCGCAAAGCGACGTATGTTTTTCTCCGACTCCTAACGTCCACCTTTTCACCATGCATGATCCAATATCCTAATTGTTTCTCAATTGAATTTAAGACTCTCTTTGTTCTTTAGAAAATGTCATTTAATTGGTTTAAACTCAATTGAGAAATACTTGGCCCTATTTAATGCATAACTATATGAATGTCATTTACAATTTACTTATATACACTTTAATAATATTAGTACAAACAATATCAATCAACAATCAGTCGACATACTCAGGTATGTCTCAGGGACTGTAATTTAAATCACCTTCCTAGGGTTCTTCACTTCCTACTTAACAATTTATAAAATCAATTAATATAAACATACATTAATAACATATCACTAAAACTTAGGGTTCCTAACTATACTCTACCCTCCTACCCATCAACCTAACCAATCAATAATATACCCAATTATAACTCTATTACTATAAATAAACCCTTCCTCTAATACTAGACCAAAGTACACCCCTTACCTCTTGGAGAGAAGAGGAGAAAGAGAGAAGTTGATGGAGCACCAACACCCACTCCAATACAAGCTCCTATGAGCTTCCTCTCTTGATTCCTATGGCTCCTCAAGCTCCTTGAACCGATTGGAGGCTCCACTTGACCAATTACACACTTTGGGGCTTAGGGTTAATTTGGGGGTTTTGTGAGAAAGAGGAGAAATTGGAAATTGAGAGAGGGAAATACATGAGGGAGTGTGAGGAAATTGATTTGGGGGTTTGATTTGTTGATCTATTGAGTGGTGGCTTTGAGGAATCAAAGCCCTAAGAGAAAGAGGGAGAGAGTTCGTGAGTGAGGAGAGAGGAAAATTCTGAGAAAATGTGTCAAAAACGTGTTTATAAGGCTGTTTCAGCGCCTGTTAATCGATTAACAGATGTTGTTAATCGATTAATTCGTGAGTATCTTTCGGCCTTAATCGATTAACCTCAAGATTAATCGATTAATTCATGTGCACCCTTCGGCCTTAATCGATTAACTCAAGTGTTAATCGATTAACCTGTTCAGCCCACTTAAACCCTTGTACTTCGAATGGCCCTAACTTCTTCGTTAACCGTCGGATCTTGCTCAAATTTTGAGGCAAGCTTCCTAAGACACTTATCTTAACATCCAACGGTGGAATTTGGGTTTAAAGCTATGGATCTTTTATTCTTAATTTCCTAAAGTCCTATGCTCCTAATCCTTAAATAACATTTCTAAACCACAATCTTAACCTAACACATTCCTTTCTCTTCACACTAAACCTATTCTAACTTATTTCTACTTCACAAAATCTATTCTTAGCTAAATGCTACACTCTAAACACTTAAGCACACACTAATTCTAATACCAACTAACGTTTTCAACTGAAATCGAAACCTAAGAATGCTATGACACTTAGGGCAATTCTATTTGCTAAGGCATCAAAACACTTAGTAAATTTGGGGATGTTACACTTATCTACGTCATAAAACAACTCTATTCCTAACTACAAGTTACTCGCTTGATGAGTAACCACAAGAGTAACACACAACTCCAATAGGCCGAGGAAAAACTGCTCTGATACCAAAATGTAACACCCTCACTTTTAATTATTTAAAATTAGGTTTTATTAAAATTTGTACTTGAAAATTTCGACGAGAATCCGGCAGAGTTTCCTCTGTTTATCAGACCTCACAAAAATTTGCATCTTTTAAACCTGCCAGTCCAGAATATTAAAAAAACCTAAAATTATATTTAACTTCGGCTACTTCGCACTAATGCCCTTTTCAAAAAATAACATAAGTTTCTAGGCTTCTAAAAAAAATAAACCATAATAATTAAACCAAATTAATTTAGGTTCTCTCGTGACTAAATTACACTCCATGGTGTGGAGTGTACCCCTGTTCGGCCATGACTTGTGTAAGCTCCACTTCTGTACCTGTAAAAATATAGCAAGAAGGGTAGCATTACACAGAACTTAGGAAATAATTTCTAAGAAGTCATAATAGTAAACTAAGCCTAACATTTATATTTTCATCGTAATAATCATAATCATTTTCAAGTATTTCACAACACAGACATGCATCATTCACAATCACAATATGTGGCATTTCCTTCAAAATTATTTTCTTAACTTTCTTTTTCAGTTTTCTTAGTTTTTCTCATCTTTCCTCTTTCCTTTCTTCTTTTCTTTCCTTTCTTGTCTTTTCTTATCATGTACCATTAGGTATTTTTGCATGCACCTGTTAGGATGGTGTCTTCACCCAATAGGATTTCTTACCTTCACCCAGGATTTTCTTACCGCATAGACCATTAGCTCGTTAGGGCCTTTTCTTTGTTTTTTTCTTTCATTCTTTCTTGCACGTCTCATTATTTATTTTATCGATTTACCAGGCAGCTATTGATCTCGCGCGGATCCCAAACACCTAACGAGACTTTGGATCTATGGGATTTACTTACCTGAGTGAGGACTTCACCTATTGGGGATTCGAGTCTATTCCTTAAAATAGACTCTGTCCTAACAGGGCACCTAATGGGTACGGATACCCGACACGCGATCAATAGTTGTTGCCTTTTGTTTAATTCATTTATTCCAATGACAATCCAGTCCAGTTTATTTCAAACATATTTGATTCACACTAACATGCAACAGTCAAATTTTTACTACATAATTAAATACCAACCGAATATCATCCAATAATCAATAAAAAAAACAATAAAATTAATCAATTCATAACCAATTTTAAGTTCACCAAAAATTAACCAAATAATCAATTAACCAATAATCAATAAAAATAATCGATAAAAATAATCAATTCATCAGAACATAAGTGTGTTCATTTCTTTAATTTGATAATAGACTTTCTATCAACATTAACTACCCTATTGTTCATTATTCTAATTAATCTTTTCTACTCCTAGCCACCACTATAAACAACCTAGAAATCATTGTGACACCCTTCCGGATTACCCAAATATAATCTAGCATTTATGCTTTATATTGGATAATATATGGACTTGTGAGCTAAGAAAATATTGTAAATGAAATTTTCTTTAAAGCGGGTGCACAATTCATCAAATGGAACTCTTGGAGAATAAATTCTAAAATCCTTTAAAACACTTGTATCGAGTTCGGCGATTTCTAAAACCTTTTCTCAAACAGGGTAACATTCGTTCTTTAGAAATTTCTTTACATTTTACAATCAATTGAAGCTACCCATACTTTGTTCAATAAAACTGATACCGTCAATTAATACTTATAGCCGAGTTCATTCATAAGTTAAATCAGAGTAAGCGGAAATTACTGGACTATGCAACTGATATGATATAAACATAGATTTTCATATATACGAAAGAGTCATACATACATAGTCCATGAGATAAGTCACCAAGTTCCAAAAATATAACAAGTCCATGTAAACAGATCTACCTCACTATGATACTATAACCCTAGAGTAAAACATATGTACAATATATACATAATCAAAATACAACCCCAGGGATAGTCACGTAGATCCATCAGCATCAGATGCAGTAGTAGTAGCAGTAGTAGTCTCCCAAAAACATAGGTAATAAGGTAGTAGCATCATCATCACAGCAACAGCAGCACATCTCCTCCACAGTGCGGATCCAAGGGTCCACATCATACACCATATGCACGTACCTAGGGATCATCGTCCCTCCAGTCACTCCCAGTAGAATGCACGACAGGCTCGCTCCCACTCTCGTCCTCCACCGGATCCTCCTCGATCTCATCCGAGGGAGAGTGTACCCTACCACTGGGTACCGGGTCAGGTGATGGTGAAACCCTGACGGGGCTCCTCGGATAAGAAGGGGGAGTCTCCTCGCGGACAACTCTCGAAGTAAAAGGGTGAGAGCGGGTAGGTCGAAAATGAAAACTATGGTAAGAGCGAGCTGGTCGCGTGGGAGGTGGTCCATGATAAGTATAAAACGGGGGTACATGCATAGTGTATATAATGGGAATCCTAAACCTACGAGGACGGAATCGCATCAGCGGATTAGGGTGGTAGAATGTGAACTCTACCTCCCCCTCATACACCGCGCGATGGTCCTCATAGAACCATACGCCACTAGGAAGTGGCCGGATCTCGATGCAAGCAATGTAACGAGACATCACCTACAAGGGCATAGGGGTAAGCAATTCTACTCACATAATCAATAGAGAATAAATCATGCAACATATGAAAGATAATAATGCATCAATTAATAACAATCACAATTAGCATCTAGCAAGTATCAGATGCACATAGGATGCTCACACTTAATTCAGGTATATCAATTGCATTAAGTGAATGACATGATGCATGACTTTAACTCTCAACTTATCTCCACATTTTCTAAGTCACTCTCTGACGTCCATCCCTGACAACCCAGCACTCCACAGTGCGTTGTATTCCTAGGTATACAACAATTCGTACATTCACCTAGAATGTACACGTCAAGCTTGGTATCCATGCCACCCGAGCATATCCCGTCATCCAAACGGATCGTCATCCAAACGATATATCCATATCGGCACCCACAAAGTCGACCACGTCATCGACGTGTCATCAAGCAAGCGTATTGGCACTCCCAGAGGCCCTCCACATATTTATCGAAACATGAATACGTCCTACCATCCAAACTCCAGAATGAATGCATTTTAGACTTAGGGGAAATTGATTAATACTTTACTTGCCACCTAGGCTTAATTTTCAAAATGGATCGTCACCGAACGATCTATTTGTATTTATCAATTTCCCTAAGTCTTTGATCCCTTGAATTATCCTTAATAATTCCTTAATTAATTAAGTTAGAATTGAAAATGATGTTTTCAGATTCTGGGCATTTTACTCGAGTAAAGTTCAGAATACTCGAGTGTTCTGGAGATTTTCCAGATTACTCGAGTGTTCTTAAGCTTACTCGAGTGTTCATGTCTTTCTGAGGATTTGGGTTTGAATTTCAACAATTTACTCGAGTAGTTCATGAGTTACTCGAGTGTCCTTGGACTTTTCCAGAATACTCGAGTGACTTTGAATGACTCGAGTGTTTGACCTATAACAATTCTCAGTTCATGCCCGATACTCGAGTACCAGACAAAATACTCGAGTGTTCTTATGACATTTACTTTATTTTGAACACGATTTACTCGAGTACTTTGCCATTTACTCGAGTGTTTCGCAGCTGATAGTATTGAAAACTGGTTTTAACATGCCATTTTCATTTCTACTCAATTTAAGTCCATTTCAGGGATCCACAGAGTTAACATTTCATTAATCAAACATGTTACAACACTTATTTCAATTCAAAACACAGAATTGACAGAGAAATCATTGATTATGCATAAAAAGGCATTTTAACAACTCAATACCTCAAATCACACAATAAGCATAATATTCATGAAACAAAGCTCATTTAAGTTCACATGCATGATAACAAACTTGCTCAATACGGATTTAGAGCATGGATTGGTCTCCAAACCAAAGTTCCTATAGAATCTAAGCCCTTAGAGCCTCTTGGTGGCTCTCTAACACATTTAATGGATTTCAAACTCTATCTAGTGAATATAATTACTTCCCCTTACCTCTCAGATGTGAATCAACAGAAAGAAATCCAAAGAAAGCTCTCCAAACCCAGAAATCCACTTGAACTTCTCATGCATGACAGTTTTGAGTACCATACCAAAATGGAATTGGTTCGTACATGAAACAGAGAATTAGATTGGGGAAAATTAGATTTCTAAGCTCTATGCAACATCATCTAACTAAAGGAATTGAGTTTGAGACTCAAGAACTCAAGAGCTTACCAGAATCGATGATCACAGTGAGCTCCAGACACCAACTCAAGCAAGAACAGCTCCACTTCAAGACTTCGATTCTCTCAATCCACACACTCAAACCTCACAATTTTGGTGTCTATACAAAGCTCGTGATGTGAGCTTTGTATTGGTGTATAGATTATCACTCAACTCAACTCACAGAGGAAGAATCGAAGAACACAATTCGAAAACCCTAACTCTTCTAATCTTCAACAAGTTGATCAAAATTCTCGACCAAGGGACAATGATGCGTTTAAATAGGCCAATGGAAAGCTCATGCGGGGCGACACGACGCCTATGGCGTTGGCATGGTGGTGATTTCGTGTCACCATCACGAAATCGTTGGCTGTGACTCACCAAACGCACTAACTCGTGCAGTTTGACCCAGAATACTCGAGTATTCCAGAAAATACTCGAGTGTTTTACCCAGATTTTGAAAAATAATTATTTTATTTACTTTCCCTCCAAAACCTTTCCTATAATTGCTTCTAGGTCCCAACCCATGGACTAATATGCAAAATATACATTTTAGGCATTTAAATTATTTATTAAATAATTTCTCACATGCAAGCTAATTACATACACACATATTTTAATCAAGGATTAATTTGAAAACTATTAATTATAATTAAATTATAATTAACATTTCATTAATCGGGGATTAAAATTTTGGGGTGTTACAATCATGCCCTAAATTAAGGTAATACAACCCTCTTACCTGGGATTCCTGACCAAAGAAACCATGTCACTTTCACGTCCGTGTCTTACTCGAGGGTCAGTGACAACAATAACGTGTTGGATCTAAACAGGGACACACCTTCAAAATAATTATAACATTAAAAGTGTATGTATATATATATATATATATATCAACTAAATTCATTTTTGTCAAAATAATAAATATATATCAGTATACAATAAAAATTATATCATTTTTCTCCAAAACATCTTTTTATTTGAAAATATAGGGATAATAAAAATATTGATGGATCGTCAAATAAATTATATGGATGGGTAGAGGGAGTTGAGAGAGTTATTTACCTAAAAAAGATCTGAGATAATACATGAATATCGATGTGTAGTGGTTTGCATAATTCCATTTCGTAGAGATAATACATGAATATAAATGCTTAATTTGTATTAACTCGTAAAAACTCCAATTCTGGTTTCTGATGCTTAATTAGAAGTTAGGGTTTGGAGAGATAACTGAATTTTCGCTTAGTATTTGGTTATCACGAGTTGGACAGAGGAGAGGAGAGGAATCGATCTTTAGTGAGCTAGGATTGAGTAGTGTACGTAGCCAAAGGGGTTTGCCCGCTTTTGTTTCTGATTTTCTTAGTTTTTATATTCTGTTTATGTTTTGTTCTTCACATTTGTCACACACAAAAACCCCCCCATTTTACTGCACACTACGTGTTTGATACTTTGCCTAGACCGATATTCGTTGGGAAACGACCTAGGATCACCTTCCTAGTACTACAGAATAAACACCTTTTATTTTGATCGGGTACGACCTCGATCAAAATTTGGCGCCGTTGCCGAGGATTATCGGTTCTTGCCAAAGATCATACAGTAGTTAGTTAGATTAGTTAGTGTAGTTAGTGTGTGAATAAGCATTCTGATAACTGATTGAAAGTTGCCCTGTTTGCTGATTTGCTGTTCTGCACAACTAATGCTATTCTAGTGATTCTGTGAGTGTCATTCAACATAGCTGTGGGTGGAATTTTTGCACGAAAATTGGTATCCACACTTGTTTCATCATATATTAGTGTGTTGATGCATCACAGACACTCAGATAGGCACTGGTTGTGAGTTCCAGAAAAATTTTCCAAGTTTCAGTAGTACTTACTATAAATAGGCGTAACTTTTGATCCGTAACTCGGAATTTGACGAATTTTATATCAAATCGAAGGGAATTTTTTGAATAATCTGATTTTTCTCACTTTGTCAGAAACCCCTTCGTTTGGATCCCGAAAAAGCCTGTTTACTATTTCTTTTTTATTTTACAAGTTCTATTTTCTTAGTTTTTGGTCACTGTTTTAATTCTTTGACTTGGTTCCCTTTTGAATTTTGTCCTCAAACTTTCTGTGATATGTTTTCATGATTTTAGGGTGCTTAAAAAAATAAATAAAAAAATTTTAAAAAATAAAAAATTTTGTTGCCGATTTTGGTCATGCATATCTGTTACAGTATGCTATGGTTGATGCTGTTTTGTTCAGTATATGACTAGGGGCAACCCAAGTTATTTGCATCCTTACAACCCTGAAATTGATAGAACTTATCACAGATTAGTTAGACAAAATAGGAATCAGTCATTAGGTAGTGAGTCAGAGTCATCTTATAGTCCATCTAATTCTGATTCTGTTTCTATTTCTTCTATTCCTTCTACTTTTATTCAATCTAATTCTATACATTGTGATAACATGGCTCAACCCCCACCAAGGGAAAGGACACTTAGGGAGCTGGCTGCACCTGACTTCACTATTGAAGACTCGTGTATCCGGTATCCTAATGAGGATGTTCCTTTTGAGCTTAGAACAGGACTAATCCATTTGTTGCCCAAGTTTCATGGTCTTGCAGGTGAGGATCCTCATAAGCATCTCAAGAAATTCCATATAGTGTGCACCACAATGAAACCACATGATGTGCAAGAGGATCATGTCTGTCTCAGAGCATTTCCACATTCCTTAGAGGGTCTAGCACAAGATTGGTTATCTGACTTGGCCCCTGGTTCCATCACAAGCTGGGATGACTTGAAGAGGGCATTTCTGGAAAAATTCTTCCCTGCAAATAGGACCACTGCAATCAGAAAGGAAATCTCTGGTATCAGGCAACAACATGGAGAGAGTCTCTATGAATATTGGGAGAGATTCAAGAGGTTGTGTGCTTCCTGCCCCCACCATCAGATCTCAGAGCAGCTGCTTATTCAATATTTCTATGAAGGTCTCAACTTCATGGAGAGAAACATGGTAGATGCTGCAAGTGGTGGTACATTGGGAGATATGACACCCTTACAAGCCAGGAGCAAAATTGAGAAGATGGCTTCCAACTGTCAACAATTCCATGCAAGAAGCAACAGTGATGCAATAGTTGTGAGGGATGTAAATGATGTTGGTGCAGACTCGGGCAAGGTTGAGAAGCTTGAGCAGAAAATTGATTCTCTTACAACATTGGTCACACAATTGGCTGTCAATCAGAAAAAGATGATACTTCCTGCTAGAGTGTGTGGCATATGCACATCCATTGAGCACCCCACAGATGCATGCCCTTCCCTTCAGTAGCAATAGCCGATGACAAGTGGTGACCAACCCGAGGCCTATGCAGCAAACATATACAACAATAGAGGCCCACAACAACACAATCATGACCTCTCTTCCAATAGATACAACCTTGGATGGAGGAACCATCCCAATCTGAAGTGGTCTGATCAACAACAACAACCTCCTCCTAATGTTCCATTTCAGAACACCGCTGGACCGAGAAGACCACCATATGTACCTCCTCCAATCCAGTAGCAAAGGCAACAACAACAGCAGCAAGTGGTTCATCCTGCACCATCAGCCCCTCCATCCAACCAACCTACCTTGGAGGAGTTGGTGAGGCAAATGACCATGCAAAACCTCCAATTTCAACAAGAGACTAGAGCATCCATTCAGAGACAAGAGGCATCCATTCAGACTTTGACAAATCAGATGGGTCAAATGGCAACTTCTCTCAACAACTTGCAATCTCAAAATTCTGACAAGTTGCCATCCCAAACTGTGATCAACCCTCAGAATCAGAATGTGAGTGCCATCAACCTGAGGTCGGGAAAGCAGATTGTCACACCCACACCACAACCTCACCTCAACAATGATGCTCTAGCTTCCTCTAAAGGGAAGAGCCAAGTGGTAGATGAAGGTGAGCATGCTAGCACCAAGGAGAATCATCCAACTCAACCTTCCTCAACTTCAACTACAAGCCCTGTTGTTGTCCTACAACCTCCTCCTGTTCCTCTTCCATTCCCACCAAGAGTTCCTCAAAACAAAAGGGTGGAAGAGGTGGACAAGGACATTCTTGACACATTCAGGAAGGTGGAAGTCAACATACCCCTTCTTGATGCAATAAAACAGATTCCAAGGTATGCGAAGTTCCTTAAGGAGTCGTGCACTCATAAGAGAAGACTCAAGGGAAATGAGAGGATAAGCATGGGAAGCAATGTCTCCTCTCTCATAGGTAAACCTATCCCTCACATTCCTGAAAAATGTAAGGATCCTGGAACTTTCTCTATACCTTGCATCATAGGCAATGTTAAGTTTGAAAATGCTATGCTAGATTTATGAGCATCCATAAATGTCATGCCTATGTCTGTTTTTAAGTCTCTTTCTCTTGGACCTCTTCAACCTACGGGTGTGGTGATTCAATTGGCAAATAGAAGTACTTCCCACCCCGCAGGTTTGATAGAGGATGTCTTGGTTCGGGTTGAAGAGTTGATCTTCCCTGCTGATTTTTACATACTTGATATGGAAGATGACTCTCCCCGTAATGCTGTTCCTATTATTTTGGGGAGGCCATTTTGGAAAACAGCCCGAACCAAGATAGATGTGCATTCAGGTTAACTTTCCATGGAGTTTGATGGCAGTGTGATCCGATTTGACATTTTCCATGCTATGAAACATTTTCCTGAGGATCACTCTGTTTTCCATGTGGACTTGCTTGATGATTTGATAGATGAGCATATGCTTGACTTTTTGCATCATGATTTTGAATTGCCATCTTTCACTGATTCATTTACTTGTCCATCATGCACTAACTCTGGATGGTGCACCGCATGCACTGAAATAGCTCAGTTTCTAGACTCTGCCATTGCATCTGATGATTCATATGTTATAGATTCAGATTATGCTAACCCTAACCCCATATCTGTTATGCATGAGTCTGATTCACTTGTTCAGGTGCAGGCAGCAGAATCCATATCTGTTGTCCCTTTAGTTCCATCTATTATGCAGGCACCCTTATTGGACCTGAAGCCCCTCCCTCCTCATCTCAAACATGCTTACTTGGAGGATGAGCAGAAACTCCCAGTGATCATCTCTACCTCACTTTCTGTTGACCAAGAGGAGAAACTGCTGAATGTGATAAGAAAGAACAAGAGGGCAATTGGATGGACTTTAGCGGATATTCCTGGAATTAGCCCCTCCATGTGCATGCACCGCATTTTGTTGGAGGATGGGGCTAAACCAGTGAGACAACCCCAAAGACGATTGAACCCCCAGATTCTTGATGTGGTTAAGAAAGAGGTCACCAAGATGCTCCAAGCGGGTATCATCTACCCAATTTCAGATAGCACTTGGGTGAGCCCGGTGCAAGTTGTCCCCAAGAAGTCTGGTGTCACAGTTGTCAAAAATGAGAAGGATGAGCTGATGCCCACTAGAGTGCAGAACAGTTGGAGACTCTGCATTGATTACAGAAAGCTCAACCAGGCGACTCGCAAGGATCATTTCCCTCTCCCCTTCATTGATCAGATGTTGGAGCGCCTGGCAGGTAAATCTCATTATTGCTTCTTAGATGGATTCTCTGGTTATTTTCAAATTTGCATTGCACCAGAGGACCAACATAAGACCACATTTACCTGTCCTTTTGGCACATTTGCATATAGAAAGATGCCTTTTGGCCTATGCAATGCTCCTGCCACATTTCAAAGATGTATGATGAGTATTTTTGCTGACTTGCTCGAGCATTGCGTAGAGGTCTTCATGGATGATTTTAGTGTTTATGGCTCCTCATTTGATGCATGTCTTGATAATTTGACTAAGGTGCTTAACAGGTGCATTGAGACTAACCTTGTCTTGAATTTTGAAAAATGCCACTTCATGGTAGAACAAGGCATAGTCTTAGGGAACATTGTTTCGCACAAGGGCATAGAAGTTTAACCTGCTAAGCTGCATGTAATATCACATTTGCCTTACCCCTCTTGCGTGCGAGAGGTGCGTTCTTTTCTTGGTCATGCAGGTTTCTATCGCAGGTTTATTCAGAACTTTAGCAACATTGCCCTTCCTCTTTCCAAGTTGCTTCAAAAGGATGCCCCATGGGAATTTGGAGACCAATGCAAGAGGGCATTTGATGAATTGAAGAAAGCACTGACCATCACTCCCATCATCCAACCACCTGATTGGACCCTCCCATTTGAGCTCATGACTGATGCTTCAAATTATGCTTTGGGAGCAGTTCTCTCCCAAAGGGTTGGTAAGCTGTCGCATGTGATTTATTATGCTTCTAGGACTTTAGATGCAGCACAGGTTAATTACACAACAACTGAAAAAGAACTTTTGGCTATTGTTTTTGCACTTGACAAGTTTAGATCATATTTGCTTGGTTCTAAGGTTGTAGTGTGCACTGATCATGCTGCTCTGAAGTATCTTTTGAAAAAGACAGATACCAAACCTAGGTTGATTAGGTGGATGTTGCTCCTCCAGGAGTTTGATCTTGAGATTCAGGATCGGAGTGGTGTGCATAACCTTGTCACAGACCACTTGAGCAGGATAGAGAGAGAGGAGGATGCATTTCCTATCCGGGATGACTTCCCGGATGAGCAGCTTTTATCTTTACATGTTTCCCATCCCCTTCCCCAAACCCCTTGGTTTGCAGACATTGTTAATTATCTGGTTGCTTCTGTTTTTCCTGCCTTGGCATCCAAAGCTCAAAGAGACAAATTAAAGAGCGATGCCAAGCATTATGTATGGGATGACCCCTATTTATGGCGTTTTTGCAGTGATCAGGTCATTCGCAGGTGCATTCCAGACCAGGAGATCCAATCGGTTCTCCAATTTTGCCATGCTTCACCAGTGGGAGGCCACCTTGGTACTCAAAGGACAGCACGAAAGGTGCTGGATTCTGGATTTTATTGGCCTACCATTTTCAAGGATGCGAGCAACATCTGCAGCTCGTGTGAGCAGTGTCAAAGAGCAGGAGGCGCCCTATCTTGGAGGCAACAGATGCCGTAACAACCTATGTTGTTTTGTGAGGTGTTTGACGTCTGGGGTATAGATTTCATGGGCCCCTTTCCTGTTTCTTTTGGTTTTTATTATATCTTACTTGCTGTGGATTACGTATCCAAATGGGTGGAAGCTAAGGCCACCAGGACTAATGATGCTCAGGTTGTTGTAGATTTTGTCAGGTCTAATATCCTTTGCAGGTTTGGCATACCTAGAGCCATAGTCAGTGATCAAGGCACACACTTCTGCAATAGATCCATGCAAGCTTTGCTCAAGAAGTATGGGGTTGTGCACAAAGTTTCTACACCTTATCACCCCCAAACCAACGGGCAAGCTGAGATTTCAAATAGAGAGATCAAGCGAATTTTGGAGAAGATGGTGAAGCCTAATAGAAAGGATTGGAGCACACGATTGGAGGATGCTCTGTGGGCCCATCGGACCGCTTACAAGGCACCCATAGGGATGTCACCCTATCGGGTTGTCTTTGGTAAGGCGTGCCACCTGCCTGTGGAGATAGAGCACCGTGCATATTGGGCTGTGAAGCAATGTAACTTAGCTCTTGATCAAGCGGGTGAGGAGAGGAAGCTGCAGTTGAGTGAGCTAGATGAGATCCGCTTGGAGGCCTATGAGAACTCCAAATTCTACAAAGAGAAGACCAAGAAGCTTCATGATAACTCCATTTCCAGAAAGGAGTTCTTGGTTGGTCAAAAAGTTTTGCTCTACAACTCTAGGCTTGGACTCATGAGTGGAAAGCTCCGCTCTAAATGGATTGGACCGTTTGTAGTCACCCAGGTGTTTCCTTATGGCACTATGGAGATCAAGAGTGAGTCCACGAACAAGAGCTTCAAAGTCAATGGCCACCGACTCA
This sequence comes from Crotalaria pallida, assembly GCA_037953625.1. Taxonomy (NCBI): domain Eukaryota; kingdom Viridiplantae; phylum Streptophyta; class Magnoliopsida; order Fabales; family Fabaceae; genus Crotalaria; species Crotalaria pallida. The sequence goes on from CM075654.1 coordinate 78,294,447, forward strand.
AGCCTTTCCTAACCACCCCTTCTTTGGATGATGCACCTGCGGAGGAGGCCTCATTGGTCGACCCCACTTTTGAACAACCATGACTTAGGGAGTCTCATTTTCTCCTTCCTTACTCTTTTTATTACACTTGTCTATATCTGTCTGATTCTGCTATTTGTGTTCCATTGAGGACAATGTGTGATTTAAGTGTGGGGGAAGAGTAGTTTAGGTTGCATATTTTGCTTTGATTTTTTTTTAGGTTTTGCTTAGTTTTGGGCATTTTCTTGCATGTTTTTGCTTCATTTTAGTAGAGTTTTGGTATCTCGTGTCTGAATTCATGCATTTCTGTGTGTAAAGTTGCTTTCGATAATTAAGAGGTGGTAACACTGTGATAGAATTGTCCCTTTTGTGAGGATTTGAGCCTTAATTGTGGGTGGATTGCTATATATGCCACCTAATTTTCTTTCATGTGTGATTGCACTCTGGATTACTTGCACTCTAGAACTTGATTTGACTCTTGTTGATACTTGATTGCTCATGCACATTTTGAAATGATTTAGGCACTTTCTTTCTTGAATAAGCTACTAGCCATATGAGCCTACCTTGAATGAATGTATCCTTTGCTAGCCCCTTTGAGCCTTTTTATCCCTTTCCTTGTTCTTTAGCTCATTACAAGCCTATGACTGAAAAACCATGATTGTCCTAACCTTAGGGAATTTTGGAGCTTTGGAATTGTTTTGGGAATGGGTATTAGGTAAGAAGTATGCTTTATGCTTTAATTGGTTGAGTTCTTGGTTTTGCCTCATTGGTTGTTATAGTTATGGCTTCATCTTCATGCCATTTGTGTTGTTTCTTCTTTTCTTTTTGTATATCTCTCAAAAACAAAAAAAAAATAGAAGACAAAAATAAAAAAAAAATGCAAAAATAAAAAAAAAGAAAAAAAAAGTGAATAAAAGGTTGTTGAGGCAAAGAGGATTGGAATTAGTGGTTGTTGATCTTGGGGTGGATTTTGCTTACTTTTTACTTATTCCCCATTGCTCCTCTATTCCCTTGGTTTTAGCTACATTCCCATATTTTTATCCTACCTTGTCCTTGGCCCCATTACAACCCTTAAAAGACCTTTTGATCATTTTGTGCATGTGTGTTGATGGTTGATGTTAGAGGCTTGTCAAGCTTATGGTTGTGTTTGTTTTTCATGATGTGCCTTGAGTGTAAATAATGATTAACCCCAAACACTTGAGTGTAAACACTTTTGAGTGATCCTTGTGAGTTTCTATCATCTTTGTGACTATCCTCTTGATGTCATTGGTTTCTTTGCATACTTGAAGTAATTGGATGATGTTCGCGGATGCTTTGACTCTTTGATCCTTAACCATTTTGTGTGCTTGAGTTTGCCCATTTCTTTGCATTTCCTAGAATTCATTGTGAAGTATGTAATCTCTTAGGTTTGCATTTCTTAGTTGTAGTCATCTTGTTGCATGATTCACTTTGGTGCATATTGATCTTCATAGTCCTATCTTTTGGTTTTGCCCAGGAGTGCAAAAGGATAAGTGTGGGGGTATTTGATGAGCATTTTATTTCCCATTATTCCTTGCATTATTTTACTCCTATTATTGATACTTGTTGCCCATTTGACATTGATTAGCTTGATTTAGTGATTTTGAGTTTATTGGACTAATATTCCGAATATTGTTTAATTTGGGATTATTTAGCCTAATTAATTCTATTTCTATTTTCAGGTAATATTTGGCACAAGGACACTTTGGGAAGTTTGGAAATGAAGATTGAAGCATTGAAGTGAAGATTGTAATTTGCATTTAGGTCCCTTTTTAATTGTAATTTTCATAATAGTGTTTCTTAGGAATTGGGCCCATGTTTTAGGCCCATTTTCATGACTAAAGAGGGGAAATTCGTGTAACCCCAAAAACACTCTCCCATTTTCAGATTTCTCACTCTCTCTCTAGGTTAGAACTTCTCTCTTGGCTCTCCATAGCATTTGGTGGCTGCTAGGGTTTTGTTCTTCCCCCTTTCTACACGTTTTTCTTGATTTATGACCATGGAAGGCTAACTTCAAGGGTTAATCCCTTTGGTATTGTATTATCTACTCTTGAGCTCTTGTTATTAATGCAATTTCGTTTTCTCTTCTCTGTTTTCATGTTTATCGATGTGTAGTGGTTTGCTTAATTCCATTTCGTAGAGATAATACATGAATATAAATGCTTAATTTGTATTAACTCGTAAAAACTCCAATTCTGGTTTCTGATGCTTAATTAGAAGTTAGGGTTTGGAGAGATAACTGAATTTTCGCTTAGTATTTGGTTATCACGAGTTGGACAGAGGAGAGGAGAGGAATCGATCTTTAGTGAGCTAGGATTGAGTAGTGTACGTAGCCAAAGGGGTTTGCTCGCTTTTGTTTCTGATTTTCTTAGTTTTTATATTCTGTTTATGTTTTGTTCTTCACATTTGTCACACACAAAAACCCCCCCATTTTACTGCACACTACGTGTTTGATACTTTGCCTAGACCGATGTTCGCTGGGAAACGACCTAGGATCACCTTCCTAGTACTACAGAATAAACACCTTTTATTTTGATCGGGTACGGCCTCGATCAGAGGGGAGGAAGAGAGAGAGAGAACCGTGGGAGAGGGTGGAAGTCACGGTGGGGCGGCCTTGGGCGGTGGTTGCACGTGGTGGAGGGAGGGAGGAGATTGGGACCGGAAATGGGGGTTTGGGGGAAGCCAGCGCACCATTTTATGGTGCTAGCACTGATGGGTCACTCGTCGCGCGCCTGGGGCACGGTGCCTCGTGCGCCCGGGGCGGGAAGGAGGTTGTGGCAGGTCTGATACAAGTCGCGCGCGCCTGGGGCGCGGCTAATCGCACCTGGGGCGCGAGTCTGTTGACTCTGGATTGACCGTACCATAACTTCTTCATTCACCGTCGGATCTTGCTCAAATTTGACGAGCAACTTCCTAAAAATCATACCTTCATATCCAACGGTGGGAATTGTGTTTTGAGTCGTAAATCTTTTATTTTAATTTTCTACCCTTTGTTATGTTTTAGTGCCGAATTATCTATTCTCCTGGCCTGCTCCTAACTTCAACTTAATGCTCCTTTCTTTTCTAACCTCATTATTATTATTGTCATCCTTTCCTAATGTTAAAATACTTCTTTTAAATAACTATTTTTAGTTTATTATCATTATTTCCTTTATTCTAATTATTATTTACTTATTCGTCTTTGGGTTTAAAATTTGGGATGTTACATTTCTCCCCCACTTATTAGAATTTCGTCCCCGAAATTCCGTTCGGTTCCTTAAAGGAGGAATCTTCCCATTGGTAAACTCCTGACTATGGTCTTCACTTCCTTTCTGTTTTCGTCTCCCGCTGCAGTTGTGGTTAGGGTCATGCCCACTTCAATGCTTGTCTCCTAATACTACGCATTATCTCTATCTACACTGGATCGTCAGTTTTTCTTATTATTAAAGTTCCATCTCCCATTCCTTTGATTGAAATCCTCCCCCACTTTGCATTGACATACATGATTATATCCATGCTAGGGGGTATGCTCATTCGTTGCTCCGAATAGAGCACTTAAGTTCCCGGCCGGTATCCAAGGTTGGAAAGAGGGCACGTGGGCGACTATCTAACGGTAGGCATAGAACTATGCCGGGTTTCTACGACTTGGCGAATTCTCACCTATGCATCTAAGATGCTTGAAACTTGAAGAGAGTGAAGATGAAAAGAAGAAACATGAAGCACTCAAGAATGAGTCTCATGGTCTTTATAAGACGACCCAGGATGTACTGGATACATGTCAAGCAAGAAGACAATGGAGGTTATCCCCAAAGTGTGCATTTTCAGCAGAGAGCCGTCGAAGGATGCGTTTTCTATGGATCTGCGGTTAATTGATTGGTCTCGATCAAGGCCTAGATGTTATTTCTCAATTCGGTGTTATTTTGGGGAGGTATTATTTTACCTCAAATTTAACTCTCATTCGATCCTCTGCGAATCGTTTGGAATTATCTGTTTAGTAGTCCTATGGCTTATGGTATCATTACTAGTTATTGTCGCTCGGATAGGATCCGAATTGAGTCGTTAAGTCTCCCCCACTTAGTATCAACTTACCTGATTATGCCGGTGCCAGGAAGCAGGGAATCGAACGTGTCAGCTTCCGTTTGTCTTTCATACGACTTTCAATGAAGAGTGTAATAATCTAACAACAACAGAAAACATAATCTTTGGAATTAACAAGGAATTTGCGCTTTCGCTTTAAGAAAAATAGCCTAAGATTATGCGATCCAAAGACTTTTCGCAGAATGTAGCAGCTTATGACTAGAAATTTCCTCGTCCACGAGGACTCGGATCGAATAAATAAGGCTGGAACTCCAGGAACGAGGGGTATTCCAGGATAAGAAACAAGGAGAAGATCGTAACTTCACAATGTTCAGTAGATTAGAGCGAGAAATCTTTGATTCGTGACCAAAAGTCGCTACTTCAAGGTAAAGTCAAACCAAGAAGGATGAGGAGGAAGAGTTCTGCTTGCACGAACTGAGGTACTAACTAAGCCTTTCAGAATTACTATGAAAGTCTTAAACGATTTTTGATGGTCACGAATTGTGGTTGGCAGATATTCTTGACTTTTGAACGCTCTATTAAGCACTATTTTAGATCAATGACACTCAAGACATACCTTGGGTGTATGTCAGCAATCCCTTACAACCTATTTCGAGTTGGATCTTAAGGAAAGCTTGAATGAATTTGATACAGAACAAGAAAGCTAGTGGAATCTGACCTTTCTATCACCTTAAGATTTGCACTACTCTCGAAATCGAGATTCGTGTTGGGTGGACGACCCGTTGGTGGTCATTCATTCAATTTGTTTGGTATCTGTGTAGAGACTTCAAGAGGTTACCAATTAAGCTTTTCTAATGGATGGCCATTCAGGAACCTGGGTGAGATTCCCGATAAGACTTGGGTTACCTAAGTTTTAGTTTGGCTTTTTGATGGTTAGGGGTGGTTCTTATAGAGTTTATTCCATCCTTTCTAAGATAGGGTATTCGATTACGCTATTCTTAAATAGATAAGATGGCTTAAGGCTCTTATGCTTTGGTTTTGTTTTGGGCCTACTATCCGCTTCCGTTTAAGGAACTTGGAAAGAACACCATTCAGATTAGTTTCTTTGCTTCCAAAGGATCTACTCCCTTGGAGAGTTTCTATTTCTATTGTCTCAATTTCACTAAGAGGATTGCAATGATATCATCTGTTAATAGTTGCAAAGATTGAGGTGATCAATCTCAACCTCACGTCTATCAACAGCGCACCATTGTCGGGTTCTTACTTTCATCGAAGACCATTGTTCAATTGTTCCATCTTGGTTGATCTCGGCGTGGATACTTGGTAAGGTTGTCAATGTAACATCCCTAATTTTAATCCAAGCCTAATTAGTGATTTAATAGATTATTAATGTAGGGAACGGAATGGATTAATTGCTTAATGAATTTTGTAAGCAAGGCGACTAGTAATTATGAGTTCTAGGGGTTGTATAGGAGGCAATAATGACTTCGAACAAAATTACATAAGCGAAATCGGGGGTTAAATCGGCGTTTTAGATGTTAGAAATCGACCGAAAAGAGAAAATTAGAAATTTATTATAGGATGCTAAGAAAATAAATTCCACCGTTGGATATGAAGTTTAAGGGGTTAAGAAGCTTGTCTAAAAATTTGGACCCGATCCGACGGGTAACGAAAACGTTATGGCGAATCGAAGATTGAAAACCCTGTGTCACGCCCAAGCGCACCAGCCATTCGCCCAGGCGGGTGCACTGTTCATTGGTGCACCAGCCAGTGAAAAACCCGCCCTGGCGAGGCCCCAATTCGCCTTGGCGCACACGGAAACGCACCAGCCGCACCAGATCTCGCGTTTTGGCGCGCCAAACCCCACCTGACCGCACCAGCCTCCCACGTCGCGCACCAGCAGCACCAGCTGGTGCCAGAACTCGCCCAAGCGAGTGATGGGCTCGCCCAAGCGAGCACGATCAGCAGCACCAGATCTGGTGCGTTGGATCAAAACCTGGGGCCAAAGTTTTGGTTGATGGCCACACGATTTGGTGGGAGCTTCCAAGGCCAAAAATAACGTCCTATAGTCTATTAAGCGACAACACCATTGAGGGGTCCAATTGAGTTTAAACTAACGTCCTATAGTCTATTGCTGTCACAACCTAATCCTGGAGGAGTTAGCAAGTGAACACATATATAAATAGGTAGTATATATATGTATCCTATTCGCCTAACTTGGACACTTGACTATACATATCGGTTACTCGCTTGGTGAGTAACCATCGGAGATGTGAGTCCACACTCCAAAGGCCGAGGAAAAACTGCTTTGATACCAAAATGTAACACCCTCACATTTATTAACTAATTTTAGGTTTTGTCAAAAAATCAGAGTTTAAAAATTCTTTTAATAACTTAATTCCTTATAGAAGGTTTTACGAAAATCCGGCAGAGTTTCCTCTGTTTTCCGGACTTCCCAAAATTTTCCTGTTTAAAACCTGTCAATCCAATATTTATTTGAAAACATAAAACACAATGGTATAACAGTCTGATCAAACCTAACGCCCAATTAGTACGAGTTTCAGGGCGATACTACTACAACATATTATAAATTACAAAATAATGGTCCTCTCATAACCAATGTACATTCCACGTAGTGGAATGTAGTCCTGCTCGGCCATGTCCCATGTAAGCTCCACTTCAGTACCTGTAAAATATAGCAAGAAGGGTAGCATTACACAGAACTTAAAAAGATAAATTCTACAAGAGACATAGCAATAAACTAAGCCTACCCTATTATCGACAACAGTTACTTATAACTTTCCATACATTTGATTTTCCAATAATTTTCCTCTATTCCTCACGTTCTTTAAATTCTCAATTTGCTATTCCATTTACCTCCTTCACCCATTTATTTTCATTCTTAATTCTTTATTTATTCCTATATTCTCTTTTCTTTCCTCTTTCTTCTTCTTTTTATTTCCTATATTTTCCTTTATTCTTTTCCTTTTACTTGCGGTGTATGTATGTCTCCAACAAATCGAAGGCCTACATACATCGCTCTTCACTTACCATTTATATTATTATATCCATTTCTATTCCCTTTTTCTTTTATTTACAGTGTATGTATGTCTCCACTAAATCGAAGGCCTACATACATACACCATCTACGATGTATGTCTCCACCAAATCGAAGGCCTACATACATCGCCTTTCCATTACCATTTTCATTATCATATCTGTTTCCATTTCCTTTTCCTTTTATTTACGGTGTATGTATGTCTCCACCAAATCGAAGGCCTACATACATACACCATCTACGATGTATGTCTCCACCAAATCGAAGGCCTACATACATCGCCCCACTTACCGTTTACATCATTTTGTCCATTTTTATTTCCTTTTTCCTTTACTGTTTTCCTTTTATTTGCGGTGTATGTATGTCTCCACCAAATCGAAGGACTACATACATACAACATCTACGATGTATGTCTCCACCAAATCGAAGGCCTACATACATCGCTCTTCCATTACCGTTTACCTTATTTTATCCATTGTTATTTCCTTTTTCCTTTTATTGTTTTCCTTTTATTTGCGGTGTATGTATGTCTCCACCAAATCGAAGGCCTACATACATACACCATCTACAATGTATGTCTCCACCAAATCAAAGGCCTACATACATCGCTCTTCGATTACCGTTTACCTTATTTTATCCTTTGTTATTTCCTTTTTCCTTTTATTGTTTTCCTTTTATTTACGGTGTATGTATGTCTCCACCAAATCGAAGGCCTACATACATACACCATCGACGATGTATGTCTCCACCAAATCGAAGGCCTACATACATCGCCCCAGTTACGTTGTATTGTCTCCCCCAAATCGAAGGCCTACAATACAACCCCTATTTACGATGTATTGTCTCCACCAAATCGAAGGCCTACAATACATCACCAGCTACGATGTATATCTCCCCCAAATCGAGGGCCTATATACATCACCATACTTATCCAGTATTAGTTATCCATATTATATGTTATTAATTTGCCGACCAATTCCGTTTATTTTCACCTAGTCATTTCAAGCACAAACATCTTCACATACATAACCAAATAGCCATAAGTTCACATTCATAATTATCCCCTGGTTTCCCTTATCTCATATTTTTATTTACTTATTATTCCTTTTTCTTTACTCTATTTTAATTAACTACCCTCTTTTTACTTAACTTAGTTTCCATATCTCCTCACAACATTTTATTTAACTTCCCAAACAACGTACTCTCTCTTTGCTTTAGTGTCTTTGTATTAATTTCCTTTACCGGTCCTCTATTTCCTTTTACATCTAATTCACAAATTTGTTTATATTCCCATATTCAACTCCACACATATTTCTGATTCCACACTCTAATCCCTCTTTTACCCTAATTAAATCTCCACTTACTATTTTACTTATTATCCTTTATTCTTTTATTCCCAAACTTAGTTGGTTTTTCCCTAACTGATTCCTCTTGGTTTTACTTTATGTTTTTCTACATTTTCATTCTATATTAATTATCTTAATATCCTAATTAAATTCATTTATTTCGGACCTTATCTTCTATTCCCTAAGGCGTGGTTTCCATTAACAATTTTAAATGCTCATTTATGTCAGCGGGGACTACCCTAAGGTTCATTAACATATTACCCTATTCTCAGCCATCAATATAGCATCCTAGAATTTACTTCTTAAGTAGAGGTAATACAAACCCTTCTTACCTCGGGCTTTCTTTTAAAAAGAACCTGGGTTGTGGCTCAGCGACGATGACGGCGTCGGTGTTGCTCCTCGTTAGCGAGAACGATCGCGGCTGGATCCGGGCAAAAGCTTCAAGCCTCGGGGTACCCAACACAAGCCCGGTGCGATCACGGTCGGTAACGGCGCCGGTGCGATCCGAGGAGAGAGAGAAAGCTCGTGGGTGAGAGAGAGGGATCAAATCCAAGGGGAAGAGAAACGGGGTGAGAGAGAGGTCTTGATGGTGGTGGGGGTTCTTGGCGGTGGCGGATTGCAGTGGTGGTGGTGGCGGCCGGAGGTGGGTGGCTCGTGGTGGTGGAGGTTGAGGAGGAGGAGAAGGGAGAGAGAAGGAGGGAGAAAGAGAGAGAAAGAGAATGGATGGAGGGGAGGAAGAGAGAGAGAGAACCGTGGGAGAGGGTGGAAGTCACGGTGGGGCGGCCTTGGGCAGTGGCTGCACGTGGTGGAGGGAGGGAGGAGATTGGGACCGGAAATGGGGGTTTGGGGGAAGCTAGCGCACCATTTTATGGTGCTGGCGCTGATGGGTCACTCGCCGCGCGCCTGGGGCACGGTGCCTCGTGCGCCCGGGGCGGGAAGGAGGTTGTGGCAGGTCTGATACAAGTCGCGCGCGCCTGGGGCGCGGCTACTCGCACCTGGGGCGCGAGTCTGTTGACTCTGGATTGACCGTACCATAACTTCACTACACCAAAAAGGTGTTTTAAAAGCACATATTTTAAAGCATTTGTGTCTGAAATGCTGTAAAATATCGTTAGAGATAACTGGATTACATTTTTAAAAGCATTTGCTTAAGCAAATGCTGTATAAAGCCTTAAAAAAAAGTACATTACTTTATTTAAAGCGCTCCTTTGAAGAAATGCTTTTGATTGACTTTAGCGGAATTTTAATTTACAGCGCTGCTTTAAAGAAGTGCTTTTGAATGAATGCTGCAAAATTTTTCCCCCTCGCGCGCTAAAACCCTTGACTCAATAGTGCATAATTTACTGCACTCCCGTAAAGAAGTGCTTTTGAATGGTGCAAACATAAATAGATAGCCTCACTCTTCCCTCTTCACTCGGCAGCCTCCTCACAGCGCCAGCCACGCCACCATGGCACCATCCACCCTCACCCGAGCCACCATCCACGCTCAACCGCTCCACCTTCCACGCTCAATCGCTCCACCTTCCACGCTCAATCGCGTCCCAGCCTCACAGCCGACGATCGATCGAACCATACCGCAAGCCCCTTCTCATCGCCTCTCCCTGCATAGAAACCACCGGCCAAACCCACCACCACCTCTCTTCTCCTCTATAACCATAGAAACCGACAACCCACGAGTGAACCATTTTTAAAAACAGGTTCTCAACCTTGACCTAATCTCTGCGATTCTCCTTCATCGCTGGCTCTCCGCGATTTTCCGCGATTCTCCGCGATTCTCCCTCGTCACCGCCGTTTCTCCCTTACCGCCTCCGCTCAGCTATTCTCCCTCGCCGTCGCGTCGCCAAGGTTATTTGATCTCTCATCTTCGTTCTCAACCTCTCTTCTCCTCTGTAACCTTTGTTTTGAACAGGTTTACTGCTTCTTAAGATTAAGGTTTGGTCTAATTGCAATAGTTTCTTGTTGGGTTTTGATTTTTTTGCATAAGGTACCTGTTCCTCCTTCGATTACTTCGTGGGTCTCTGTGCACTGGTTCATTTTCTGTTGAATCTTGTTTTTTATTTTTGTGGGTAATAGTATAAACAAATTGTCCACAGCCTCTTGAACAAGGTGTTTTTAATTTGTTTATTTTTTAATATAATGCTTTTCATGATTCAATTGCATTTGTATATAAGACTGAAAGGTTTAAAAGCCTTATAAGTTAGGTATATGTTATAGTATAAACATTCATAGTCTTTTGAGTTTTTAATTGAAACTTTAATGCAGAAAACTGTTCAGGATTGTTCTCTGATTATTTCATTGGGTGAGTTGCAGAATTTGATTTAATCTCTGTCCTTTGAATCCACTTGTGTGAAACCTTATAATTAATCAGTGACACTACATGAGTGTTCCATGTTTCCTGTTTGATTTTGGTTGACTTGTTATTTTTCCATGATAGCTTAATACTTTTTTGGCAATTATTTAGTTACTAGCTTCTCTGCTATAGTTAAGCATGTAAATATACCTCCCAAAGGTTGTGTTTGTTATGATTCTATTTCTGCCTTTGATAAAATCTCATCTTGTCAATTTTGATTTTGGTGGCATGTTTCTGAGTTATGTAGTTGTTTTCTTGTCAATTTAATTATTCATGCCTTTCATAATAGGATATTGATTGTCTCTTGTCTTGTGTGTGTAAATCTGAGCTATTTGAAAAATGCTTAACTGGTTCCTGTTGATATCTGTCTGATGATGGCCAACCCTTTTAGTTATATATAAAAATTGAGAAGACTAATATTCATTAAAAGTTTGTATCCTATAGACTACATTTGAGGAGTCTGATATATTTTTTTTCTCAATATCTGCTGCCCTGATATTCTATTTTAAAAAAAAAAAAGGTTAAATCCAGAAACATCCTTGTGTGTTCTATTTTATTTTATTATCTTTCTTGCTCATTCTAGTTTAGTTTTACCTAGTCTGCACTGCTCGTTGATACTATAGTTATGTCCTTTTCTTGTCTAGGGTGGGGGACCATATTATCCCATAGGTCGTGCCCTTGGTCCAGAAGTTGGAGTTAGCATTGGTCTATGCTTTTTCCTTGGGAATGCAGTCGCTGGAGCACTGTAAGTGCATAAAATGATTCTTTTTTTTTTGTAAACAAAAAACTTTAAGTCTTGCCAAATTCAAGTGTCAGGTTAGCTTAATGCGCACCATGCAATGAATTTTAAGTTCTTTTTCTGTGGTTCTAGTTATGTATTGGGCGCGGTAGAAACATTTTTGAAAGCGATTCCTGCTGCTGGGATTTTTAAAGGTAATGTAACAGTTTCTTTTTAGGATCTGAGTGGCATTCTTTACATTTTTTTGTTCAGTTTTAAATTCGTGCGCTATTTATCAGCTCTAGAGAGTTGTTTTGTGCTTTCTGTTTTACATATATCTCCTTCAACAGTCATATGTAATTAGTTTGGCCATAAATTTCTCCTCAAGTGATCTTTGTTGCAATGCCAATCACTTCACTGCTGAGAAATTCAGGCCTTATTTGTGTTGAGAACATTTTTTACTTTTTACTTTTCACTTTCTAAAACTTTTTTTTCTGTTGTTATAGTATCCTAGTTGGTTTGGTTATGTTATGTTGGAACCTATATAATGTAGCTCCCTTATTCTTTATGATTTAGTGCAGATGGGCTCCATGCCTCTTTTCTATTGCCATGATTCTTAACTCCCTTTATTGAATTATTTAGCCACTAATTTATATTGATAATTACTAAATAACAAGCTCAACATCATGGCGCCTTGAACTTAGCCATGACTCTTGTATACTCATGCCTGAATCATTTGACATGTGTTGTGTGATTTGCATTTAGCCTACCTTGCTGTTAGGATTCTAATCTTGTGATGGAGGGGTAGATGTATTACTGTCTTGGCCATTTGATGCGGCATATTGTGCTTCTTAGCCTCTTCATTTTGTTAGAAGTATATCTTGTACTTCTTAGCCTCTTTAGAATGAAATTTTCTTATAAAAAAAAGGGTGATTGGAAAGACTTGTTGCTGATGAGTTTATCATTTGTTGTTTATGTGTATATATCTCAAAAGCTAGTATGTGCTTATTTTGCTTGGACTTCTATGCCAAAGCAATTGTGGTAGACTGGTAGTTATTACTTTCTGTTTGCATAGGTTTCTTTTATTTGTATAGAAGAGATAAGTTCTCTCTCTTATCATTCCTGTTATTATTTGGTCTTTTTGCTTTGTTTGGCCTTGAAGAACTCAAGAAGATATCGAAGCTAGCAATATTGAACAGTCCACTAACAGGATCATCTGGTGTTCTTGGAATTTTTCCGAAGCTAAGGTTTGGTTTTTATTTTACTGTGTTCACTTCCGACAAAGATTAAATGTCAAAAATTTCTTGAAGTTAATAACATTTGTTTAGTAACTGAATATTCCCTAAGGCCTCAACTAAAGAATGCCCTCATTCGTGTTGCGTTGAAATGATTATTAATCCTTAAATGATGTTAGTTAAGTGTGAAACATGGATCTTCAGTTAGATTCCTATATAAATAGAATTGGAGATGATGCTAAGGTCATTGAGTGCCTTCACTGTATATGTTTGTCAGATTGCATTTGTATGTATGAACAACATTGTCTTTTAAAGCATTAGTTAACTAGAGACCTTGAGGATCGAAATTTTAATATCAATATCGTATCATTATGGCAAGAATTTTCTAGTTTCATTTCTTTGATAAGATCAGAATTCACATTGATCAGATTTTATTTAGACTAAAAGGTTCATGCTAATTTCTAATCAGTATGGCCAAAGTACACGATAGGGAAGGAAGGCCAATTTAATGATACTTCTTAGTACTCATGCTGTAGTTTTTGGAGTTTTCTCTTCACAACACGAGTTTTTATTTTTTTTTTTCCCTTTATAATACTAAAAAAATGTCTTGATTTGTCCCCTTTCATTTCTTTCCTTTTTCACATTTTCATTTCGTAGATTGAACCAATCCCAAGTGGAAATCTGCCTCTTGGTTTTATATATGACATCTTGTGCCTCTGTTTTGCAGCCATCCTATGGATTCATTCACTACTTTGATCGCAGATCTGCTGCTCTTGTCATGTTATCACTTGCTTTATAACAGTCATTCATTTTATACATTTGAAATTGAACCAGTCTTCCTATAAAAATTTGCTTTAACTATTCCTTTGGTTGTATACTTGTATTTAACTTGTCTTATTTGTGTGATGTTCTGTTTTTTTTATAGCTCAAAGTGGACAAGATTAAGTTAATTGAACTCTGTGGTACATCTGAATCCGAATTCTCCAGTGTAAGTGCTATGTGTATATGCATTTGTTCTGTGGTCAATTTGTAATGTATGATGGCTTTATAAGTTGTGTCGACTTGGTATCTTTTTTCTCTTTCTCTCTTTGAATATCTATTTTGCATATTAACTTATTAACTAGTTTATCTTATGCTTATGTATCTCTTTGTGCAGATCTGCTTGATGTGTTGCCAAGTAAAAGTAAAGTTGAGGATGGTGGTTATTCATCTGATGATGGGCCAGAGGTACTAAACTACTAATGGCTTACCTCTCTTCACAACTTACAAGATTATATTGTTGCCTTTTTAGAGTCAATTTGTTCTCTTAAATTGGGCCTAAAAGTTTAGAGATGCTCTTTTTTATACAAACTTCCATACAGATCTCAACACTACATATTCACTACAATTTTGTTAAGGGGGAAAGTTATAGACAAGCTTTCATCAATGTTTAATCAAAGTTCAATGAATCATATTTATCACAGCCCTCTGTCAATAATTTTGTAACTATGGATTCTCTACTGTAATCTTCAGATTTAGTGATAGAAAGTTAGAAGTTGTCTAAAATTAATTTGACTAGCTAGTTTCTCTTTTGTCTCCTATAATCCAATCATCGAACTTCCATTCCAAATGCTGATGCTAAGGCCTATTTTGGAAAGCTGTCTTATGTTGATTAATGATTACTATTGAGGTTTCCCTCTTTGTTTCTCAATTCAACACATACACAGCGCTAATCGGAATTAAGTCAACTGTCTTTGAGGTGGAGGATAAGCTAAATCTGCCATTTAATAGCCTATGCAAAGTTGTGATTAATTTTCTTCCTCTTCTCAAGTCCCATTTTTTAAAAATATATATGAAACTAGTCCACTCTTTCAGTATTTATGAACATTTACACTGCATTTGATTTTTTTATAGGATGCTCAAAGTGCCGTAAATGATTTGACTGGTAAGAAACTTATCATTGGCCTTAAGACTTGTATTAGAATAGTGTTGCTAATGTTATTATACATTTGTGTAGTCTAGCCTAGTCGATTAGGTATAGAAAACTAGAGTGCAGTATTTGCTTCCACATTTGCGGAGTCAGCTGAAGTGATTAGTTAGTGACATGGCACTGTGGCAGTCACTACTCTTGCTAATATAATTAGCATCTCTCTCTTGTAACTCATTATTTGGTTTTTCAAATAATGCAATTTCATTCTATTCTCTCTGATTTTTCTCCCTATTTTGCATTAAGATTCTTTAGTATGAATTGGTGTTGACTTCATACCATTCTCTTTAGTATGAATTTGTGCCAAGATTATTCCAAAGTTCAACCGAACAAACAAAGGATGTCATCTTATTAATAATTCAAGATTTGAAGAGTAAAATTCGTTTTGATTAGTCCAAGAACTTTAAACAATTCGGAAATCTAAGCATGATTACATCTGTCAATTAAAGTGCGTAATAATATACTATTGCTCTTGATTGTACCTATATCCTTTGATTAATTCCCTTTATACTACCTCCTTCTCACTGTTGTTCGATTATGTGTTGGAAATATACTTGGGGCTCGGGTTATACTCCTCTATTATGTAGTAGAGATATTTATTATTAATTAAAAATCCTTTCAATTATATTGTTTTAGGACTTCTTGCTATTGAGTTAGATTTTTATTTTAATATTTTTCTCGAATATATTTAAATAATATATGCAATAGTAAGTTTAAATATTAGGAAAAAATAATTTTAAAAATAAATTTACAGCACTTCTTTAAGCAAGTGTTGTAGAATAGACCCACTAAATCAAAATTTACAGCCCTTATTAAAGCAAATGCTGTAGAAAAAAAGCACATTTACAGCACTTCTTTAGTGTAAAGCGCAGTAATATGTGGTTGTTGGTAGCGTACATGCACATATTTAACGGCGCTTCTGAAGCGCTTTTGTTTGTAGACCCTCTTTCTACTGCGCTCAAATTTAAAGTGCCCAACAAGCGCCGTAAATTAGCTATTTCAAGCGCTGTTAATTTACTTTTCTGGTGTAGTGCTTCTTCGTTCACCGTCGGATCTTGCTCAAATTTGACGAGCAACTTCCTAAAAATCATACCTTCATATCCAACGGTGGGAATTGTGTTTTGAGTCGTAAATCTTTTATTTTAATTTTCTACCCTTTGTTATGTTTTAGTACCGAATTATCTATTCTCCTGGCCTGTTCCTAACTTCAACTTAATGCTCCTTTCTTTTCTAACCTTATTATTATTATTGTCATCCTTTCCTAATGTTAAAATACTTCTTTTAAATAACTATTTGTAGTTTATTATCATTATTTCCTTTATTCTAACTATTATTTACTTATTCGTCTTTGGGTTTAAAATTTGGGATGTTACAAAACCGAATCGAATCGGACCGAAACCGCAAGGTTTTATTTGGATTGGATCCAAATGGATTTGTTAATAAAATGGATCGATCCAAACCGAACCACATGTATATTTTGTTATCGGATCGGATAATATTTTGCCTCAAAACCGAACCGAACCGAACCGATTCGCAAACACCCCTATTCCATACATCTGGTTGTACGATTCTCTAATAACAGTGTGACACGTCAAAATTTTTTTCTACACTAGCAACACCTTATCAATGCCTATCTTTTTTTCACACATCCCATATGCTAAACAAGATCCCAATCTATTTTTGCCTTCTTTTCCATTCAAGCAAACCACAACAATATCTGCTTTGAATTCAACTTTTATGTGGTCATTGCAAATCAGTGTGATTGAAATTGTATAGTACTAATGAGTTAAGCAAACTAATATAAACAGGTTTGAAAAAAATTCAATAATCGAATAAAATTGGTAACAAGTGCAGAAGCTGGTTCTTGACTCAGGCACCATCTCATCCTTAGAAGAAAAGTAGAACACTAAGACAAAATTCCCTTCCGTTTGCTCTTTCTAACCCCAATTTTTCAAAATTCAATTTTTTTTAATAAGTGTTTAAATCCAAATCCATGTCATACAACACCATTAAATTTGCAATCTTTCTGCCCCTCAATCGTGAAGAAGAGCGGAAGAAACTAGGCCATAATGTGCAAAAACCTGACAGTAGCAATGGACTCGAAACAATTCTACCCTGTTCGTTTGGTTATTAATCCAATTAAACCTTGTTGTGCATCCCTAAATAAATCGGTAAATTTTTTGATGATTTGTACCGGTGGGAGTAAGTGCCGTGGGATTGACAAGGAAGAAGACTTGGTAGTTTTGAAAGGCAAGGTCGAATGAGAAAGGTGGCAAGAAGTGAAGAAGATACAGTAAATCGTATTTCTTATGTCGTTGCGAGTAGAAATGAAGAAGAATGGTGGCAGTCGGGTGTTACGAGTGTAAGATATGTTGTCCAAATATCATGCTAGGATTGAGGAACCGGACATCAATGACCTATGGAACTTTACGTAAGTTTTGTCCTTTTTTTTATATACCTGGGATTCACTTGACTAAATTGGATTCGGCAAGTCTTGCTAAACTAAAGGAGTATCTACTCAACCACTTAAACGCTTCCCTCATTAATCGAAACATTAGCTAGGAATCGAACACGAAACCTTATGCTCCTTTACGTTTGCCCTTTATCAACTGATCTATACTTGGTGAACACATAAACTTATCCTGTTGATCTATGAACTCGGTGGAAATTCAAATATAAAGTGAACTAATTTATGCCTACCAAAAGATCATAGCATTTATCATTATCGTGGTTGTGGATCCACCGGTTTCCGTTTTTTATCGTTTGTTTCTTGATAGATACAACCGTTACATACTTTGTTATGTAATAATTAGCCAAGCTCTAAAGCAAGGATAAGCCTCCAATTTGCTAAGATAACTAATCGAATTTAACCTTGAGATTGGCTGATGACAATGGGATTTGACTCAATTTGTTATTTCAATAAAGGAACTTTGATAGAGGGTCTTTTTAGTATCCAATTTATATTCTCCGAAAACCTAGAAATGTCCTTCAAAAGGGCACTAAGAAAACAAGACAACAAAACAAAAGGCAAAGTAACATAAAAAGAAGTGCACAACAGAATAATCAATAAATGGTTTTAAAATAAAGAAAAGAATGATGGATACTAGAGTTCTACTTTTTTTTAAAAAAAAATAATAAATATATATAATATATCCACCTCTTTAGTGGAACAACATAAGAATGCATTAAATTGAACCAAAAGTGGAAGCAATGTTTTCAATGAATTTAAACAAACATCGGGGGACCTTTTGTTATGATTACACCCTTCTTTAAGCACCTCTATTTTCAACCTGCATGTAATAAAGAAATAATATAGATCATCATCAGCACCATCATTTCCCAATGATCTGTTTCATTATAGGCATTAAAAGAATGGGAAAAAATGATTTACCCATAGTTTTTTTACAGATCGAAAGAAGTATCACTAGTATTGCTAGACCTGCAAACACTCCCACAATAATAGCTACTGACTTCCCTACTTGGTCATCATTTGAGGAACCTGCACAAAATATCAAGTTGGAGAAAAAGCAATGAGAAATTTTGGTATACTATTGTGGAAGAGATTTGACTAGAGACACTCCCCAATTTTGAAAATTATTGTCAACTAGGAGATTGGGCAGAATTCAAGAGGGGTTATATTTTTTATTTCTTTGGAAACGTTATCTTGTCTTTGAAGAAGATTCATCGCCTATTATCTTAAGTTATGGTATTTATTGGATAAAACAAAACAAAGTGCTAGAAAGATTAGTGCATATTGTTGATTAAAAAACTGCACAATAGAATAATGTTTAACATTGATTTAAAAAACTAAGCATGCACTTGACTTTACAATCAAATTGAGAGCAAATTAAATTACTTTTGGAAGCATTTCTGTTAACCATTTATATATGAATTTCGGGGAAGAATATTGAACTTTTCATAGTTGAGAGTTAAAAGTTTGTTCTGAGATTCCATTTTATCTTCCTTTAACAGAAATTGTTGCTTTATGCTGAATAATGCCACTGGATGAAACAAACATGATGCTGATTGCTGAGGTTCAGAAGTGAATGGATGGGCGAAGAATATAGAATGTGATACTAAGTTACAAGAATGACTGTGTTTTCTTAAATAAAGCATAAAAGCATATGTTCTGAATGTTTTGCTACATAAAAAGATTATAGGCCCATAACATTTGATTTGCTCAGTATTTCTGTATCTCTTTCACCTCTTTTTTCTCTTATCAAATTTCTTCTGAGGTGTGAGGAGCTTATTTATTTCTACCAAAAATGAAAGTAACCTTAATTATATTGAAAACAATTAAAACTTTTTCTGGCCCCTCTCCACTATGACTTGAATTTGTTTAGTGAATAGTCATACTCAAAGTTTTCTTTTGGGCTCAACAACCATAATAACATTCAATTATATGTGCACATTTTCAAGAATATTGAACGTAAGATTTGATAGGCAATAAACTAACTAGTGACAACACTTTAAAGAAGAAAAGACATTATAGGCATGATTTACTTGTTGCCTTTGATAAGAAAATGCTTCTACATTTACTTTTGTAAAAGAAAAATGAGTGTGAAATGAACCTGATACATGAGCAATTATTAGATGATCTGAGACTACATGATTAAGGATAATCACCATGATCTGTTATTTGATTTTTGAATTTTTTTAACTTAAAATAAATTGTGAACGGTTGAGATGAGTTCTAGACCATGTGGTACAGGACTAACTAATAATTTTACCTGGTTCATCATAGTAGCCAGAAGCCCAATACCGAGCATAACATTGTCCCAAGAACACATCAGCTGCTGCTGCTGAACCACATAAGCTCTTCAGCTTTCCTACTGCATCTGTAAGGCAAGAGGAGCAGTCTGACACTGTTAAATCCCCAAAGCACTGTGCAAAGCCTTGAACTAACCCTGAACTACTGACTCTAAATCCATTAGCCCCTTGCAAATCAGCGAGAACATCGTCTCTTCGACGAAAAAACTCTGTATCACTAGCCACAGCCTTACTACATTTCCTGTACCTAAGGCCAGTGTCAAGTTTGCCTAAGAAATCACCAGAATGTTCATATCTTAGATAGCAGCCTTCAAGTTGCAAAGAAGCCCCAAGGGTATAGGGACAAACCAACCCTATTTGGTTGACAGATCTTCCAACGCATTTCGCGCACTCGGTCGGATGCAAATCACCCCTGCACTGGTATAAGCCATATATGGCCCCCTCTGATGGAGCTGAGGTATCATTTCCAATAGCAAAGCTGTTGTATATGATTTGAGATGATGAACTAATAACTGAAGATAGAAAAGAATTAAGGTTGGCTTCAAAGGGTGAGCTAGGTTGGTATTTTTCTTGAGAGCACCCTGCATAGATGAAGATATTAGCTCTTGTAGGGTAGTAACCATGGACACTCAGAACTGAAGAAAAGAGAAATAGCAGAGAAGAGAGTCTCAAAGCTAAGATGACTCTGTGAGTGGAGTCTAGTTGAAGGCTTCTCAACATTTTCCTTTTTTTTTTGTTTTTTTGTTAGCTTTTGTTAGTTTCCTGCAAATATGAACCTTCCTTTCTTTGTTATTGTTTTCTTGGCTTGGCTATGAGAATATAAGAATGAGATTATGGTTCGTTTGATTGAAGCCTTTTTCTATAGTGAAAGAGCTCATGGACCTACACCTACTTTTGGTTGGTCATGCATAGAGCATCAACTTTTGTCATGAGTCAA
Organism: Crotalaria pallida; assembly: GCA_037953625.1. Taxonomy (NCBI): domain Eukaryota; kingdom Viridiplantae; phylum Streptophyta; class Magnoliopsida; order Fabales; family Fabaceae; genus Crotalaria; species Crotalaria pallida. The sequence continues at coordinate 78,314,880 of CM075654.1, forward strand.
TAGTCATAAAGACAAAGAAAACACCGATTTTTTTCCCCATCTATTCACAGAACTGGACATTCCTTACCGTGTAAACAAATTCTCACACTTCATCTCTTACATCTCTCCACACTTCACATTACAACATCCCTCAAAATCGAAAATTCAAATAACTTGAAGGATGGTCCCCTGAAATATTGAGAAAAACACACATATTTAACTGACAAGCTGGAGAAAAAGCAAAATCATGAAAGGCTTTCGCACCAAAAAAAGCTAAGCATATGAATTATGTTTTATATACAATTGTTTCTTACGACAAAAGTTGTTGATTAGTATCTGGAGAATTTTTTTTTTTTTTTTTAAGAATTATGAAAATCTTAAAAAAGAAACTTTTGTATCGAATATTTTTTTAATATTTAGAGAATTGTGTGATTAATTTTTTTAACATATTTATTTTATGTACGATTTTTTATCTTCTACTTTTATAATTGATGTTAAGCAAACGTTTTTTTAATACATATAAGTATTTAAATAATCCTAACTTCATATAGTTTTTTTTTTTTAAGTCTAAAACCAGGTGGTGTCTGGGTTTCACATTTTTTGTGGCCCAACTAATCTACATCGGATCCGCTATTCGAGTCTTTGACTCAATGGTATAGATCATCTTCAATAATTATTGTCTCACTGGGACTCGAACCTTTGACCCTGAAGATGAGCTTCGAAAACCGACTCATTTATACTTTCAATTATAAAAAACATGTATAAATGATAAAAGTAACATTATTTCATATTCCCTTTAAAAAGAAAAAAAAACTTTATTTCATATTAACCAAAAGTTGTCAAATTTTATCTTAAGATACAAGGACGTAATTCAAAACTATATTTCTGTAGTTTTCCAATATTGATGAAACACCACGATGTGTTTGGTGGATTATTGTAGCTGGCGAGGGTGACTCCGGTCCTACGTATCCCTAGTGAAAAGGGAATCAAGCCACACGTAGTTCTTGAGAGGGTTGAGAGAACATACCTTAGCCCCTATAGCATGGTGGTACTTGTAACATCCCTAATTTAATTCCTAGTATAATTGATAATAGTAGGTTTAAAATAGTGAAATGAAAGCTTGTTTTAGGATTAAGAACATTGGATATTAGGAAATTTAAAATAAAAGATATACAACTCAAAACTTAAATTTCACCGTTGGATATGAAGGTTAGTAGGTAGAGAAGCTTGCTCTGAAATTTGAGCAAGATCCGACGGGTAACGAAGAAGTTATGCCATTTTGAAGTGCCAAGAAAAAGAAAACTGGCCAGACTAATCGAGTAGTGCCAGACTAATCGATTAGTGCACTAACTAATCGATTAGTGCACTGACTAATCGAGTAGTTTGTGCAAACAGCAAGTTCAGAAAATATGGACTACTCGAGTAGTACACTGACTACTCGAGTAGTGCGATCAGTTAGTGAAAAAATATAAAGATAAGGCCAAGAAAAGGAAAACGAATTTGGACCACACAATGAGAATCTTCTTATGGCAACTTTAATTCTTAGCCATATATTCATTCCCAACCCAAAATAAACAAAAACCCACACTCCCTCACTCTCATTCATTCTTCCCATCATCAACTCATCTCCCTCTCTTCTCCCATACGAATTTCACCCTCCATTCCACCAAGACCAAGTTGTTCATCTTTTTCCTCCTCAAGCTTATCAACTCATTATCAAGCTTAATAGGTAAGGCTCATTTCTCCTTTCTTTTCTTAGGCCCATACGAATTTCTCTTTGTTTTTCCTCTCTTGGTAAGAAAATTCAAACCCCATGTCTTGTGTGCCACAAATCTTATGTTCAACTTCGTTTTTGTGGCTTAAGAAAGTCAAAGATCACTCTCCTCACTCTCTTGCCATTGGAGCTCATTTGTGAAGTGCTAGAAGCTAAGGCTTGAGGTTTTCCCACACTCTCTCTCTCCTTGGTTAAGGTAAGGGGGTGGGTATTGGCTTGCTCTAGAAAAGGGTTTGTATTTAGATATAATGATTGGCTAGGAGTTATGTGTTAGGATAGGGAATTAGAAACCCCAAGTTAGAACTAAGGAAAATGGCCATAATAGGTTTAATTTACTAATTATGGAACTCTAGGAAATAGAGAATGAGGTTAAGTTTTAACTAAGGAAAATAAATGGCATGAACCCTTAAGCTAGGATTTTGAATCAATAACTCGGAGCAGTGGAAAATGTGGTTATTCATGATTATATGAAAATGTGAATATTGATGTTACTTGCACTAATTGTTTAGGTCAAAAGTGATATGCATGAATAGGGGTAGTGATAATTATTTGTTATACTTGGCATTACTTGAACATTGGAATGGTGATAATTATGAAAGTGAAATTGTGGCTATTTGGTTATAAATGTGATGATGTTTGTGTGTGAAATGACAAAGTAACTATAAATGGAATTGGTCGGCAAATTAATGACACATATTATGGGTAACTAATACTGAATAAATATGGTGATGTACATAGGTCTTCGATTTGGTGGAGATATACATCGTAGTTGGTGATGTATTGTAGGCCTTCGATTTGGTGGAGACAATACATCGTAAATAGGGGTTGTATTGTAGGCCTTCGATTTGGGGGAGACAATATAACGTAACTGGGGGCATGTATGTAGGCCTCCGATTTGGTGGAGACATACATGTTAAATGGAGGGGGATGTATTGTAGGCCTTCGATTTGGTGGAGACAATACATCATCCTTAAGGGTTGGAAAATAAATGGGCGATGTATGTAGGCCTTCGATTTGGTGGAGACATACATCGTAATTGGTGATGTATTGTAGGCCTTCGATTTGGTGGAGACAATACATCACCAGTAGAAATTGTATAATAAATGGAGTATGTATGTAGGCCTTCGATTTGGAGGAGACATACATACACCGTAAATATAAGGAAAAGAATAAGGGAAAAGGTAAGGGACTAAGAAAGGATTTCTTTGGAAACTGGGAAAATAATTAAAAGGGAATCATAAGGTGAAAAAAATGAATTAAATAAAAGGGAACTGACACTTGTAAAATGATGGAATTGGAAAGTGTGGTATGCTTGCGATGAAATTGTAATTAAGTGAATAAGTTGCTAATTGTGTTTGGCCTAGTGAGTTGTTATGTCCATCTAGAAACTGCTTTTCTATTTCATGTGCAATGCTCACTCCCTTACTATTTTTACAGGTACAGAGATTGGGCTTGCACAGCCCCCGGCCGAGCAGGTGCACTCTCCCTCCCAGGGAGAGTAGATAGTAGTTGTTTTTGGGGTTTTTGTATAGTCCTGGCTATTTTTGGCATATGGTATATATATTGGTATTGTTGTTTGTTTTTGAACGTGGGTTGTAAAGCTTTATTTTCTTTGGTCATCCAGGACACTTCCTATGGGTAGGAAGTATATTATTTTTTGGGAAAACTTTTATAGTTCCACAACTTATTCATTGTTGCTATCTCTGATGTAATTAAATTTAAGATGTAGATGGATCTCATACTATTGTTATTTTGGCCCTGTTGGCTCTGGATGAAATGAATATATTTGAATTGCACAGGTTACAGGAAAACTAAGTTTTTGGAATATCCAATAAACAAAGGAAACTCTGTTCGATTTGACAGATGAATTTTACAACTCAAGTAGTTTTAAAAAGAAATTTTAAGTCTCTATTTTCATAATGGGGTAATTATGGGTAATTATTCTTAGGGTGTTACAGTACTTATAGGGGAAGTTGTTGTGTGCATGTGGGCCTGTATGGGCCCGTTAGCTCGATGTGTTTGTGTAGGACTAGGAAAGGTACCATTTAGATAGCCTTTCTAGAACCTGTAATAGATAAACACAATAGTTATCCCGTAGTTTATCGAGCTGTGCCGGAATATAGGAGTGGTGGTTAGGTTGTTGGGACCGTATCTGGTTTTGATAAGGGTGAAGACCCTGTGCTCGGCCCTGATCCCGTAAGCCTGTGATTCACTTGAGTGTCCCTAGCTCGGTGTGCTGTGAATCCGACCAGTTTATGGTTGGTGCTCATAAACTCAGTGCTAACTGATCGGCATAAGATCGAACCGGTCGGACTGGAGTCAGGTCCGCTACATAAGCCCCCTATCTCGGTATGGCAATTTGAGCCTGTGCCGAGTTAAAGGGTTAGTCGAGCAGTTAATCGACCGATTATAGGAGGAAAACTAGGGCGATGGGACTGTAGCTAGTAAGATAAGGCTGTTGGTAGCCTGTTCATAGCTGTAATCCAGTGGCCCGTATAATGTTGAAGAGTTCGGCGTACGGTCAGTTAAGATGGGGGTAGGTTGGACCGGAATCCGGTCCACGACATAAGCCCCCCAGCTCGGGAAGAGTCATAGAGACTCTGTTCCGAGTTTAGAGCCCTTTTGGGTCGATCGGACGTTCTTTCCCGAGGGTTGGTGGTGACGTAAAAGACTGTTCACAGCCAAGGTCTTTTACTCGGAAGAGTATCACGATTTGGAGATTCTTACACCTCTGTCATCGGGGTGTGTTAAAAGTAATATCATGAATTGGATCGTAACGTTTACGGGGGATGCTGTTGGAATGACTGCCTTGGCCGAGGTGCATTCCTCGATCCTGCGATGTATTTGGCTGATGGCCAAGTTATCGAGGTAGCAATCCCTGATTTCACTTGTAGCCATGCCGATCTGGTCGACCAACCGAGACCGTGGTCAAGTGCGTCGGGACGTGATCCGAAATGAGTGGATGTATTAAAGTAATACCTCGATGAGAGAGGCGTATACCAAATCTGACAGCGATGGGTTAGAAACGTTGTTACATCCCTTATACGATAGGATATGATCTTGATCATCATATGGTGCCAGTATCTAGGTTAGCCTACATCGAATATGTACATACTCTATCACATACCAGTCCCCCACTCAGTAGAGCAACAAAAAGGCTTGTGCCGGGTCATAAGATCTATGAAGCTCTCGGGGCCAAAGCGAGTGAAGAAAGGTTGGAGTATTCAGATCAACTTTGTGCCCGCCTCCTTCACTTGAAAGAGGTGATCGGGAAAGGTCGTTGAGGCTTGTGTCGATTGCATGATAATTGTGAGACGCTAACTGTTGATGTTCGAGGCTTCCTCGAACTCGATCTGGGTCCGAAAGAATTCGTAAAGATATTGGTTGGCGGCAATGATTGTCAACGCATAGCGATCATGGAGGACTCCTTGAGAATACCCAAAGATTGGCGAAGCAACTGATGCTCGGGGTTTTATAGTTCTTCTCAGATTACTTTGAAGACTTGGAGTCTGTTCCTTCCCCCAAACAGCGAGCATCTAAGCCGAGCGAAGCCACTTGTTGATTCGGAGGAAATCTTCCACAATCAGCTGGTGACGACTCGTCATCAAGCAAGATCAGAAATCTAACGAGCTGAAAAGTTCGTCGAGGGTGCCAAGGAGAGGAAGGATGAAGCCGAGAAGGCAAGACCCGAGGCCACACATAATGAAGCAAAGCTCGAGGAAGATTTGGGGGCTTCTCGATCAACTGAGGACAATCGATTCTTTCGTAGGTGCTGCTCCTCAACTTATATTGCTGAACCCCTCTAGAATCAGAGTAATTGTGGCAGATCCATGTTATGGGGTCATCGAGGGAAAGGTGATAGATTATTCAAATAACGAAGCTGAAGTAGACCTCTACTCCCTTGCATAACAAATTCTAACCCGATAAAGCCTGAAGAGGCTTGTGCCGAGTTCGGAAGTCCTGTGATACGTTACAAAGTGTTTAGGTCGGTGCCATATGAATCCGAGGGGAGATGGACGAAATCGGTCAAGCTCGTACAGATGCCGACTAATGAAACCAAGGGGAGGTGACCGATGTGAGGTTCCTCGCCATCGCGAAAATAATTCTGGGAAGGAGGACGAAACAAAAGTGTTTGTTGTGCTCGTAGAACATGATGTCTATTGGGAGAATCTCGAAGCGGCTTGCTTTTGGATTTCTTTGAGCAACTTGTGTGATCATACTTGTACCTTCTTTTTCTTCCATGGTGCTCAGAAACGATCCTATGAGTGGTTCGACCTAAAGATCGAGGCCACCATAAACCATGGTGGTCCGTGCTTGGCCAACGAGAGGAGTTGAGTGCCAAACTAATTTTGTGGTGGCATAGGAAGAAGGGTCAGCATGATGTTTCACTTGCTAGGAAGGATGCCGATCGAGCAATAATGTATTGTGAGTCATTGGGAAGGATGAGCGAGCAAATGTGACGATCCGCGATGATCCGCATGTGCTGGCCCGATTAGATCGGATTCGAGCTTGTTTAAGAAATTTTTGGATTCAGATCTGTGTGGAAGAACACTATGACGGGTTTGAACATTTGTGAGTTGTGAGAGAGGATCTTCATTGTGTGGTTCCTCGGATCTGATGGATCCAAATTAGATTATTAGGTGTTGGCACTGATGGTTCTAATGGATCCAAATAAGAAAATGGACCTCGGCGCTCGGATCCGTGGAGGCACCGACTCGGTGTGAGACAGTTAAGACAAGATGCTCGGTGAGAGGTCGGTGTAGCCCCTCAAAGGTCGGTCCGAGGTAGAGGAGGCCGCATGTACGATCAGCTGAGTGTCGACTCGTTGTGGTCGATTGGTTACTGGGAAGGAGTGTGAGGCGAAGTGAGGTCGGCCTGTGACCCTGATGTTGTGGCAGAAGGTGCATGGATGCTAGAGGCTTCAGTTGTGTTACTTGAAACAGGAATCCGATTGATGACTTTGAGGCCATGACCAGTGATAAATGGAAATAGTCACAGTAAGCATGTTCAACAGAGGAGACAGCGATGTCATCGTGAGATTTTGCCGAAATTATGTTGAAGATGATGTAATATTAGACGCCCAGAGTGACGTGCTGTAATATTAGACGCCAAGAATGACTAAGTTTGTCTGACACCGATTGATTTAAGGATATTGTTGGCGATTGGAAGCTGACAAAAGAGGTCACAACCAGTCGGTTACTTCCCGGTGATTAGCTCGACCTTCGTAGTTGTGTTTATGGATGATGATGAGATCACGGTGTGATGACAACATGGACTCCTGGGACATGCTCAACAGTGTTGAGAATCATTTTGGCATGACTTGGTTCTAAGCATCTAGGTCTAGTTTAGTATTTCAGAATTGCTGATTGCAACGTAGCTCGGTATGTTGATTGTCATTATCTCAACTTTCGAACTATCGAGAGTTGTCGGGCATCCATCTGCTCAGGACGGATACCAGTGTAATACTTAGAGAATGCATATGCAAGCATTGTGCGATAACTTCTTTGTGAGAATGATGGCAGGATTCTTTCGGTCCATCGCCCAGAACTCCGAGAGTGCCATTACCCCATGTGTCCTCAAGCTGTATGGGAATATAGGAGTGGAGGTTGGACTGTTGGGACCAAAACCGATTTAAATAGGGATGAGGATCCTATGCTCGGTCATGATCCTCTAAGTGTCAATCCACTCGTGTCCCTAGCTCGGTAAAACATTGTTCCGACCAGATTCGTGGTCGGTGCTCACTGGTTCAATCCTTAACTGGTCGGCCTGGAGCAATATCGGTCGGACTGAAGTCTGGTTCACTACGTTTAATCCCAGACCGAGCGTGTTGGGGGCACATCACCAGATTGTCGAGATTTCTCGGTCTTCCTTAATACGAACATCCCTCGTTAAGGATTTAACGTCTATCGGTTCCCCTTTTCAGTCCTCGCCCGTTTTTGGAGTGGAGCCACAAGAGACAAAATATTATCACCATAGCCCGGTGTTCAACCACAAGCGTAGGAGGCTAGTTGGAAATCGTTGGAAGAGTGGCGACAATCGTCTGATGAGCGCCCGCCGCGCTTGTCCCATCCATCCCGAATTATGAATCAAACATGAGCCCTTTTCGTTCAGGACACGAGCTCGAAGATTAATCGTGAAGCTTTGGCGAAGTTTTGGCACGTGGGTCCTTACCACCTCATCCTCGCTGTCATCAGCTGGATTCCGAACATGTCGACGTGTTCCCAGTACTTGGAAAACCGTTTTCGCAATGACGAGGATCTCGAAATGGGTTGTTTAGAGAAATGGGTCATCCCACTTATACCTCGCATGTGTATACGAAATTAATAATTAGCAATCGTCGTTAGATTGACAGTTTATGGTGATTAAATAGCAATAATGACAATTATTGGCTGAGTTAATATATAATATCAGTATAGAAGTAGTATGATTTAACAATATCACACGTGATAAACACAATAATGAGAATTATTGGGGATTAAATACTCGTAAGTCATACAAGATTGTCAATAAAAAGATGCAAGAAAATATATCATGCATAGTAATAAGTGACCCACATGAAAAATATGCCAGAGCAATTAATGGTGTTGAACCAGATAAAAACATTAATTTATGAATAATGACAATGTTTAATTGTATGGAACTACTTAGTGTTACTTAAAAGTTATGCACATCAAATATCATTATTCCTTAATGACAGGACTGACATACATTTAAGGATATTTAGAAGCAAGGAAGTTTGTGTCACATATCAACATTTATGAAAAATCATGAGTGCAGAATAAGTGACATGTAATGAAATTAAAGGAATACAGAAAAAGCATTAGGAGCATATGTCAAAAGTATTGCGTCAAGTAGATTAATATTAGCATGTGTGCGAAGTAATCACGTGAAATGCCAAGTAAATAGGAAAGTAATATAGGAACGAGAATTCCATCCCCGATTCGCTAAGGTGAGGAATGTCAGATTGAGGAATGTCGGATCGAAGACTATTGGATTGAAGTCTTCTGTTAATCCTTTCCAAACGAGCTTCATTGAGCGGTTGACCCAGAATAGGAAACTAAAGTAGGGAACACGGTGCATGGTTTCCACAATAGTCTTGTAAATCCGAGGAGAGAAGGGTAGTGAGTGGTTCCCGATGTTCTGAATGTACGAGATACCAAAAGGGGACACTTTCGAAGGTCTGTGCGCAATTGGCACATGTATCCGAAGTGGGAACCACATGTCATCCTTAAGGAGGGAAACTCGGCGCGGGGGTTCTCGCCGTTATCACCATGTTCCGAATAGAGTGACGTTCGGAGAATGACTTGCCCATTAATGAGAATATTGAAAGAGACTGTTCAGTAACTCGAATAACTTTGTTGAGCTTGTTCGGAGTTAAGCCACGTTTGGTGTTAAACTACGTTTTTTCTTTCCTCTTTTCTTCTTCTTTCCTTTTCTTTTTTGTTTGGGCTTGTATGAGATAAGCTCGTAGAATATTTCTTCTTGGTTTAGGCTTGACTAGGTCCATACTTTTTTTTGGGCCAAGGGCCCCCTTTTTTTTTGTTTTTTGTTTCGAATTGGGCCCTTTGGCCTGTTACCTTTGGAACCCTAGGGTTCCTTCCTCTTCGAGCAGCAGCAGCTGCTACGTGCTGCACGCCAAAGGAATGCGGCGGTGGTAAGAACTGCAAATACCGGTGACGATGGAAACGTTGCTGCGACTTCTCGTTGTTCGCCGAATTGCAGCGACGACGACTATCGAGGAAGAGTGTTGTGTCCACGGAATCGTACAACGACGGTTCTGCGTGGCGATGGTGGTCCCTATTGGAATCAGAGGCTGTCGTCAGTGCGGTTCTTTCCCCCCTGGTTCGCGAACCCCTTCTCTGGTTCGTGAGTCGTTCGTCACAGCGAAGGCAGCGGTGGCTTCGAGAATGAAGGGAGAAGAGAGCTTGCGATTGATCGCGGAGGGAGAGAGAGAAAGTGGATCGCGCGGGCTCGACGGCGGATACCGTTCGAGGTTTTGGGGTTCGAAGAAACTCCGAGCGGCTTAGCCATGAAAACGCAGCCTTGAACCTCTGATTACCTTCATCCATGGAGAACAAAGGCGCAGCAGACATGAGAGCGATGACGACGGATTCGGGGTGGACCGAGTCAAGCCTATATTTCCGAAACGTGGAGCTTGAGGAAGAGAGCTCACACAGGAGAAGATCAGCCGCAAGATCACCACGGAGTCGTGAGTGGTGGCTCTTCGCCGTTCTTGAACGAGTGGCGATTTTGAGCTTGTTCCAGTATTAGGAGCAGCGCCCCTATTCTTCTCCGTCCTCCATGGATCCTTCATTCTTCAAGCTGATATGCGAGGAATACATGAGCCAGAGCAGCCTTGATGGCGGCAGCCTCACCGAACCGGCCACCGGGAACGGCACCGTGAACGGAATCTGGAACACCTGAACCTTCATTCTTTTTCTTATTTTTTGTATTTTTTTTGGGTGGGAATCCTAGTTTATCGTTCCCCACAGACGGTGCCAATGTAGTGTTCCTCGATGTGTTTGGTGGGTTATTGTAGCTGGCGAGGGTGACCCCGGTCCTACGTATCCCTAGTGAAAAGGGAATCAAGCCACACGTAGTTCTTGAGAGGGTTGATAGAACATACCTTAGCCCTTATAGCATGGTGGTACTTATAGGGGAAGTTGTTGTGTGCATGTAGGCCTATATGGGCCCGTTAGCTCGATGTGTTTTTTTAGGACTAGGAAAAGTGCCGTTTAGATAGCCTTTCTAGAACCTGTAACAGATAAACACAGTAGTTATCTCGTAGTTTATCGAGGCGTGCGGGAATATAGGAGTGGTGGTTAGGTTGTTGGGACCGTATCTGGTTCTGTCAAGGGTGAAGACCCTGTGCTCGGCCCTGATCCCGTAAGCCTGTGATTCACTCAAGTGTCCCTAGCTCGGTGTGCTGTGAATCTGACTAATTTATGGTCCGTGCTCATAAACTCAGTGCATAAGATCGAAACGGTCGGACTGGAGTCAGGTCCGCTACAATTTCCTCATTTAATAACTTTTATTATTTATAAAATCTAAAGGTGGAAACAAAAGTTTTTATTATATATATCATATTAATTAAATGTAGAATTAATAAAAATAAAATTTCTTTATTTTATTTATGATTTTATAGATGTTTCTTTTTTCGTATTTGCAAAACTTGACAACAATGATTAAGTTTTTAGATAATTACAATTTTTTTTGGTTGTGGACAAACGGTTCCCTGAATTGACAATTAAAAGTTATTTTTATGAGATGTAGATATTACAAAGTTCTATGTCCATATTAGATAGGGGTCCATGTTAAGAATTTTTAGCCAGACAAGAGTGAGCTCTTGGTCCTACGTACCCGTTCGAACAAAGTTCTAAGGATCAAGACTACGTAGTTCTTTCAAGCACATAGATTCAGTGCATGTGTAAGATAATGCCGATTTCGAGCTATTCCTAAGAGCGTTTGACGATATGCCCCTCCTCTTAGAAAGGTTGTTTGCGGGCTTGTATCCTCTATCTGAATGAGTTGAGCACACCATTTCAGATCTTGAAGTTAGAACTCTCAGTACTGTTTGGCAGTGACCTTCATGATGTTGTTGAGCTTCTGGGATGGGATAGGGATCAAATACCACCATGAGGATGGCAAGGATTTTGGATAATCTCTCTACTAAGATTCTCTCTACATGGAGTATTGATATAATCTGAGTATACTTTTTGTGTATTGCAATTCTGAGGTTGTGGTTGTGTATTGGATATGTCTTTAGTCATATGCTTAAGGCAAGTATTAATAGAATCATGATGAGCAGCTTGGCTTGATGTATTTCCTTGATAAAACTTTTATCTTTGAGGATACTCTTCGTGTGATCTTATTTTGTTTAGATAAGGTGTGACCCCTTACAATTGTTGATAATCTAGTAATAATCTTCCCTTAAGAAACCCTAACTCGTGACTTCTTGTTCATCAAATTTCTTGAGATACACCTTTCGTTTCTCTTTAATCTTCTTCACTGTGTTTTATACTAAATTGAATCTGGCTTCTATATCTCTATTAATAGTGAAACATCATAAACTTGCCACAACAATTTTGGCTTCTCAACTTTAGAATTAGGTAAATCTTGCTCTTAAAATCCTAAATTCCTAACCACGAATGGTTTTCAAGAGGTCAATGATACCCTGATAATGGACATCCTCTTAGGGCGTCATTATTCCAAAACCTTCCCTTTTGCTTCCTAGTTTTAGGAAAAATTAAATTCAATTGGGACTTGAGAGAGAAACCAGGAAGTTGGGAAGACTATGAGTGGGTGTCAATCAGCGCGTTGCATGCCAAATTAACTTTTATTCAGACCACTAAAGTTCATGACTTCATAATCTGTGATTAATCTTCTTCTTCCCGTTTCTTTATTTCAATTTCATCATCTAATGAGCGGATTTGCTCAAGTCGTGATTTGAATTCCTTTGAGCCCCCATTCATGATGATGTATAAGTTCCTTTTTTCGTATTTAGAGTTGAAACTTCCTTTGGATGTGTAACACCCCAATTTAGTCAACTCGAATATATTTTTATTTAGTGAAAAACCTGGGAAATGTTTTTTTTTTTACATTGGTGACATGGACATGAGATCATTTTCATAAAAACGTGCTCTTGTAAAATAAATCATCCATGTCCCTCGTCACGCATCAAGTTCCAAATCGAGATGTATGTTACCAGCATCACGCTTTGTAACTCTTTCTTCCATTTTCATAAAATATTTCGTTCATCAAAATAACTTTGTTTTACAAATAGTACTTTCAAATCCAGTCACATTATCAGAGTAGCAAATTTTTCCAAAACATATTGCATCTTTAAAATAGTTACATCAGGGTAGAGCCAGTTCTTTTAAGTACATCTCAAGATAGTGCATTACATATTTAAAAGATAATTAAAAACCTATACTATGAGGTACCACCATCACCGGGCACTCCTGGCAACTCCTACGGCTCCTCTGCATCTTAAAATATTTTTTCGTCATCATCGGGAAACGATGGATTCATAGTGAACTCTTGATCTGTCAACACGAGCCTAATCATCATGTCCTGCATGTCCAATCCCTCCAGCGTGAACAGTGGATTAGTGACCTCCACACTGATGGGTCCACTCCATCTCCAGCCAACCGGAGTCAACTCCCAGCTTCCATCGTCCAACGGGCTCACGACGACATTGATGCTATATGCCATCTGCGCTGCTTGGTATAGAATACCAGCAGAAGAAATAGGGTAGAAGAGAGAGTGAGCGATCCAGAACGATTTCTCGTCGACGGGTGGAATTATAGAAGGCACAATATTAAGACCAACACACAACAATATATATATATATATATAGGTCAAATAACAAAATTCACAACATAAGTTCACCTCATCATCATCAACATCAACGTCATTACACAGTGATACTTTTATTCGTACCATTCTCTCTCTTCACATTCATTTCTTTCATTACTTATTTCATTCTGCCACGTCACATCTCATAATCATAACAACATCACATCCTTAGTCTTATACATGCTTTCTTGTCACTTGACCCTTTTCTACTTTCTTTCTCAACCATCCGCACTGTATTTTAATCTCTTATTCCAACGATCCTTTTAATAATTTTATCTTACTTTATTAAGTCTTATCAAAGCGCATCCAACGATGACAGTTTATATTTTATTTATTGATATTAAAAATCTATAGTGTTATATCATGCATCATTACAATATGTTAACTACTACATGTGATTGTTTACTCTAAATTATTTCAATTCTTATTTAAATAGCGATATAACAATAATGACTCACTCCATATCCCTATATGTGTGGCAGGTATTAGTGGCTTAACAGAATTTGTTCTGTGTAGAGATGAGGCCACTCTCGGCAAGGGAGTGGGAGTTCGAGGAGGACCCGAGCAATTGTTGAGGATGATGTGGATATCACCCAACGCCATCCAAACCCTCGTTCTTGCATCAAGCCTAGGCGAATGCCCGTACCCAAAATGTGCTCCATGCAGCCCCACCTGGATATTCTTACCGACAAGACTCACCTCCTAGGTCTCCCCATTCACCGACTCCATTTTGTAGAACCTGGAGGACTCCTTCAACTTCCTTATCCGGAAGAGATGATCATGAAGTGGCATCTACTTCTCTTCCCACTCGTAGAGTTTGTTTTGCTTTACCGCCCTAATACACACTGAGTCCCAGGGTGGTAAGCAATAGTGAGGGGGAAGAGGAGGAAGACACCATGGAAGAGGAAGAGGAGGAGGATTTCATTGAGAACTTGACGGGTAGCCAATGGAGGAACGAATAAATGGTAAGAATGCCCTAGCGGCTGGCGGTAGGTACGGTAGCATGTTATGGGATGTCGTTTTTAAAAGCATTGTGAATTTTGATCTACATGACTCTAAGTTGTATGTCATGTAGTGTAAAATTATAGATTTTGAAAATTACAAATAAAAATGTAAATATTATTGTGTTTTGAATTTTCCATGATTATTTAGAAATAATTAAGTACTTAAAAGTAATTGGAAATGAAAATAAGAATTTTTATAATTAATTAAAAATAATTAGGAAGTAATAAAATATGATTTTTGGCCAAAAATATCTTCAATAACCGGTTAAGGGAGGTCAATAACCTGTTATTCTAGAGAATTCTGGAAAATTCTGGGTGAATTAAAAAACGATAACAGGTTAACAGAGGACGATAACTGGTTATCTTAGGCAAAAAATGCCCAAATTTTCACTGAGTTAACCGGTTAATACATTATTGATATATTGTCAATGATTATGTTTCTATCTTGTATTACTTATTCAAGTGCTATTTACATAGACTATAAGATAATGGCTCACTCCCAATGTTCCTAATTTTTAGATTATAAAAATTACTCGATTAACCTATGTTAACACGTGCTACTCGAGTAGGCCTATCATGCTAATCGAGTAACCAGTACAGACATTGATTAAAAACAATGCTTTTCAAATGTACTTTGACAATTACTTTAATTTGAGCTATTTTAATCAAGATTAAGTTTTCTTCACTCTTAATCAAACAATATTATAAGCTTCATTAAGATCACCTAAAGCTACCCACTCTCATGATATGTATTGCATAAAATAAAATATTACATTGATTAAGAATTAAAATAAATCCTAATTCTAATCTTCATGAGTGTAGCTTCTTTGTTGAAATGTTGTTGCTTGAAATACGTTTGATATCATCAAAACATAGAAACCTACAAACTCCCCCTTTTTTATGATGACAAACCTCCTTTTCAATTAAGCACTAAGTTTTAAAAATACTCCCCCTAAATGTAATACACTTAGGAAAAATATAATAAAACTTATCCTACAAGAACAACATCAACAAAATATTCTCCCCCTTTTGGCATCATAAAAAAGATTTAAAGTGAATAAGAAATGTCCTTTGCCAAAAGTGGAAGGTAAGTGTAATAACCATGATATAGAGAATAAAATATAGTAGAGACTAAAATAATAAGTCAAAATCAGAGTAGAGTCTAAACTATATAAAATCTCATAATAGTGCTAAAAACTAACATTAACAAGAACAAGTCAAAACAGAGCACCATTACCATAGTTCATAAACACCATTAAATCATAATCAGGCAAGTCATGCAGCAAAAACATAGTCCATAGTCATAAGATATCAACCATAGTCAAAAGATAAACTAGGCCATACACAAGGCCCTAGAAACATCCAAAAGACATAACAAAGTCATAATCTAAGTCATAACATCATAAACCAGTAACAAAATAAACAGAACCAGCAGAGAAGCAGTACAAGAGTTAGTGAATGAGTGAGAAAAGAGTAAGAAAATCCCAACATGAACATCATCAAGCAAGAAACCACAAGGCTAAGGGTTTGGTGGAGTGGGAAAGTGCTGGGAAAAGAGATCCGAGATATGATCCATCAACCTCTGCTCCATAGCCGCATTCTTAACATCTTGACGAATCTCCAAAGCCTCTAGCTGCTCATCAATATGCTGAACTAATGAAGCATGGGCAGCTTTTGCATCAAAAGGAGTATCCAAATTTTCAAAGTCAATGAAATCCTCAAGACGTGGTCCATGATCCGTTTCCATGAGATCCAGTGGTTGAGCAGAAGCAGAAGGACCAGCTTGGTCACCAGCAGGAGCTTGAGCATCTTGCTCTAAAGCTTTGATTTGAGTTTTCCACAACCAAGCCCTAGATGGCTTATGATAAGCAATTTTCATGTAATTGATGTGATGATCATTCAAGCACCAATTTTTCTTTACATCACGTTCATAGGACTCATCAATAACAAAAGGAACCCGATAGTGCCTAAGCAACTTAGTAACATGCATAGGATAGGGTAAATATTGAGTAGGAGGAGATTGAGCAGCATCATACATCCTAGCAAGTACTATCTTATTCCAATTAATTTTATATTTCTTCTTAATACCATGAAACAATTTCAAATCATCTTCTTGCACCTGAGCATAGTTCTGGTTACCTTTTGGAAGCAAACAGTAACTAATAATGTACATCAATATCCTATCTTCAGCATGCAAAGGAGAAACATTCTTAGTAGCCTTATTGTCCCAAGTTTCACCAGGCCTAAGTGCATCAGTATATACAAGTCCAGGGTCCACAACCAAATCAACACAGTCCTCATCACCAAGATAAGTACCCTCATCCTCTAATCCAAACAATAATCTCAAGTCATCAGGTTTAATCACAAAATGTACTCCCTTAACCTGACTTTGGTACTCACCATCTATTTTTGTAAAATTCTGATAGAACTCTTGAACTAACTTAGGGTAATAGTGAGTATTGAACTCCAAAAACCTTTGCACATTCTGAAATACCAGATTATCATAGAAATTGAACTTTTCTTTTCTTAGCCAAGCATAATTCACATACCGTTTAATACCAAAAGTACGACGATCAAACTTGTGAGCACGGGAGTCACGCTCCGCTGCAGAAAACCAAGGATGATTCTGGCTAGAAACCTTTTTGCCCTTCTTACGTGGAGGTTCTGCTGAAGAAGAAGCCATAACCTCTGAATTGAAGGAGGAAATTCGTGGTTTAGGGTTTTTGGGTTCGGTTAGGGTTTGGAAATTTGGGGAAAATTGAAATTTTGGGAGAAATTGGTTAAATTGATGGAGGATATAAGGTGTATTGGTGTTATGATGAAGAAATATGAGAAGAAATTTAGTGATTTTGGGTGATGTGGTTGCCTATGGTTCGAATTGATGATGAATGCATGAGAGAAGACGGAGAGAAGAACGAGAGGAGAGAGAAAAAGAAATGAAAAATGAGTAAAAACTGAAGTGCAGGTTTTAAAAGTTATCGGGTTACTCGAGTAGATTGGCCATTTCTCGAGTAGTTCGAGCGTTAATCGAGTGAAAAAGCTGTAACTCGATTAAGTGCGCAAGAGGTTTAAAAATAACTCGAGTAACAAGTCAATTAATCGAGTAATGCCGAAAGTAGTTTAAAAATTAATCGAGTGACAGTGTCTTTACTCGAGTAATGCCGAAAGAGATTGAAAAATTAATCGAGTAAGAACCCTGTTAATCGAGTAGTCTGCACTAAAACTTAAAAAATTTCAAATTTTTCTTAAACACAAACGCATAGAAACACATAGCATTTAGCACACAAACAATAAAGCAAGTAAACATATTAGAGGGAAAAACATTGACACACAACTACATATCAAGAGAATTAAATGAACACTTTAAACATACAACTTACTCAAGATCAAAAACATAATGAAATAGGCACTTGAGGTGATTAATAAAAGTTTCAAATACAATTAGCTAATGGTAGACTCATCAAAAATACCAAGTTCCCTTCTAATTTTATAGAAAGTATCTCTTGGTAGAGGTTTTGTAAGAATATCAGCTAATTGATCCGAAGTTTGAACAAACTCAATAACACAATCACCTTTTTGAACATGATCTCGTAAAAAGTGATGCCAAATTTCAATATGTTTTGTCCTTGAATACAATACCGGGTTTTTAGTCAAATTAATTGCAGAAGTATTATCACATTTTATAGGGATTTTTGTCAAATTTAAACCAAAATCCGATAATTGTTGCTTAATCCAAAGGATTTGAGCACAACAACTACCGGCCGCTATGTATTCGGCTTCCGCGGTTGATAAAGCTACACAATTTTGCTTTTTAGAAAACCACGATACAAGTGAACTACCAATTAAATGGCATGTTCCGCTTGTACTTTTTCGCTCAACTTTACAACCAGCAAAATCGGAGTCCGAATAACCTATTAATTTTAAAAATGCATCCCTAGGATACCACAAACCGGTATTGGTTGTACCTTTTAAGTATTTCATTATTCTTTTAACAGCAGTTAAGTGTGACTCTTTTGGATTAGCTTGAAAAACGTGCACACATACAAACACTAAACATGATGTCAGGTCTAGAAGCAGTTAAGTATAACAAACTACCTATAATTCCGCGATACTTTGTTACCTCTATAGCTTTTCCAACCTCATCTTGATCTAGGTAGCATGCAACACTCATTGGAGTAGAAGCGGACTTGCACGAATCCATGCCAAACCTCTTGAGAAGTTCCCGACAATATTTACTTTGATGTATATAAATGCCATCATTTAGTTGCTTTATTTGAAGGCCAAGAAAGAAAGTAAGCTCTCCCATCATCGACATCTCGAATTCGCTTTGCATTAAATCTGAAAACTTCTTACACAAGTTATCATTAGTAGCACCAAAAATAATATCATCAACGTATATTTGAACCAAAAGTATATCCTTATCGGAACGTTCAATAAAAAGAGTAGTGTCCACAGTACTTCGTTTAAAACCTTTTTCTAATAAAAAATTGCTTAGTCGATCGTACCAAGCTCTAGGAGCTTGTTTAAGACCATACAAAGCCTTTTTCAACTTAAAAACGTAGTCCGGATGTTCAAAACTTTCAAATCCAGGAGGTTGTGAGACATAAACTTCCTCTTGAATGTATCCGTTAAGAAAAGCACTTTTGACATCCATTTGGTACAATTTAAAATTCATTATAGATGCAAAAGCGAGAAGAATACGAATAGCTTCTAATCTAGCTACGGGAGCATAAGTATCATCATAATCAATTCCTTCTTCTTGACTATAACCTTGTGCTACCAACCTAGCTTTATTTCTAACAATAATACCCGATTCATCTAACTTATTCCTATAGACCCAACGAGTGCCAATTTTAGGACGATCATTAGGTTTTGGCACAAGCTCCCAAACTTGGTTTCTTTCAAATTGATTTAATTCTTCTTGCATGGCCATAACCCAATGATCATCTTGAAGAGCCTCTTTGACATTCTTAGGTTCTATTTGAGATACAAAGGCAACATAATAACAAAAATTATTTAATGTGCTTCGGGTTACCACCCCCTTAGCAATGTCACCTAAGATGTTAGAAACCGGATGATTTTTGTTTGACTTCCAAGCAAGTGGTAGTTGAGGTTGTGTCTCTTGTGCTAAGTCTTTATCATGTGCTTGCACCTCTCCATTCTCAACTTGAGTCTCCACTAATTGTTGTGGTGTTGACTTCTCATGATCCATATGAGTACCTACATTATCATCATCACAAGAAACAACACAATCTCCTCTCGGAGATTCATCAAATACAACATGCACGGATTCCTCAACGGTTAAAGTTCTTTTGTTATAGACACGAAATGCTTTACTATGGGTTGAATAACCTATGAATATACCTTCGTCGGCTTTGGAATCAAACTTGCCGACAGGATTCTTACCGTTATTTAAAATAAACACCTTACATCCAAATACATGAAAATATGAGATATTTGGCTTTCGCCCTTTTAAAAGTTCATAAGGTGTTTTATTTAAATGAGGACGAATAAGAACCCTATTTATCACATAACAAGCGGTGTTTACCGCATCAGCCCAAAAATAGGAAGGAACTCTAGATTCTTTAAGCATTGTACGAGCAAGTTCCTCTAAGACTCGATTTTTCCTTTCTACAACTCCGTTTTGCTCCGGAGTCCTAGGGGCTGAAAATTGATGGTCAATACCAAATTTTTCACAAAACGCATCAAACTTAGCATTTTCAAACTCACCTCCATGGTCACTTCTAATAGTCACTATTTTCAAACTTAGTTGATTTTGGATGAGTTTGGCAAACTTTTTAAAACTTTTGTATGTTTCACTTTTTGCGGATAAAAACAAAGTCCATGTGAATCGAGTGAAATCATCTACTAAAACAAATCCATAGTAATTGCCACCTAAACTCCGAACTTGTGATGGGCCAAACAAATCCATGTGGATTAGCTCCAATGGCTTTGTTGTGCTTATCACATTTTTAGGTTTAAAAGAGCTTTTAACTTGCTTGCACTTTTGACATGAGTCGCAAATGCTATCAAGCTTGAAATTTAATTTAGGCAAACCAATTACTAGGTCTTTTCGTAAAAGTTTATTTAATTGATTCACATTGACATGTGCAATTCGTCGATGCCAAAGACGAATTTCATCATCAAAAGATTTAAAACATTTTGAAAATAACGAAGTTATCTCATCCAAATCAATTAAGTAAGTGTTATTAGAGCGACGACCAACAAACTTAACACTATCATCTATACTACTCTTAATAAAGCATAGTTCCGGAGTAAAAGTCACATTGTTGCCCATATCACATAGTTGGCTTATACTAAGCAAGTTGTGTTCTAAGCCTTCTACGTATAGGACATTTTCAATGACAAGGTTAGATACGTTACCAATCTTACCAACTCCTAGAATTTTGCCCTTGTTGTTGTCGCCGTAAGTCACATGACCACCACCTTTAGAAGTAAGCTCAATGAAATGCGTTTTGTCTCCCGTCATGTGTCTCGAACACCCACTATCCAAGTACCATCTACGTTCCTTGGTTCGAAGACACACCTACAAAAACAATATCATTTGGTTGACTTAGGTACCCAAGTTGTCTTGGGTCCTTTGATGTTAGCATGGGGTGAAGTCCCCTTAACAATCCAAATATACTTTCCACTTGGTATACCAAACCTTTTAATGTTGCATTTATTCGTGGTATGCCCAAAAATCCCACAATAATGACAAGTTGGAGTTTTTGAAAAATTGATTTTAGAGAAAGTTCCAACTTTGTGAAAATGTTGATTTTTGGGTTTGGTAAAACCAAGTCCAGCTCTATTACTATTATTTCTTTGATTAGAAAGAAAATGATCTAAGCATGTGTATCCTCTTGTGAGCCTTGTAATTCTATCATTCAAATTAAAAACTTCTTTTTCTAGAGATTTGCAATTATCACAAGATAAGATATCATTTGTTTTCAAATCACAATTGCATGTAGAATTTGCATAAATGAGTTCAATTGTTTCATTTTGAAGCTTAAGCTCCTCTAGGGAGTTTTGTAATTCCAAAATTTTTTCTTGTTGCTTCAAGATGAAATTCTTTCTTTCAACATTTATTTTTGCAAGTTTCTTCAACTCTTTATGCATTTCTACATACACATTATACAATTCATTAAAGGAGGGGGAATTAGAACTAGAGCTAGCATCGGAAAGATAATCTACCTCATTGACGTTGTCACTTGATTTCATGCTCGAAGATGCTTCTTCATCAAGCTTCGTCATCAAACAAAGGTTTGCAAGTTCTTCATCTTCCGATGAGCTAGATGATGATTGATTCTCCGGTTCATCCCACACTATGTAAGCCCTTTTTCCTTTAGATGAGTTGGGCTTCCAATTGTCACCTTCGAACTTTTTAGAGTTAGTTGGACAATTTGATCTATAGTGACCAAGCTTCCCACACCCATGACATTTGATGTTTTCTTTGTTAGTCTTATTCCTTGGTTGAGTGTCCTTAGAATCTCTTGATCTATTCCTATTGAAGTTACTCTTTTTCTTAAGGAACCGTCCAAGCTTTTTGACTAACAAGCCAAGAGTCTCATCATCTATTTCGGAGTCCGAGTCATCCACTTGAGAGTGATCCTCATGTGCCTTTAGGGATTTTGAAGTTGATTTAAGAGCAATCCCCTTTTTCTTTCTATCGGCATCTTCATTCATGGATAATCTCCCAAGCTCCATTTCATGCTCTTGAAGCTTTCCGAATAGAGTTGCTAAATCAATTTCGTCTAGATCCTTAGCCTCCATGATGGTCGTCACCTTAGGTTTCCATTCCCTGCTAAGACATCTTAAAACTTTATTAACAATTTCACCATTAGTTAGTATTTTTCCAAGAGCAGAAAGATGATCTATGATATGCGTAAAGCGCTTTTGCATGTCACCTATATTTTTATTAGGCAACATACGAAAGAGCTCATATTCATGCATGAGAGTGTTAAGCCTAGCCCTTCTAACCTCAGTCGTGCCCTCATATGTGACTTGTAGTGTGTCCCACATTTGTTTTGCATCAGTGCATTGGGATACCCTAAAGAACTCATCATATGAAAGAGCGGACGTGATGATGTTTTTCGCTTTTAAATCATATTTCACTTTCTTTTTATCATCATCCGACCAACTCGATTTTGGTTTTGCAGAAACAACATCATTTACTTTAGTTTGAGGAACAAAAGGTCCATTCTCTATAGCGTTCCAAATTTCTATATCAATGGCTTCTATAAAAAAATTTCATTCGGACCTTCCAATAAGCGTATCCCTCACCATTGAATAGTGGGGGGCGATTAATGGAAGCTCCTTCACCACCAAAAGGAAAATTTGAGCCCATTGTTTCCAAAAATTAGGATCTTTTCGAAAAAGCTTGTTAAGGCTCAGATTTTTCGTCCGAGCTCTGATACCACTTGTTGGAAACCAACAAGCAGCTCAAAATAGTCTAGAGGGGGGTGAATAGAGTATTGAAGCCTTAGTACAAATATTTCGATCACCGTAGAGAATGGTTTTGAGAAAATAAAGTTTTCTTCAAAAATTTCACTGACTAATCGATTAATAAGGAGCCTAATCGATTAATGTCGCAAGCCACTTTTGAACTACTCGAGTAATTGGATTGTTACTCGAGTAATGCCGCAAGTAACAAAAATATTAATCGATTAATGAACGAATTACTCGATTAATCTGGGCAGAAAAATGATGAAAACTGATTTTGATGAGAATTCTTTTAGAATCGCAATGCCCTGATGATTCAACAAATTATGAATGAATACTAGAACAATTTACAAGTAAATTTACCAACCAATTTAGGTCAATTAATCAAAGATATGAAAAACCCCAATTCTAACCTAAATTCAATTATTCTTGAATTAATGCAAACTTGAAAAGAAAACTATGAAGACGATGATTTATCCTGGTTCACTCTCTACGACTGAGAGCTACTCCAGTCCCCTTTATCTAAAAGATAAAGAGTTTCTACTAGACAATTCAATTGTTAGAATTACAATGTTAAGATGCAACTTCTCACAAAGCTATCCTATCTTAACCCCTCTCAAAGAGTGTACCAAACTCTTTGATGTTCTAACCCAATTGAATTCCTTGTCCGTCTTCTTTTGATTTGTTGAAGATGCTTCCAACCAAATCCTTTCCAATTTTCTTTGACAACCTTCAAAGACTTTACTTGTGAAATTCTTCACCTTTGTTGAATTCTTGATTGTGCAACCTCTTGTTGCAAATAGCTTCAACACACACTTGAAAACTAGAAAGATCTTGATCTAAATCAAACTTAGAATATTGAATTGATCTTGAGTGAAGAATAGAGAAAATTGTTGAATCTTGATTTCTCAAAGAAAGTTTAGTAATAGCTCTTGAAAATGAAAGTATATTGCTCAATATGAAAAATTATGAAAGAGTTTGTAACCTTGTCCAAGTACAAATGAGGTCTTTTTATATTTTTCTGAAACAGTACGTGTTACTCGAGTAATGATTAACACACTACTCGATTAACTAGTGTTAAAACATACTAATCGATTAATGATTATCTCATTACTCGATTAACCTATGTTAACACGTGCTACTCGAGTAGGCCTATCATGCTAATCGAGTAACCAGTACAGACATTGATTAAAAACAATGCTTTTCAAATGTACTTTGACAATTACTTTAATTTGAGCTATTTTAATCAAGATTAAGTTTTCTTCACTCTTAATCAAACAATATTATTAGCTTAATTAAGATCACCTAAAGCTACCCACTCTCATGATATGTATTGCATAAAATAAAATATTACATTGATTAAGAATTAAAATAAATCCTAATTCTAATCTTCATGAGTGTAGCTTCCTTGTTGAAATGTTGTTGCTTGAAATACGTTTGATATCATCAAAACATAGAAACCTACACTCGGCTATAGAGGGAGAGGTCGTAGGTCTTTATTTGTTAAAACTGCTCCCGTAGGTACTGACGCTGAGTCTTCTTCCCTTTCCTTAGGAATGGTTCGCCGCTGCCTCACTCACCCCGAGGAGTTCCCTCTTCCTCCAGATGCAGGAGATTATGACTGCGTGGATCGGGATGTACTAGGGTCCCGTTCGTCCCTTACCACGGAAAGTGTCGGGTGTTTGAGGGCATTGTTATTGCCATGTCCTAGGGACAACACTAGTAATGCATACAGGATATCGACAGTGGGGGTGAACGAACGGGTTTGCTCTAGAGTGCCCGAGGGGCAACCATACTTCTACATGTATGCCGAGATAATGATGGCGCTCGGGATTATGATGCCTTTTACTGAGATAGAAATGCAGCTTCTGAATCGACTAGGTATCGCGTCGAATCAACTTCACTCTAATAGATGGACTTTTATCCGTGCTTTTCAAAAATTCTATGAGGCTGTGAATATATCTTGTATGATCCGAGCCTTCCTTTGTATCTTCGTGCCGCAAGCTACTGTTTTAGAAAAAGGGTCAAACAAAACGGCTGTGGGTTTCACTCAAAGCGGGCTCTTTTTACAAAGTTCTCAGATTCATGGAAGAACTTCAAACCGCAATATTTTAAGTATAGCCATGTCGGCGATGGTGCCTATTGGTTTTTTGGAAACGACCTACCTCGGTTCTGCTGTCCTGGTCACCAGCCTTTTATGATCGAAATGCTAATCGGTACCAATTCAATTAAAAGATTGAGTTGAATGATGCCGAAAGGCACACATGTGACTGCTTTGCTACCTACCTAGAGGCTAATGGTCAGATAGACATAAGGAGGATAGTGAAAGCCTCCGTGGTGGAAGTCCGGTCCGAGCTTGGTGATATATATATATATATAGTTTTTTTTAACCCTTGTTTTACCTTTCTGCAGCTGAGATGACTCAGAACAATGCTCGTCTTGCTTAATTGGCTGCTGCTCGCCATTCGAACAAACCTGTTGGACAAGTTGTGGCAAATTCTCCAAGTGCCCAAACCTGGGCTCAGGCTTCAAGCGAGGCTACTTCTCAGAATGCCACTATGCCGCCCATTGTTACTGTTGCTGAGGTTCCTACTACGGTTACTCCGTCTTGGGTTACGGGAAGTGCTTCAACCCCCCTCCTCGTACATTATGATGAGGAGGAGGATCACACTCCTCTCGCGAAGAGGCAGAGATTGGATAAGGGCAAAGGTCCGTTGACCAAGGAGGATCCTGCTCGCACCCCTTCTCGAATCCAAGCTCAATCGTTGAACTTTGATCCGAGTGTTCCAACTGTTTGGACTCGCCCTATTCCCGAGCAGATACTTGGTTCTATTTTCACTGATCAGGATGATGCTAGACTCCTTGCCTAACCCACGGAATTCCTTGAGGGTAACTTCCGCGCTTTAGGACGTGCCTCTCTCCGAGCTACCAGCATGTTCTATTTTATGGCTCATCATATCCAGGAGTTCGGTCTGACAGCTGGGGAGCGAGAAAGAAAGGTTGTTGTTGCTCAGCAGATTCAGTCTTATAAGGATGCAAATGAGACCTTGGTGGAGACCAACAGTACTCTTGCCAAGGAGAAATATTTGCTTGAAAAAGCTAAGGATGAGGCACTCCAATCAAGGGATGATGCGATTCGATAAAGGAATGAGGCGGTGAAGGCCAGGGAGGAGTTGGAGGTGAGGCTTAAGAGGAAGGAAGAAGTAGAGACGCGGTTGGCTATTTCTGAGAAGTCTCTGCAAGATTCCGAGGGTAATCTAACTGAAGCGCGTTAGGAAGCCGAGAGGCTTCGGATTCAGCTGGAGAAGATGAGGGCAAAGGCCCTTAAGCATAAAATTGGTTCTACGAAGAACTACTTCAACTGGGACCATGTTGTTGACGATTCGTTTCATAATGCACTGAGGCAGTTGAAGATTCTCAACCCCAACCTTCAGATTCTCGGGTCCCATCCTTTATTCGGGGTAAAGCAAGGTCGGATTGTTGATTATTCAAACGGTGAAGTCGAGGTGGATCTCCAGTCACTGAACCTGCTGAACCCATTGAAAGGTGTTAACGAGGATGACGAGGGGGAGGAGGAAGATTTTGATGAGTACACCGTTGTTCTTTCTAATGTGGAGTAACTTGTTGCTTTTTAACCCGTATGTTTGGGTTTTTGATTCTGCTTGTAAGCTCGGCCATGTGTTTAGGCCTGTTTTGATTTTAATGCAGAACATGTTGCTTTATGTATAACAACTTTATCTTGCTATGATTTATCTTGTCTTTATGCTTCCGTGCTTGATCACTCTCTAGCAAGTATACTAGATCGCAAAGTAATACAGTCAATAAGACCAGATATCGTCCCTCAGAGATTGCAAATTGTTCAATTAATTTCCACCAAAGAGTAATTAAAAGTAAAATTTATAAGTTTCTAACTAATTAATTAAGATTGAATAAAAACAGAAATTAAATAGAAGTTGTGAGTGATTTGAGAAAGATGTTAGGAACATGGTTTCATTGTAGGTGTTGTTTATTTATCATGAATCTCTGTTTTTCCCTAAATCATGAACAAATTCCTAAATTGGTAACTATTAGATCCCTCTTGTATAATTACCGTTTATTATTCAATTAGATAATCCTTAATTCCTTAAGAGATTAAACTATTGAATAATCTTAATTAAGAACAGGGAATTAATCATGTTATATAATGACCCAATTGTATCCCTACTTGTTGAATAACTATATTGTTTGAAGGCATGGCCTATTCTAATTCCTAATCTCTCAATTGAAGAATTAGAGATCCAAAACAAGACATAAATTAGCTAGATTTATGAATTGGAAATAAAACGCAATCAAACACATGATTTAGAAACGGAAAAACATCAATTCATGAAATCAATAAACTAATCCATACAAATTCACCAATTCCAAACACAAGGGTTTTAGTTACACAACATGAAAATAAGAACAAGAGAAATAGAAGAATGCATGATTACCATGGAAAAGCCTTGGATCTTCCAATCCTTGATCTTCTCCTCTTCTAAAACTCCTAAAATTATGTAATCTCCCTCTCTAAAAGCTGCCTAACCTAGTTCTAAAACCTATATTTAAAAGATAAAACGAAATCCAAATTAATCCCCTGAAAAACGCATCAGAAATCAGCCCAATTGGGCCTCCACGTACATAGCGCGCCTGGGCGTGCCAGGTCTGATAGCCTTAAATTAACGCTGCTTGCGCGCCTGGGTGTGCTTAGTAACTTCCAGCTCCGTTTCTCCCTGTTCTTGCGCCATTTTCAAGGTCCTTTTGTCCTCTTTTCAACTCCAATAATATTTTCTTCATTTAAGCTCCAAAAGTACCTGAAACATACCCAAAATGGATCAAAATGTTCAAGGGAATAAAATTTCCTAAACTAATTAAAAACTAAACAAAATCTATCTAAAATACTTAAGAAACAAACCAAAACTAAGCAAAAGGGAGTCAAATTAAGCTCTAAAACATCATATGTTAGACCCAAATCAGTGCTTCTTATACTTGTGTTTATTTACAAGCGTTTTGTTCCGTTTGAGAGATTTCGAATCGCCAACCTTTAGCCGAGGTGAGGTTCTCGATCCACAATCGTGGGATACCGTCGAGGGTTCCTTGGTTGGGCATCTCAATGTGCTTTCTTGTTTATGAGAATTAGTTTGAGCGACCCGGGTCGGCCCGGTGGCTAGCCGGGCGGAGAGGGTCGTAGCACGTAAATGGAGTAAAAAAGAAAAAGGAAAATATGGTCAGAAACTGAAAATGTGATTTCTGCAAAATATTTCATTAACTAGCGAATAGTCAGTACATAAGCTTGGTGATGGTAATCATAAAAACAACGTGAAATAAACTAAGTTACTAAATTGAAAATGCAACTAGGTAATAGAAAGAGAATCAGTTCAGCTATAGTAGTGTCTCAGTTTGGCAGCATTCCAACTGTTGTTGATCTCAGCTCCTTTCAAAGTTTCTAGCCTGTATCCCCCAGACCCGGATCCGGACTTCACTCGGTAGGGGCCTTCCCAATTCCGGGCGAGCTTTCCTTCACGAGCATTTTTCAAACCAATGTCTGCTCTGCGGAGGACTAAGTCTCCCACAATAAAAGATCTGGGGACTACCGATTTGTTATACCCTTTGGCATGTCTTTCCTTGGCCTTCTTTTCTCTTTTTGTAGCGGCAGCTCGGATTTCCTTAGCCATGATCAACTCTTCTCTAAGCAAATCATCGTTTTCTGTGGGTGAGAAGTTTTTTGTTCTGAAAGTCTAGAGCTCGGTTTCTATGGGATTAACAGCGTCACACCCATAGGTCAGACGGAATGGCGTTTCCCCTATTGAGGAGTGTATAGTCGTTCGAAGTGACCATAGTACCTCGGGGAGTATGTCGGCCCAGGTTTCGCCTGCCTCGAGTAGCCTCTTCTTGAGTCCTTCGTTGATTCCCTTGTTAGCTGCCTTGGCTTGCCCATTGCTCTGTCGGTGTTCTACCGATGAGAATCGGTGGTTGATATACAGGTAGTCGGCAAGGTCCTGGAAAGTGTTTGTTGTGAATTGAGTTCCATTGTCGGTGACAAGTGTGTGGGGGACACCAAACCGAGCTACTACTTGCCTAAAAAAAAACTTTTGCACTTTGGCAGTGGATATAGTGGCTAGAGCCTCCGCCTTTATCCACTTAGTAAAATAATCCACTGCCACCACTACATACTTCAACTGACCAGGAGCTGTTGGGAATTTTCCGATGAGATCCATCCCCCACTGATAGAACGACCATGGGGCCGAGAGGGAATGAAGTTCTTCAGGTGGTCTTTGGTATATGTCATAATGAAATTGGCATGGTTGACACTTTTTTACATGGTCGGCGGTGTCGGCCTGCAACGTGGGCCAGTAATATCCAGCCCTAAGTACCTTTCTCGCCAATGCCTTTCCTCCCATGTGGTGGCTTGCAACGCCGCCATGGACCTCGGTGAGAACAAATTCTGCTTCCTTGGGGTCAAGACACCTGAGCATCGGGGTTCCGATGCCCCTTCGGTATAAAACCCCATCAAACATGGTAAAAAGGGATGCTTTCCTGATCAACTTCTTAGCTTCCAGCGTGTCTATCGGAAGTGTTTGATTTTGTAGATATTCTCTGATTGGTGTCGTCCAGTCCGAAGCCAGGGAGATTGCGAGGACTAGGCTTGGTCAATGCACAGTCTCCTGGACCAGACTTTTGTTGTTTTCTGAGCCTTTTGTGCTCGCGAGCTTAGAAAGAATGTTAGCTAGGGAGTTGGATTCTCTTGGGATATGTGTGATGGAGAAACCTGAGAACATAGAGGATAGTGCTTTGACTTTGTTGAGGTATTTTTGGAGTATAGGTTCCTTTGCTTGGTAGTCACCTTTGACCTGGGATACAACCAGTTGTGAGTCACTAAAAACATGAACCTCAGATGCTCCGAGCTGGCTGGCCATCTTGAGCCCAACAATCACTGCCTCGTACTCGGCCTGGTTGTTTGAGGTAGATAACTCAAACTTTAGGGAGTACTCGATGCTGAGCCCTTGGTCATTCTCCAAGATGATTCCTGCGCCGGCCCCTTTTTTGTGGCTTGATCCGTCCACGTATACTCTCCAGATACCCGAGTTTGAGCTCAAAGAAGGATCTGTAAACTCGGCTACGAAGTTTGCAAGCACCTGTGACTTCAAGGCTTTTCGTGGTTCATAAGATATGTCAAACTCCGAAAGTTCGATGGACCATGATGCCATTCTACCTGCCAGGTCAGGTCGGTGGAGCACTTGTTTTATATGTTGTGAGGTTCTTACTGCAATGGGGTGGCTATGGAAGTATTGCCTGAGTCTCCTGGCTGATATGACGAGGGCGAAGGCTAGCTTTTCGATGTTGTTGTATCTGTTTTCTGGTCCTTGGAGGGCTCTGCTCACAAAGTACACCGAGGCTTCCGAGTCCTCATCGTCTCTGACGAGGACCGAGCTTAGGGCTACCTCTCCCACCGACAAGTAGAGGTATAGAGTTTCTCCAACCGAGGAGCTAGTCAACACGGGAGGGGAGGCTAAATAATCCTTTAGTTCCTGGAAAGCCCTCTCACATGATTCATCCCAACGGAAATCTTTATTCTTCTTCAGCAACTGATACCAGGGGAATGCCTTCCTGGCTGCTTGGGGGAGGAAGTGGGATAGTGCTGTCATCCGCCTGGTTAACTGCTGAGTTCCCTTTATGTCAGTCGGACTGCACATGTCCTTGATGGCTCGCATGTTGTGTTGTCTCACTCTTGAAAGGATAGCTCTCAGGTCAGTTGGGTGATCTTCCTTCTTCTTGCTTTTTATTATCATGTCATCAACATAGACCTCTAGGGTCAGTCCGATCAGCCCTTTAAACACCTTGTTCATCATCCGTTGATAGGTGACCCCGACATTCTTCAATCTGAAGGGCATCACCATATAACAATAGGTCCCTTTGTTAGTAATGAAGGTCGTCTTTTCCTGATATGGGGGGTACGTGGGAATCTGGTTGTACCCCAAGTAAGCATCAATGAAGGATAAGAGTTGATAGCCTGCCGAGTTATCTACCAACTTATTAATTACCGGAAGTGGATAAGGATCTTTAGGGCATGCCTCGTTCAAGTCGGTGTAGTCAACACACATCCTCCACATTTCGTTAGATTTCTTCACCAAGACTGTGTTCGAGAGCCAGTCCGAGTAGCTGACTTCTCTAATGAACCCTGCTGCCAAGAGTTCAAAAACCGTTTCCTCAATTGCTGCTGCTTTTTCAGCCCCCACTC
The DNA here is from genome assembly GCA_037953625.1 of Crotalaria pallida. Lineage (NCBI taxonomy): Eukaryota > Viridiplantae > Streptophyta > Magnoliopsida > Fabales > Fabaceae > Crotalaria > Crotalaria pallida. The sequence goes on from CM075654.1 coordinate 78,345,694, forward strand.
TTCGCTTTTTCTGTGCAACGGCTTTTGCGCCCGGGTGGACACTGAGCTTGTGGGAAATAAAATTGGGGTCTATTTGTGACACCCTTCCGAATTACCCAAATATAATATAGTACTTAAGCTCTGACATTGGATAATATATGGACTTGCGAGTATTAAGAAAATAACCGAAATAAAATTTTCCTTTTTAAACGGGTGCACAAACCAACACTTGGAATTCTTGGAGAATAAACCCTAAGGCATTATAAAACAGTTACATTGAATTCGGCGATTTCTAAAACCTTTTCGAAAATTGGGTAGCATTCGTCTCTTAGAATCGTTCATATATTATAGAAAATAACATAAGCTACCCTTACTTCGTTTGATAAAACTAATACCATTGAATAGTTTCACAGCCGAACTCTTTAAATGGATTAAATCAGAGTAAGCGGAAGTTATAGGACTATGCAACTGATAATAATATAAACATAGATATATATACATAAGTATGAAAAGAGTGATAAGTACATAGTCCCCATATCAAGTCTCCAAGTTCCAAAAGACAAGTCCATAATCCGATCTACATAGTAATATGACCAAAGCCCTAGAGTACTCAAAAAGTATATCTACAACGTATATACATAACCAAAATATGAACTCCAGGGGTGGTCACGTAGATCCGGTAGCATCAGATGTAGTAGTAGTGATAGCAGCAGTCTCCAAGTAGTAAAAAGGGTAGTAGCATCATCATCATCACAGCAGCAGCAAATCTCTTCCACAGCCTCCACACATCGGATCCTCTGATCCTCATCATATACCCTATACACATACCTAGGGATCATCGTCCCTCCAATCACTCCCAGTAGAATGCACGACAGGCTCGCTCCCACTTTCGTCCTCCACCGGATCCTCCTCGATTTCATCCGAGGGAGAGTGTACCCTACCACTGGGTACCGGGTCAGGTGATGGTGAAACCCTGACTGGGCTCCTCGGATCAGAAGGGGGAGTCTCCTCACGGACGACTCTCTAAGTAAAAGGGTGAGAGCGGGTAGGTCGAAAACGAAAACTATGGTAAGAGCGAGCTGGTCGCGTGGGAGGTGGTCCATGGTAAGTGTAAAACGGGGGTATATGCATAGTGTATATGATGGGAATCCTAAATCTACGAGGACGAAATCGGATCAACGGGTTCGGGTGGTAGAAGGTAATCTCTACCTCACCCTCGAACACCGCGCGATGGTCCTCATAGATCCATGTGCCACTAGGAAGTGGCCGGATCTCGATACAAGCAATGTAACGAGACATCACCTACAAGGGCATAAGGGTAAGCAATTCTATACACATAACCAATAGAGAATAAATTGTGCAGTATGAATATGTAAATATGCATCAATTAACAACAATCACATATAACACTTAGCAGTTAATGAATGCACATAGGATGCTCACACTTATTTCATTTATCACAATTAATTTAAATGAGTGGCATGATGCATGACTTTAGCTCTCAAGCCTATCTCCATCATACTATGTCACTCTCTGACGTCCATCCCTGACAACCCAGCACTCAACAGTGCATTGTATTCCTAGGTATACAACAATTCGTACATTCACCTAGAATGTACACGACAAGCTTGGTATCCATGCCACCCGAGCATATCCCGTCATCCAAACGGACCGTCATCCAAACGGTATAACCATATCGGCATTCACCCAGCCGACCACGTATCCGACGTGTCATCAAGCAAGCGTATTGGCACTCCCAGAGGCCCTCCACATGTTTACCAAAAACATGATATCTTTACTTAAAAGGATTAACTTTAGTAAAAAGGAATTGATTGATGTTTCGTCGTTTTATTAATACACTACGTGCCTCCCGAGCAACGTATCATCATTATTCAAATGAAAACATCATAACGTCAATCAATTTCTTTTAAGTCCAGGATCACTTGGTTTATTGTCCTTTAAGAGTTACAAAATGACTTAGAATTGAAAATGGTATTTTAAGTGTCTGACTAAAATACTCGAGTGTTTTCCAAAATACTCGAGTAGTTTATGATTTCCCAGATTCTACTCGAGTGGTTCATAATTATACTCGAGTCGTTCATGTCTTTTCAGAGATTTAGGTTTTCAGGTCTTCATAAATATACTCGAGTAATTCATGAGATACTCGAGTATTCCATTACCCAGAATACTCGAGTAGTTCATATATTACTCGAGTGTCCAATCTGATTCTCAAGTTGGTGCGCCAATTTTCACTCTGGTGCACCACGAAATACTCGAGTGTTAAGCCAAATACTCGAGTATTTGCAGACAAAACAGAGTGAAACTTGGTTTTTACATACCATATCCATTTCTAAACATTTTTAACCCAAACCAATGATCAAAACAGTTCACATACCATATATTGAACATGTTGCAATACTCATTTCATATCAACTAACCAATTTGACAGAGAATCAACCATTTATGCATAATTTACACAATTTAGCAACTCAACACCTCAAATTGCAAAATAAGCATAACACTCATAAAACAATGGTCATTTAAGCTTGCATGCATGATATAAAACTTGCTCAACACAGTTTTAGAGCAAAGCTTGGTCTCCAAACCAAAGATCCTATTCAATCTAAGCCCTTAGAGCCTCTTGGTGGCTCTCTAACACAAATAATGGAATTTAATCTCTATCTAGTGAATATAATTACTTCCCCTTACCTCTCAGACTTGAATCAACAAGGAAATTGCAAGAAGAAGCCCCACAGCACCAAGAACCACTTCAAGCACCAACATGCAGAGCAGTTTTGAATACATCACCAAGATTGAATTGGTTTACATGGAAGACAGAGATAACAATTGGGGAAATTAGTATTTCTAGACTCTATGCAACATCATCTAACTAAAGGAACTGAATTTGAGACTTAAGGATTCGTGAGCTTACCAGAAATCAAGATCAAAGTAAGCTCCAGACACAAGCTTGGCCAAGAACAGCTCCACTTCCAAGCCTTGAATCTTCCACCACACTCACTCAAATCTCACAATCTTGGTGTTTATACAAAGCTCGTGATGTGAGCTTTGTATTCGTGTATGATTTGTTACTCGAATCTAAGCACACAAGGAGAATCGAAGGAAACGATTGCAGAACCCTAACATACCAACTCATCAACAAATTGGCAAAATGGTTGCTCCTCACTCGGTTTTGAGCTTAAATACTAGGTTTGAAGGATCATGCACAGCGACACGAAGCTGTTGATGTGTTCATGGAGGAGTATTCGTGTCAACGAAGGGGAATCGGTGGTGGTGACTCACCAAACGCACTAACTCGTGCAACTCTGTCCAGAATACTCGAGTTTTTCAGAAAATACTCGAGTATTTTTCCCAATCTTTGAAAAATAATTATTTTATTTACTTTCCCTCTAAAATCTTTCCTATAATTACCTCTAGGTCCCAACCCAGGGACTAATATGCAAAATACTCATTTTAGGCATTTATTATATTTATTAAATCAATTCACACACATATACCAACTATATGAACACATATTTTAATCAAGGATTAATATGGAAATAATTAATTATAATTAATTTATAATTAACATTTCATTAATCGGGGATTAAAATTTTGGGGTGTTACACTATTCCCGGCATATCAGCCGAGGTCCAAGCGAACAGATTCTTGTTCTCTTTTAAGATCTTTATCAGCTCTGCCCGAAACTCGGGCCGGAGCTCAGTGCCTACTTTAACCTGACGGATTGGATTTGTGGAGTCAATCTAAACGAGGTCCCAGCCTCCCTGAGGGGTTGGCCTGGTTTCGTCCTGCTCGGATCGAACATCCAGGTTTGCAAGCAAAACATTTCCTCTACTTAGGATGGGTCCGGAGATGGTACTGTCTTCTTCCTTCTTTATCTTTCCCAAACTGACATTGTAACAAACCCTTGCCTTTTCTTGCTCCCCCTTGACTGTTACCACCTTTCCATCTGATCCCTCGAACTTAATTGCTGGATGGATTGTGGAGACCACTGCTCCGAAAGACTGAAGGCATATTCTGCCTAATATGACATTATAAGCCGAGGGGCAATCGACTACTAAGAACTTGATGATTTCGGTCCTAGTCGAGGGCAAGCCGCCGCGGGTCATTGGCAACTGGATATACCCATAGGGGACGACGGTATCCCCTGTAAAACTTATAAGCTTCCCGTCAAAGGGGGTAAGATCTACCTCCCTTAACTTGAGAGCTTTGAAAACATCTAGGAACATGATATCTGCTGAGATGCCTTGATCGACGAATACCCTGGCCACTTCATAGTTACCGATCAAAGCCGAAATGACCATTGGGTCGTTATGCCCAGGGATTATTCCTTCCAAGTCTTCATCCGAGAAACAGATCGGCACACTCTTTGTTGCTCACTTTTGGACGGGGTGGTGTTTGACTGCCAACACCTGGTTAATGTACTTATTCCTGTCTACTCTTTTCACTCCGCCCCCAGCAAATCCTCCAACAATAGTGTTGATCTGAAGGTTTTGAGGGGACTTGTCTGAGTCTGTGACCTCTATCACGTTCACCCTCTACTGACTAGTGGTCTGTTTTCCTGGGGAGGGGGTCCTGCGGCGGGGGTTCCTCTCAGGGGAGTGGGACCTTCTCTGAGGTCTTCTGCCGAGGGCTTCTTTAACATATTGTTGAAGTTTCCCTTCTCTTATCATTTGTTCAATTATATCTCTCAGCCAAACGCACTCGTCAGTGGTATGACCGTAACCCCCGTGGTAATCGCAATACTTAGATCGATCCCTTTGTGCACTTTTCTTCATGGCTGGGGGTCTTTGACTCATCCTTAAGTCGGTTTGCATTGTTTTCTTTAGGATCTGGCTCCTTGGAACCGTGAGGGGGGTATACTCCTGGAACTTTGTTCTCCTCGGGAATCTTCGGTCGGATCTCTGGTTGCTACCAGACCTCTCATCTCTTCTCCCTCTTCCCTGGGAGGATTCTCCTCCTTCTCCTGCCTCTCGATCTTTCTGCCACCTATAAAATTCTTCCAGGTTTATGAACTTGGTGGACCTCTATCGTAGTTAGGCCTTGTCCCTCGGGGGCTTCCCGACTAGAGAATTTTTGAAGTCGCCATTTCTCAGTCCTTGTGTGAAAAGAAAGACTGCGAAGCTAGGTTCCAAATTCGGAACCTGTCCTGCTTCGGAATGGAAACGTGACAAGTATTCTCGTAAGGGTTCGTTGGGTTTTTGAAGAACTCCAGCGAGGGCATGGTCCGACCGAGGCTGTATACAACTTGTTGTGTATCTGTTCACGAACACTTTCTTGAGGTCAGTCCAAGAGTTTATTGAGTTCCGAGGGAGGGCTGCATACCATTTAAGCACAGCTGGCTGCAAGGTCATGGAGAATGCCCTGCATTTCATTAGGTTTCCCCCTTCATAGTAAGTCATGGATCCCTCATAAGACAAAAGATGTTCCAATGGATCAGTGAGACCGCTGTATTTTAGCAGATTAGTCGATCCAAGGAAACCCAGAGGGGTTTGATATGCCATGATGTGAGGTGTAAAGGGATGTCCAGGGTGGGCATCCCCCTCAGTTGCTCCGATGTCGATCATCTGGTTTAATGGTGGTGGGGGTGGTAACATTGGTTGTTGTCGCAAACCTTGTTGGGGAGCGGGTCCCGTGTTAGGAGTGGTGAGACTCTCGGCAACCCCAGCCATGTGAATCTGCTGTAAGTCGACTATTGCTTTTTCTTGCCGCTCTAGCGTCTCGGCCTGACGCCTCATGAGCTCTTCAAGCTCTATTTCTCTCTAGGAACGACGATCCGGCCCGCCTGAGCATCGGGCATCAACGGATCTTCCAGAACCGTGATTTGGGGGGTCACGTGGGGGTCGCTGAGGAGGGAAAACCATGCTTCTTACTCTAACCCCCACTGACTACTCATTTTGCCCTGAATGTTTGGTGTAAGGTCCGCTGTGAGTCCTCTCAGCCCTTGTGGATCGGCGACGACTGGGTTCTAGCCGCTCCAATCTTACCGAGGGCGCACTTCTTCCTCCAAGCAGCTGTCTTTCCAGTTCCCTAGCGTTGTCTGCACTTCCTTCTTGTTCCTCATGACGGTATCCACCCTGGCGACTGCGGGGTTGCCTGGTGTTTCTGGTGTTGGCCATGGTTGTGGTGTTGGTGGGAATCTTATGTTATACGGATTCCCACAGACGGCGCCAATGTGATGTCCAAGACCACAGTGCCCTTAAAGCTATGGGGAAGCCTTGAAGGTTCTAGGGTCTAGGGTTGATCTATGATGTTTTGTGGTTATCTGGATACCCAGTTGGGGTATTCAGGGTCTCCCTAATCACTGTGTGTGCAAGTGTAAAATTAGGGATAAGAGAACGTACATAAGCCCCTAGCTGGGGACAACTATTTATAGGGGGAGTGGTGTTGTACCTTATGGGCTTGTACGGAGGTCTAGTAAGGCTGACGTGACCCTTAGAGGATAGGGGGGACGAGTCATTCATCCTTATCTTGTCCTATAGCCTTATCCCTGGTTCGTTAAGCGCGTGGGGGGTACGCTCGGGTCCTTATGGGTAAGGGGAATGGACGGTCCGAGCCCCCAGCGTTGTATCATGGTCCAGTGGTCGGCCCGTGGGTGTAGAGGTCGGTTGAGATCATTATGAGTCGGTGGAAGACCCTAGAGGCACAAGCCGAGGGTCAGTCCACTACAACTAACATGAGTCCACCCTTATTTTAAAAGGATCAATGTTAGCATTGTGTTCCAAATTTTCTTGACAAAATGACCCTTTTCAGCTTTGATAAAAAAATTTATAACCAAGGTTATTTTAGTAAAATAATTATTAACTTAATTAAATATTAAAAAATAAATTCTCTCCTTCCTCCCAATCCCTCTCAGATCCCAATCAGACCCAAAATCAAACCCCCTCTCTCCCTCACTCTGTCGACCCTAGCCACTGCTCACCGTCCACCGCCGCCCCTAGCCACTGTTCACCGCTCACCACCGTCAACCATCGTCCCTCGCACCGGCTCCCACTCTGTTCACATCTCCCCCGTTGCCGCTTGAGTCTCCCCCCTCACTTGTCGTCGCTCGATTCTCCCTCCTCACTCGCCCTTCGATTCTCCCCCCCCCCTCACTCGCTGTCGGCCGCGATGCCCACCCCTGTCATCCTTCCTCTATTCAGGTTCCACCGTCCTTCTGCCCCTGTTTGTACTCCTGTCTCTCTATACTACATTCATTTGCTTAACACAACATTATCCAGTAAGCATTTATCCATCATTGTTATGCCTTTGGTTATTTAAAAGTAGAATCAACAAAAAAAGAGTGAATGTTGTGATTGGCATTATTGTTGGAGTTCAATCCTTTTTTTTTCCTTTGTCTCATAAATTTGTCATTCCATATAGTTTGTGATGTTAATGTTCCTGCATGTTACAGGAATCACCTAAAGCAAAATAACATTTGAAAATAGAAGTGGTGTTAGGGATTGTCCTTTTTCAACTTCTTAGAGATTATGGTTCAACAAACCAAGATGATGAGTTTCAAGAGTCACAAATTAATCCTCCTTTGTCTCAACCATAAATCACTAATTAGTGGATTCCTTATAAAGAACAGGTATTCAACACCGATAAAGATGCTTATAAATTTTATTGTTTATTTGCCAAGAGAAATGAATTATTTGCTTCCTCTTTTAATCAATTTGTATTATCCAAAAGTTGAAATGATAATCTTTTGATACTTGTTGAAGTGATATCTATTGATAATTTTTAATGATAATCTTGTTACATATGCTGCTTTGTTAAGGTAGAAATCCACTTTCACTTCCATTTCATTATTTGATACATATATGATACTTTAATATTTCTCAGTTATGAAATCTTAGTTTCCAGAACTAAATTTTTTTAATAACGAACCATGAGTGAGAGTAATAACAATGAATACTAATTTGTGATTGATACTGTAATTGTTTCTTTTACTTAACACTGCATGCTATTGAAAGACATTTATATATGTGTGGTACTGGTAATTAACTGACAAGGAAGCAGAAGAAATTTGAACATTCACGGAAACTGGAAGGAGCAAAAGATAGACTACAACTATTGCAGATTTAATGGAGGAAGGCAAATTTGACAAAGCTTCATCCATTGTGTAATACTGTAATATATTGTTTGGATGGTTGTGCTAACTCTTGCAAGTAGGTTTAATGGAAGAAGGCAGTTTTGCTTCCAATGGAAAATTATGTAATACATAGTAGTTTATTGATGATTGTCCTAACTCTTGATGTATATTAGTTTGTTAACTCGTTGTAGGAAATGAATTTGATGGTCAAATTGTTAATTTTATAGCTTAGATCAATCTTTGTAAATGGGTAAAAAAATCCCTTGCATTTCCATTAATAAATTTGGTGTCATATTACAAATGTTATGTTACAGAATTAGATGTGGATGACAGGTAGTCTTTTGACAAATATTGATTGAAATGGTTAGTTGTTTTATTAGTCATATTCTTGTGGTAAAGCCATTGCAACCATGAGTTACTACCACTGATACATTGTTTCAAAATAAAGTTACAAAAGAATAGATTAAAAAAACAAGATAATCGTGGAACCAGGAGGACTTAACGAGACAAAACATGCATATTTCAACTTCAAGTGAAAATAGAAGTGCTAGAACTTCACAAGTATGCATATTTCAGTGCAATCACTTACACATTTTAGTACAAACTTTTTTCAAAAAATAAATAGCAAAAGTAGGCAAAAATGTATAGAAAGTCTTTGCTTCTTCAGTGAGTATTTTTCGTATAAGCACTTTCTTTCTTGTGATTTAATAGGATGGCAAAGGGTCTTTTTGTCAAGATAATATGGAACATCATGCTAACCTGATCCTTTTAAAATAAGGGTGGACTCATTGTTAGTAATCCCCTACATACATACATACATACATACATACATATATACATACATATATATATATATAAAAGACTTTCCCTGTTGTGAAACCTCACCAGCAAGTGGCCAACTTGCAATTTCGTCATTGTTAAGAACCACCATGAGCCAACCTTACACAAAATTAAGAGAATGAGAAAAAAAATCCTTTATCAAAACTCTAATAAAACAAAAACCCTAAATTAAAACCCATATTACACAAGGAACCCTTACTCAAAACCACTTTCATCATTTCATACTTTTGATTGAACTTTAAGCCACAATCATGCTCGCCGTATCATTGCTCACGCGTCACCCATCTCCTGAAGAAGATACAAAATAAAATTCAATGAGAAGAGGAATAAGGAAATCAAAGAGAGAGTAGAGAGATAGAAAATGAGAGGAAAAAAAGAAAAGATGGGAGAATGAAAGAGAGAGAGAGAGACAAAGATTGATGAGAAAGAAGAAATAAAGAGAAAGAAGGAGAAAGATTGATGAAGAGAAGGAGAGAGATGCAGGGTTTCAGAAAAATGAAGGGAGAAAAGAAAATGAAGAGAGAGAAGAAGGGAAAGATATAAAAGTGAAAAGACTAAAATGCCTAAGTGTAATACTCTGTTTTTCCATTTTCTGTGAGCATTAATGTCAATTACGTATAACGGTGTTCCCACATTTTTCATTGAGAATGAGTGGGAACATTGTTCATTTTCATTCACAAATTTATAATAATGTTGATAATAATTTGAAATTGACCCCAAAATTTTTAAAAAGTGCATTATTAAAGTTAAATTACCACATTTTAAAGACTATTTTGAACCGTCATTGTAGAGCCGACAAAAGAGTCTGACCCGATCGAGTCTGCCCAAATAAGCACAACAAAGTATCGGGCTTAGGCAATAATTTTATAGTACAAATTATACATGTGCTTTTTTAGCACGACATGTAAAAGCACAAAACACGTCCAAGCTTTTGTTGGGCTAGCCCAGCACGACACGTCGACCCGATTTATTTTATTTTATGTTTTTCATTTTTATTTTACTGATTTTTTTGCTGAAATTGGAAGGAAAAAAAAAAGATTCACTAGTCCACTATATTGTACAATCTTTATTTACTTATTTATTGTTGATGATGTCATTGATACTTATAATTGATGCTACTACCTAGGGGTGTAACGGTCCGGTCCGGTCTTTGAGGGACTTTAGAGAACGGACCGATTAAATCAATGTGGTCCGGTCCGATCCGGTCTCAATGTTTTTCATATGCAAAGACCGGACCGGACCATAACGGTCCGAACCATTACGGTCCGGTCCGGTCCAATCTAAATAGACCACAATTGTTCAAGTCTTAAAAAAAAAATTTGGGCTTCAGCCCATTTTTCCATTGGAACCCTAAAAAAAAAAATTTGGGCTTCAGCCCATTTTTCCATTGGAACCCTAAAAAAAGAACCCTAGGGTTCCCTCTCCTTGGAGCAGCAGCAGCTGCTTGGTTCTAAGGAGGCGGCGGCGGCGCGGATCAGAAGGAGGACGGAGAGGGTGAACGCATGCAGAGCGAATCGGCAGAATCAGAGGGAGAATCCAAGGGCGGCGGCGGCGGCAGAGCGGATCGGAAGGAGTAGGACGAGAGAGAATGTGAATCTGAGGGAGGAGGGAGAGAACGAATCGAGAACGAACCGGAACAAAGGGAGAACGAAGGGAGAACGAATCGGAGGCAGAGAACGCGAACGGCGACAGAGCGAGCGGCGGAAGGAAAAAGAGAACGAAGAAGTTGAAGGAAGAGAAGAATTTTTTGGAGAGTCCTTCACTTTTATGCTATGTTTTTTATGTTCCTTAATGAGAATAGGAAGAGAAGAAGTGAAGGGAATCCAAGAACACTGCTCCATGAACACTGCTCTGCTACGTTTTTTATGCCATGTACTGGCATTTGGGAGTCCTTCTGCTCCTGCTACTTGTTTTATTTCAACTACCGGTCCGGTCCGGTCTTCGTCGTCCAAAAAATTGTGAGACCGTGGACTGGACCACAACATAACGGTCCAAAAATTTTCAGATCGGACTGGACCACGGTCTCACGGTCCGGTCCTTTTTTTGGTCTGATCCGGTTTGGTCCGACCGGTCTCGCGGTCCCAGACCGGACCACTTACACCCCTACTACTACCAATTACAAATATTTATTATATATATAATTTTAAATGGTTGTCGGGCTGGTACGAGAAAACATGAAACATGTATGGTGCAAGCCTAAAAAATATTTTTGCAGCACTATTTTAAGCTATGTTTTTTTAGCATGACACGACAAAATCGGAACTTGAACCAAATAGACACAAGTACGGTCCAATAGCACAAATTGCCATCTCTACATCAACATAGTCTTTTTTTTTTTTTATGATACATCAACATAGTCTTTATCTCCACCAACATAATTTTTTTTCATAAAACTTTAATTTTCTCGAAATTATAATTCAATTCAAATGTAAATAAACATTGTTGAAAATCTCAAATGGAGAATGCGTAATTTTTTTTATGCACACCAAGGGTATCCCCCAACCGAAGACTAATTCCCTCTGAGGCGTAGAGATCACCGAAGTGGGTTTTGCCTCTATCAACAAAGCTTTTTTCATGCCCACGGCAGGGATCAAACCTCTGACATCATGCTTAAGGAACTCAGCTATCTATCAACTGTGCTGGGTTTTGTTGGTGGAGAATGCGCAATTTTTATGTACCGAAAAGTAGGGAAAAATATAAAAGCAACTAACATACTTAAAAATTTAGGCTTTTGCCATTAGTATTCATAATTAGTTTTGTATATATCAAAAAACCAATCCCATAACGAAAAATTTTGGATAAAAAAAATCCAAAATAATTAAAAAAAAATTAACCTATGGTATTGATTTATCCAAAAAAATTCATACCTGTGCAAAAAAAAAAATAGTGTAAATAGAATTTTCCAAAATTTAATTATGGTTTACCCCTTCCTTCCGGTTCTGCTCCACCAAAGTCACAACTCACAACTCCCACAGGAAACCCGGTTTCATTTCTCAACACAGTGAATTTACCTGCACCCGATCACGCCCCTTCACTCCACCTTCTTCTTCACTGCTGACTCTGTCGAGTGCTGAGCGTTTGTGGAAACCAGAGCAAAGGATCTCTAACCATTTCAACCGTAATAACTGAATCGAACGAAACAAGAAAGTAGAAGATCCGAATGACGGATCCGGGTCTTGATCTTCAGGAATCGGGTTGGGAGGAACTGCGAAAGGAAGCCCGGAAGATCGAAGGTGACATCGATGTCAAACTCTCTTCTTACGCCAAACTCGGCGCTAGGTTCACGCAAGGAGGTTAGGTTCCGATTCCTGTCTTTTACAATTGTTTCTTTGCTCAATACTGTGGGTTAATTTTCTCCGATTCGTTTTTCCGTTATTTTTATTCGTGAGTGTATCTGCATTGTAAGGGGACGATGTTTTTTATTCGAATTAAGGGAGCTATGATTTGTGATTTTTTAAAAAATTTTATTATTGGTGCTGTTTTTGCTTGATTCTTGTGAACATTTAGAAGAGTAAGTAGAGTTTGAGATTCTGTAATGTTTTAAATGTTGGGAATTTAAGGATGACCAGTTAGAGGATCCGAATTCTGTTATGGAGGGGATAATCGTTCAGAAGTGCGTGTTTGGTATTGCGGATAAAACTAGAATGTGATTATTTTTATAAGTGATTATATCCGAAAGAAAGCTAAAGTATCCTTATTGTTCAAAAAGGAAAACCTACTTTAGTTTCCGAATTAATTGCAGATTTGAATTAATTATTTTGTCCTCAGAATAAGTTAACCAAAATACTACTAGAGAATGTTTAGCTGAAAATCTGTCTGTGTATAAATTAAGCTAAACCAAGCATGCGCTAATAATCTTAAAAGCATTTTATAATTAAATCTTTTAATATGTCAGTTTTCAACATTTCTGATGATTTATTTTTCTCATCAGGTTATGTAGATGGTGGGTCACCACCTCTTGGGTCCAGCAGGTCATGGAAATCTATGGAAATGGAAATCCAGTCCTTGCTTGAGAAATTATTGGACATAAATGATTCAATGAGTAGATGTGCCGCATCTGCTGCAGCAGCTACTTCTGTTAATCAAAAGTTGGCTAGGCACAGAGACATTCTTCATGAATTTACCCAGGTATGTTTTGTGCCACACTTCTTTTTTGTGTGATGTTGTTTCATGCAGAAAGTGATTGAATCTTTGACATTGTCTGTGTTGAAACTTGAAAACAATTTCACTGAAAATTGTTATAGTAGTAAATATAGTTCATTTTGCTTGACTCGACATTTTTTTTAAGCAAAGATTGCTTGATTCGACATTGATTATGTTTTCTTTGTTTAATAGATGGATGGATGTATGGGCAGATTTTAATAAATTCTTTGTTTTTTTTCCCTATCTTCTTATATGCTATGTAATTACAAACCTCAGGAGATCAATACCATAAAAGAATGCTATTTTGGTGGGAGATCCCAAGACCCAAGGTCATATAAACCCCACACCAGAATCATGCGAGAGTTAAGTCCCGTGCAATTGTTCCTATTGCAATGCATGGACGTGCTGAGAGTGGCCCTCGCTAACTTGGCGTCTGCCTGTCATTTATCATTTTAGATTCAAATTGTGAGACTTTTCTTTTTCAAATGTGTGGGTTTGGGCCAATTTTTGCCTAAAAATAAAGGAAAAATTAGAAGCTATTAAGAGAGTGCTTCTTTTAATATTTTTCCCACTGATTTGAGCAAATGAATCTGCCATTGCTTGAACATTCTTATTATTTAATTAGAGAGCTGCTTTTCACCGTTAATCATGTCCTCGTCTTAACAAATCAAAGTGCCCGCACCAATTCTGTGTCTGCATTAGTGTTAAGTCATGTCCAGTCTTTAATTTTTAGTAAAGTGCTGAATCTGATTGCAGTTGCTTCTTATAACCTGAAACATGTCATTCACACTGAATGAGGATTGCGACAAAGGTTTTGTTTCAAATTAATATATCTTTAACACTGGCAATAGCCTTTGTTCATGACATTGCATAATTCTCCATGTTCTTCGCCTGAAATCATATTAAAGTGGACATATTGCAGAGAGTAGAGAAATACCTCTGTATCTCTCCAGGAGATGATTTTTATTTTCTATTGGATGGCTACTTGCTTACATCAATTTATGAAATTTATAAAGTTCTGACATGTAATCAATTTGACAGGAACTAGCCTTTAGAAAACTAATTATTTTATCTTTTTTTAGTTTATCAGTGTAGTAACATCCTCGTCAAGACTAGAATATCTTTTAATTATTGTATAGTTATTAGGATTGATTGTCTCTTGCCTTATTCTTAGCTATATTTTAAGCAAACATTTATTTCCACGAATGTGTAGAATGTAAGTCCTTGTAAGTCTCGTGCACAAATCGAAGACGGTGCATAACTGCTGGACCCAAGAGGAAAGTAATAGTGTTGGCGATGAGAGGAAAAGCCCATTGATGACCACGAAGCACCATTGACAGATGCAACTGGAGAGATAATTATATAAATGAGAGTTGGAGAGAGAAAATGAACCATCACTGAATCCACAGGAAGGAGCATTGGAAGGGCTGGATCATTACCTTGTTGATACCTTAAAAACTATTATTGTCGTGTTCTTAACCAAGATCAACCTTAAAGCTATGGAAGAGCCTTGAAGAATGATCCCAGCTAAGATGTTAATATAGGACTTTTTAGGATTTCTGAATATCCAGTTGGGATAATCAGGTTCTCCCTAGTCAACAATGTGTGTGCTTGTGTCAACTTAGGGATGACAAGACGTACCTTTACCCCTATAGCATGGTTGTTCTTATAGGGGATTATCTGTGTGTTGTGGGCCGTTTTGAAGAGCCTTCTGTAGAGGTAGAATTCAAGTAGGATTTGTAGAGGTTATGATAAGATCATATCCATAAATCCTGTAAGTAATAGACCTTATCCAATGCTGTTTTATCTAACCAAGAGTCGTGAGAATCTAGGAGTAGTTACGGTTTGATGAAGCTGTAACGATAAGGATCAGATTGAAAGTCCTGTGCTCGGTGTTAACCTCATCGGCACGTGACCCTCATGTAGAAACCCAGTTTGCTCGGTGTAAGTATTCGATCGTTGGCCCTGCATTAGTATCATACTAGTAAGGGTAATGAGGCTCTCGGTCGGTCGACGCTCGGTTCTACTACAAGTCCACTACATAAGCCCCCCAAGCTCGGTTGGGTGATTTGAGCCCTGCCGAGTTAATGAGACGAGCGAGCCGTCTTCCGACTGAACTTTGCTGATCGAAAGAGGTACCTGAGCATTTTTGTACTTTTATCAGAGCTGTCGTTTGATTGACCCCAAGGCGACCTTTCACTTCTTGTGTTTACACGTGTCCCTTACTTTACAGGGAAATGGAACGTTATGATTTCAAACTTACCGGAGGTGCCACGTATTTAGTTTTCAATACTAATGGGCTTTTTCTGACTCAGGCCCAATCCTTTTGAGATAGTGGAGGGAAGTTTTTAAGACGAATTCCAAAGGGCGGTTTCACACAATTCATTCTAACAAACTTCAGAAACCTTTCAGACTTTCTCACCTCTGTTCATCGTTTTCTTGTAGCTTTGATCATCGAAGCCAGAGTTCTTCAGAGGAGTTCTTGCCAAGTTTCTCTTCTCTACATCAAGTGCATTTCCATCTCTGTGGTCTTGATTTCTCTTTGGTTTCTTGGTCATTCGTCACTAACAGGTAACGAACCTTTCTTCTCTTTTCTGGCGATTTTCTCTTTCTTCTTTGATGTTTAAGATTCTTTGCATGCGACTGCTTCTGCCATCTGCTGTGTATATGTGTTTAGAACTTTCTTTTTAATGCATTGGCTCTGGTCCTTCTTCCCTGATTTTGAAAAGATTTTTCTAGGGTTTGAACAAACCCTCATATCATTGTTGCTCCAAATCACTATTTCGAACAAAACCCCAAATCGTTGTTGCTCCAAATCACTGTTATAGTGTACCCCATTTGCCCTTCGAAGTCCTTTATCCCCCTTTAATGTTTACTAAATGATCGTCGTAGCGTTTCTTAGGTCTGTTTTACGTTTTGCTGCACTTAACTTCTTAGGGTTGGTACTGAAGCGGCGTTTATCATGAGTGAGGAGTCTGTAAACTCTGATGTTCCAAGAACACATAAAGGAGGAAACCCAGAGATTTGTGTTAAACCGATAGCCACGCGTTTTCCTCAGACTTTGAAAGAGTTCAGGCAGGGTGTGATTCACTATAGGATTGCCGAGAGGGTAGAACATAGGAGGTTAAGGAAGCAACAGAGAGGTATTAGACATTTCAGTCGGTTTGGGAAAATTCTGCCCTGAAAGGGAGGTGTTCTCCAACCGACCGTAGCCGTAAGTATTTGAACTGAAATAGTTAAGTTTTTCTGCTTCTGACTCCAAGTGTGCCCCCTTTTCCTCAGGTATGAAGAGGAAGTGTGTCTCTAATCCTGAACTTTATCCATTTCCGTCGGACGCAGATCAATATGATTGGGTGGACCGAGAAGTTCTTGGTACTCAATCTGAGCTCTCAACAGAAAATTCACTAGATCAAACACGGGCTATAATTCTGCCGTGTCCTGGTGATAATGCTGGGAACCAATACTCCATTAGTCCTGTGGGTTTGAATGAACGTGTCTGCAGTCAAATTCCGGCGGGTAGTCCTGGTTTTTATTTTTATGAAGAAGTTGTTACTCGGTTAGGGATTAGGATGCCTTTTACCGATTTTGAGATAGGTGTTTTGAGTACTTTGAGAGTGGCCCCTTCCCAGCTGCATCCCAATGCTTGGGCATTTGTGAGGGGCTTCCAGCAAGTGTGTTCAGTCATGGAGTGGTCCTGCACTCTTCCGATTTTTTTCTACCTATTTGCCCCTCAATGCAACACCTTTGAGAAAGGATCAATAAGACGACCTTGGGTCTCTCTGAAGTCCCGCAATGGCTATACTCTTTTCACCAAGTATTCTGAATCTTGGAAGGGTTTTAAACCTTTTTTCTTTAAATACAATTTTATCGGCAATGGAGTTTGCTGGTTCACCCGTCCTGGTGAATCCCGACCAATTACACGGTTTCCTCTCCAGTGGACTGCGAGCTTTTTTAACCGATCGATTGCCTCGTACTCCTCAGATTGGAAAGAACTGGCTGAACATGAGAAGGAGGTGTGTCGAGCAGTTGAGAGTTACATGAAATCTAATGGGAGGATAGAAACAAAGGACATTGTGAACATCCCTTCATCGGATGTTAAAGCAGAACTTGGTAAAACTGTTTTCTTTTGGTTGTTGCATTTGTTAAGTTGATCCGTTCTAATGTTACTTCGTTTTTCTTGTTCTTTGCAGAAAAAATGGCTTCCCGGATGGCTTCTTTAGTTCAAGGGGGAAAGAAGAGGAAGACCCCTGCAACGAGCACGACATCCGGGTCTTCAAGTTTGAGTACCCCGAGCTTGAGTACCTCCACTCCAACTGCTTCTCCATCCGAGGCATCCCCTCGGCCCACTTCAAACGTGGTGGCTGTCGGCGCTACGGTTTCATTGGGCCCTAGCGGCCAAGTCCAAACCATTTCTCCCCTTCAACCACAAATTCGCCGCCGACGGATTGATAAAGGAAAAGAGAAAGTGACCGAAGGGGCGAATCCGCGGGTTGAAGGTTCAAGTGCTAAGGCTGCTGTTGTTCCCTCTTCTGACAACGCTCCCTCTTCTGCTGCGACCCCACCAGAAACATCTATATGGGACCAACAATTTGATGAAAGATTTGGCCAATATATCTGTTCTGAATCTGACTGTACTCGTTTTGGAACTCTTTCTACCGACCAATGGTCTCGTTGCAACATGACTCTTGCCAAATATCTGCTGCGATGTGCCAACCTTGCATATTTTTTGGCCAAGCAACCTGATGGACTTTTCGCTGGTTATAATGCCGAGCAGAGGGAGGCTCGTGAATTGTCTGCTGCTCAAGAGGCTAGCCTCTCGGATGAGCTGAACCGTATAAAGAATGAGTTGGAAAACTTAAAGGCTGACAAAAATGAACTGATTAAAGAGATGGACTCTTTCAAGATTTCCCAAAAGTTTGCTGAGGATAAGAAGAAAGAGGCCGAGGAAGCACTGAAGAAGGAATTGCAGGAGAGTCGGCAGAAGATGGACGAGCTGAGGGCAGAAGTTGAGAAGTCTGCTACGGTTGCTCAGAAATTGAAGGAGAAAGCTCTTCTTCACAAGAAAAAGGCGGCAACCAACTTCTATAACTGGAGTAAAAGCGTCGATGATTCTTTTGTCTCGGCCATCAAGCAAATTCAATTTCTGAATCCTGAGACTGAATTCAGGGTGGTCGGAGCTCATCCATTTCATATTGTCGAGAATGGGAAGCTGATTGATATCGAGACCAAGGCCGAAGTCGATCTACAAGGTGAGGATCTGCCTAATCCTCTCGTTGATCTGACTGAAGCCCCTGACTTTGATGATTCCAACGTTGTTCTATCTGATATTGAGTAGTGATCAGTTTTTGTTGCTTTTCTGTAGGGTTTAACATTTTGTTGCTCGCTGTTACCGAGCGTCTTTACTGAACAATTTTTGCTTTAACCTGTTGCTCGTTGTATTCGAGCGTACTTCTTTATAACCATGAACAATTTATTTTTGCTCCTGCTAAATTTTAATCAGTTTGCCTTGTACACAAATTGTGTTGTGTAAATCAGTTTCGTTATTTTTTGGGTTTCGTTTGTCACGTGACCCCTGATTTTACTGCTATTCTCGAACAAAAAAGGCTAATTTAGGAATTGCTTCAATTGAACAAATTATTGTGAGTAGAACTCGGATCGCCGACTTTAGCCGAAGCGGGACCCTCGGACCGCGAAACAAGGAAAGTAATTTCCTGAATTCGGGCGTTCTATGAATACGTTGCTAACTCTTATAAAGAGTTGTATCTCGATTCCGCTCGGTGGCTAGCCGGACGAAATGAGGCATATGTCATATCACAATGTTCGTAAAAGAATTTGAAGGAAATCGATGCGTTTTATTGATAAAAGAATACAAAAATGATGTTGCTCGTTTGTCAACTAATTCCTAACAATTGTCTCTAAGCTAAGAAGGATGTTACCCTTCGTTTATTTGACCTAAACATTTTTGAGCAATAGACTATCCTATTTGTAAAAAGTGAAAAATAAAATAGGAGCTTAACTGTAATAAGCTCTGAGTTTGGCCACGTTCCAGCTGTTATTGATTTCCATGTCCGAGAGATTCTCCAAATTGTAAGCACCAGATCCAGATTTAGCCTTCACTCGGTATGGGCCTTCCCATTTTGGCTTCAATTTTCCAACTCCAGCATTTCCTTTGCCGATATCCGCTCGGCGAAGGACTAAATCTCCTACTTCAAAACTTCGCGGACGAACCTTCTTGTTGTATTCCCGAGCTTGCCGCTCCTTCACTTTTCTTTCATGAGCGGCGGCGTTCTTTCGAATTTCCTCAAGTAAAATGAGCTCTTCGCTGATCAAATGGTCGTTAATTTCTAAAGGACGTTCAAGCGTCCTAAAGGTAGGGATTCGCTTTTCGATCGGAATGACTGTGTCGCAGCCGTATGTCAAACGAAAAGGAGTCTCTCCAGTAGATGAGTGTACAGTTGTCCTGTGTGACCATAAGACGCTCGGAAGTTTATCCGCCCAAGTGCCGGCTGCGTTACCGAATTTCTTCTTAATTCCATCCAAAATGGTTCTGTTGGCCGCTTCGGCTAACCCATTTGTTTGTGGGTGCTCAACAGAACTGAAATAGTGAGTGATTCCCAGGTCGGCTGCTAGTTGTTGAAAGTGAGAGACTGCAAATTGTGATCCATTATCAGTAACTATGGCATGAGGTACTCCAAACCGAGAGATAATTTTCTTCACAAAGAAAGATTGAATACGGGCCGTGGAGATTGTTGCTAACGGAACCGCCTCAATCCACTTAGTGAAGTAATCGATAGCCACTACCGCAAATTTGAGTTGCCCTGGTGCGGTGGGAAACTTTCCAATGATGTCCATGCCCCATTGATAAAAGGGCCAAGGGGCACCGAGAGAGTGTAACTCTTCAGCAAGTCTTTGGTAGATGTCGCTGTGAAACTGGTACTGAACACACTTCTTAACATGTTCCATGGCGTCTTTTTGCAGTGTAGGCCAAAAGTAGCCCGCTCGGATTACTT
Organism: Crotalaria pallida; assembly: GCA_037953625.1. NCBI lineage: Eukaryota > Viridiplantae > Streptophyta > Magnoliopsida > Fabales > Fabaceae > Crotalaria > Crotalaria pallida. Next base: position 78,365,758 of record CM075654.1, read on the forward strand.
TTCTCGCCAGGGATTTTCCACCCATATGGTGGCTACAAATTCCACCGTGAATCTCCTCCAGTACCTCCTCAGCTTGAGATGGGTTGACACATCTGAGCATGGGGGAACCAAAGCCTCTTTTGTACATAACTCCATTCAGAACTGTGTATTGAGCTGCTTTATTAACCAACTTCCGAGCCTCTGCCTGATCTTGGGGGACGAACCCATGTTGCAAATAAGTAAGAAGCGGATCCATCCATGATTGAGATAATGAGACAGCCAAAATGACACTTGGTCGGGGAATAGTTTCTTGTATCAATGTTTTATTGTTTTCCGACCCCTTTGTACTTGCCAATTTGGATAAAATGTCGGTTCGGGAATTTGAATCTCTCGGGACATGGGAAATGTCAAATTCCGAAAAGTTTGAGATGATTCGCTTTACCTCTTCAAGATACTTTTGTAGGATGAGCTCCTTTGCCGAGTATTGACCCTTGATCTGAGAAACCACTAGTTGTGAATCGCTGAAAACTGACACTCGCTCTGCTCCGAACTCATGAACCATCTTGAGGCCTGCAAGAACTGCCTCGTATTCTGCTTGGTTGTTCGACGTTTGGAACTCGAACTTCAATGAGTAGTTCATGCATAATCCTTCGGGGTTTTCAATTATGACCCCCGCTCCAGCTCCTTTCTTATTGCTTGATCCATCAACATATACTGACCATAAGTTTTGAGAGACGTCTGAAGGGATATCTGTGAATTCGGTGACAAAATCGGCAAGAGCTTGAGATTTCATCGCCTTCCTCGGTTCATAGGCAATGTCGAATTCAGATAGTTCGACAGACCACGAAACCATCCTACCTGCTAGGTCGGGTTTATGAAGCACTTGTCTGAGAGGTTGAGCTGTTCTTACCAATATTCTATGTGCCTGAAAATACTGTCTTAATCTCCGAGCCGACACGACCAAACAGTATGCAAGTTTCTCCAGCTTTTGATATCTCAACTCCGGTCCTTGAAGCGCTCGGCTAACGAAATACACTGGGGCCTCAATACCTGAATCCTCTCTTACCAAAACCGAACTGACCGCCGCTTCTGCCACTGACATGTATAGAATGAGGTTTTCACCATGAAGTGGGCTGTGGAGTACGGGTGGGCTGGAAAGATACTCCTTTAACTGAACAAAAGCTTGCACACAGTGCTCGTTCCAAAGGAATTCTTTGTTTTTCCTAAGGAGCTGGTACCATGGCAAGGCTTTCCGAGCAGCTTGGGATAAGAATCTGGAGAGTGCCGCCACTCGGCCCGTGAGTTGTTGAACTTCTTTAAGATTAGCTGGGCTCCTCATTTCAAGGATTGCTTTGCATTTATCTGAATTGGCTTCAATCCCTCTCTCGGTTAACATAAAACCGAGGAAAGAACCGGTTGGGACTCCGAACACACACTTTTCCGGATTCAACCTCATGGAGTACTTTCTCACTCGGTCCAGTATTGTCGCGAGGTCCTGGGCATGGTTTTCTTGCTGTCTGCTCTTTGCAATAATATCATCGATGTATACTTCCATGCTTGAGTCGATCATGCCTTGAAAAACCTTGTTCATCATCCTCTGATAGGTAGCACCCGCATTCTTCAACCCAAAAGGCATGACATTGTAACAATAAGTTGCCTTGTCGGTGATGAATGCGGTTTTATCTTGATTGGCAGGAAACATAGGGATCTGGTTGTAACCAGAGTAAGCATCCATAAAGGACAAGAGTTTGTAACCAGCTGAACTGTCGACGAGTTTGTCAATAACGGGGAGTGGATACTGGTCTTTAGGACAGACTTTATTCAAGTCCGTGTAGTCGACACACATCCTCCACTTTCCATTGGGTTTTTTGACCAAGACGGTGTTAGCTAACCAGTCTGTATAGTCAATTTCCCTAATGAAACCTGCTCGGAGTAATTCAGCAACCTTTTCTTCAATGGCAGCGGCCTTTTCAGCACTAACCTTCCTTTTGCGTTGTGCCACCGGTCTCGACCCCGGAATGATACTCAACTTATGGCAGATAAAATTTGGGTCGATTCCCGGCATATCAGCTGATGTCCACGCGAACAAATCTTTATTTGAAATCAACAGAGTGGTTAACTCCTCTCTTACACTTGCGGGTAGTTCAGAACCGATTTTTACTTCCTATGGGGATCATTGGTCAATGTCAAGAATTCCCACTGTCCCTTCGGGGTTGGTCTATTTCTGTCGGATTGGTCTCTCATATCCAGATCTGCGAGGTTAATATTGCCCTTTCCCAAAGAGGCTCTTTCCAAATTGCTCGGATCCTTGTTTTTAACCTTCCCTAAACTGGCGTTGTAACATTTCCTTGCTGCTTCTTGCTCGGCCTTGACAGTTACCGCTCTATCATCAGTTCCGACGAATTTCATAGCCAAGTGAACTGTAGATACTACCGCCCCAAATGCTTGCAGGGAAGTTCTCCCAAGAATGGCATTGTAGGCCGCTGGACAATCAACCACCAAAAATTTGACTATCTCGGTTCTGGCCGAAGGCTGTTGTCCAAGGGTTACGGGAAGTTGGATGTACCCCTTTGGCTCAATGGTGTCCCCCGTGAAACCAATTAATTCACCCTCAAAGGGAGTGAGATTGCACTCCCTGAGTTTAAGGGCTTTGAACAGAGGGAAAAACATGATGTCCGCCGAGCTCCCTTGGTCAATGAAGACTCGTTTTACCTCGTAATTACCAATAAGGGTAGTGATCACTATGGGGTCATTATGTCCTAGAAGGATTCCATCCAAATCGCCGTCATCAAAAATAATGGGAACGTTTTTTGTTGATCTCTTGGCTATAGGCTTCTGACTGACTGCCAAAATTTGGTTGATGTACTTCTTTCTGTCGGCTTTCTTCTCTCCACCTCCAGCAAAACCTCCCGCAATAGTGTTAACCAAGAATTCATTTTTATTAGCGTTTGTATCAGGAGCTGGAGTGGGATCGGTTCTCTGCCTCCCGGTGTTTCTATCGTCTGGTGACCTACTTCTCTGGCGTTTGGATTTTGCTGGTGACTGAGATCTGTTCCTACTTCTTCGGCCGGCTGCATCCCTGATGTATTGTTGTAGCTTGCCATCTCTGATCATCTCTTCGATCAAATCCCGCAACCAGATGCACTCGTCGGTCGTATGGCCGTATCCCCTGTGGAAGTCACAATATTTTGACCTATCACGCTGTGTGCCCTTTCTTAAAGACGGAGGTCTTTGGGCAGAGCGTAAGTCAGTCTGCATTGTTTCCCTCAGGATTTGACTCCTTGGAACAGTTAAAGGAGTGTATTCCTGAAATTTATTCCTCGGAGGAATCCTTCGGTCTCGATCATTCCTATCTTGTCTTCCACCAAAACGTTCGTCACGTTTTTGTTTATTTTGACCTTGAGGATCAGCTCGTTGCCTTTCTTCTCTGACTTTCTGCCCCTTATGGAATTCCTCCAAATTAATGAACTTATTAGACCTCTGTCTTAGCTCGGCCATATCTTTTGGAGGTTTTCCAATCAAGGACTTTCTGAAATCCCCCGACTGTAAACCCTGCGTGAACAATAGTACTGCCACACCAGGTTCTAATCGAGGAACCGAGCTAGCCTCTGCATGGAATCGCGAAAGGTAATCTTTCAATGACTCATCTTGTTTTTGGGTGACTGCCGCTAAGGTGTGGTCGGATTTAGGCTGGATGCAACTAGCCGTGTATCTGTTTAAAAACACTCTTTTCATCTCCTCCCAAGAATTTATTGAGTTCCGAGGGAGGGAAGAGTACCAACGTAACACTGACGGCTCTAGGGTCATGGAAAAGGCTCGGCATTTCATCTCCTCTCCTCCACCGTGATAATTCATCGCACCTTCATAAGAGACAATATGGTCTACTGGATCGGTTAGGCCGTTATAATGTGGCACATTAGAATGGCCCAAGTAACCTTGAGGAGTTTGGAATGCCATAATATATGGAGTAAAGGGATGACCAGGGTGAAAATCACCCTGATCCTGGTTCATGGTAGGGTTAGTATGGGTATTTTGTGGCGGGGGGAGCTGCATTACTGGGAGTGGTTGTGGGTCCATGGTTTGAGGCATTGTATTTTGGGGTAGTATGGTGGTCGGTTGACTCTGTGCAATCCTTGCCATAGCTTGCTGTTGAAGGTCGGCAATAGCCCGACCTTGTTGTTCAATTAGAGCCGTTTGTCTGTTTAGGATGTTAATCATCTCTTGCTCCCGAGCCCGAGCAGATGCAGATGTTCCATAGGACCTGCCGATGGAATGGCTATGATGAGAATTTCCAAGAGCAGTTCTTCCTGGATTCAGTCTGGTCCTAGGTGTTGAACTTATGTGGTCGGGATTGGGTGGGATAGGAGGGGTACGTTGGGTATTTCGGCCATGATGTGCTCGGGTTCCAGTGGTCCTGGATGTGTTTCGAGTGGTTGGGGCTGTGCTGCTCGAATCACCATGGGTGGAGGGAGGTGGTGTAGGAGGGGGTGGTGGTGGTGCTCGGTCGGTCGACGCTCGGTTCTACTACAAGTCCACTACAATTATAGAGCATAGAATTGCTTTTGTAATTTGACACTCTGCCTCTTGCATTTATATACTTCAAGTGATAATGTTACAGTTTACATGTAAAATAATTGAGATAGCTATTTCCAAGAGTTCCTATGATAGAGCTGATTAAAATGTATAACAATAAGCTCCGAGTGGGCTAGATACAATGATCACGTGTTACATTTGTTAATTCTAACAAGAACATTGATGTAATGAGTTGAAGATTGCTATGCTAAATTTCTTTTGTCAATGAGTTGACTTTTAACATCTTTCCCATTTGGATGTGCTTTTCAGGAATTTAGGCGTATCAAGGGGAACATAAACTCAATGAGGGAACATGCAGAGCTTTTGACTTCAGTCAGGGATGACATTAGTGAATATAAGGTGAGTCTTGACTCTTGGGCATGATCTGAGTTTATCATATAGTTGTTCTGTAAGTGCTCGAGTTAAGTTACCTTCTTTTAGCAGACATCTGGTACTATGTCACCAAGGATGCAGTTACTACGTGAAAGAGCAAACATCCATGGAAGTATATCTCATGTAAGTCTATATTCGACTCATTTTTCATTTGTTCTAATTAAGTTTTGAGACAAGGGAAGTTTCTTTTTCTGTGAAGAAAAAAAGTTGTAGTTGGTGGTTCATCAACTCAAGTATATTTTGTAAAGATAAGATTTCATATTCCTGAATATATAGCTGGGACTGATGGTGTTAAATCTTTTTAGCATGCTAATTATGCTGCGTATCCATGTATGATGTATATCATCATCATTTCGTTTCGATTGAAGAAGCATCAAAAGAGCCTTCACCACAACAAATACCAAAAAGAAAATCGGCTAACTAAAGCAGTCACAAACTGAGAGGTTTTGGCCTTTCACTTCATTCAAAGTAAAATGTGCTGTGCTTTGGCATTCCCCGTGCATCACAATGGAACTACTTCCTGGACTCCAAACCTCTATATAAATCAACAATGTCACATTTAATGCATTAATTTTGCATTATTTAAAGTACCAGATTAGAAGCTTCTTTTGATTGCAATTTGATAGGGTTGTAGGTAGATTCCTAGGGATTCTAGTGAATTCGAAGAAATCAAAGAGAATTAGGGATTCTTAATGTGAGAAAAGAATCCAGATTGATTATTATTTCACAATGGACATGAGAGAAAACAGTTACAAGATAAGAGTGTTTATAAGAAATGAGCTAAAAAATGATTATCTTGATGCACAAGCAAGCTATATAACCAACTTAGTTGGTGCCTGATTCAGTCAGTTACAGCTGTCAATTCCAAGGTTGTCAAACTCGCGAGTTTACGTAAACTCGTGAGGCCAACGTAAACTCGACTCGTGAACTCGACTCGTAAATTCGTACGAGTTTACCTCGAGTCCACTTATTTTAAAATTAACCTATAGATAACTTTCATAGCTTCCATTTCATAGTTTTTACTCTAAAAATTAAACATAAATATTTAAATGTTGCTATAGCATATAAGAACCCAATAAATAATATTAGCAAACCAACTTAACAACAACCAAATATGATGGTTTTATGATTTAAGTGGTTAGTTAAGTAAAAATAGTGGTTACAGTGTTATTTTAGTGAAATATCGTTCAAAGATTGATCAGTATCCTCTTTGTTAACCGTTGGATCGTGCTCAAATTTTTATATACGTTTCCTAACTCGTTTATCTTGACATCCGACGGTGGAAATTTTGTTTTGAGAAGTAAAAGCTCAAGAAAATTCAAATATCCGTAAGGCCACTACTATTTACCCGAGTTTACCCGAGTTTGCCCGAGTTTAGTGGGAAGCGAGTTTGCATGTGAGTTGACTCGATTCTATGGGTAGGATCGTAAACTCGTACAAGTTTACGAGTTAACTCGTGAGTTTGACAACCTTGGTCAATTCAAATATTTAACTGAATTTCATATAATATCCCTTATCAATATACCCCCCTTAAAATATCCTTGACCTCAAGGATCAAAAGCAGGGAACCTCTGAAGCAAATCATAGTAGAAATCCCAAGTAGCATCTTCAGGGAAGTGATGTTTCCATTTTACCAAGCTTTGGTAACTGCATGACAATTTTGTTTCACTGCCATCCTGTCCAAAATAGTTTCTGGCTCTTTAGGAACTAAAGCATCTCCTGACTGAAAAGGCAATTGAGTAGTATTAATCACATCCCCAACATGCTTCTTTAGTTGTGATACATGAAACACATCATGTATTTGACAAGAACTAGGCAGCTGCAACTTACAAGCCACTGAACTTGTGAGAATCTGTGTGATATGGTTTAGGAATGTTTATATTTTATCTCCATATTTAGTGTAGTGATTTGTAATTATTTTATAATTTGTACAAATCCCCTAAATCAAGGGATTACAGCCTAGGTCAAGGAGACATCTTTTGTTTCCTAAATTAGTGCTAAGACCTCTGTATATAATCTAGATGGTTGTTCAATGAATAGTAATTCAAACCCTAATTTACTACATGGTATCAGAGCAGTTCTGATCAGGGGCTGCCTCTGCTTTCCGCTGACACCGTAAATTACCCCTTCCAGAATTAGGTTGGCCTTCATTGCCAACAATTCTAGACCTGCCCTTCTATTTCAGATAGGCCTTCATTGCCGATCTCTGTCCTCTACCAGTGGCACTATTGGTCTATAATTTTCAGACCTTAATATGTCAAACAAAGACGGGGAGGAGGAAGTATTGGACATGGTCAAAGAAACAGGAGATACACAATCTCAACAACCAGGAGAAATGCAGAATATCCATTCTGCATATAGGTTGAATGGAAAGAATTACCTGAAGTGGTCCCAACTTGTTCGTACAGTACTTAAAGGAAAGGGGAAGCTGAGTCACCCTGACAGCATGGAAAAACCAACAGGTACTTGTACTTTGGCGTATTCAGGTAAGCTTCAATTTTCTTTTGGATTAAATGTCTCAGAGAAACCTTCTACCCTATTCTGGATACTAGATTCAGGAGCCACAGACCACATGACACCTTTATCCCAACACTTCTCCACATATTCACCTTGTCCTAGCAATAAGAAAATTGCTACAGCAGATGGTACTCTTGTTACTGTAGCTGGTATTGGAAACATCCAAATAAACTCATCAATAACCTTAAAAAATGTTCTCCATGTTCCAAAATTATCCACCAACCTTGTCTCTGTACAAAAACTTACAGAAGATTTATCTTGTAATGTTATTTTTCACCGTAGTCACTGTGTATTTCAGGACAAGGATTCGAGGAAGACGATTGGACGTGCTAGAGAATGGAATGGCCTTTATTACCTTGAAGAACCAAATCTGTCTACCATGGTTAAGAACAATTTTCCCCACTCCCTTATATCTGAGTCTATGTTATCCAATAAGGAGAAGATTCTTCTTTATCATTGTAGGTTAGGACATCCTTCTTTTAGGTCTATAAAAATTCTATTTCCCTCACTTTTTACAAAATTAGATGTTGAGAGTCTTCATTGTGATGTGTGTGAGCTTGCTAAACACAAGCGTGTACCCTTCCCAATAAGTAATAAAAGAAGCACATTTCCTTTTTATCTTGTTCATACAGATGTATGGGGTCCCTCTACTATTCCAAATGTGTCCGGTGCTCGATGGTTTGTAACCTTCATTGATGATTGTACCCGGGTTACTTGGATTTTCTTACTCAAACATAAGTCTGAAGTAAGCACTGTTTTTCCAAATTTTTTCTCCATGGTTAAAAACCAGTTTGGTGTGAAAATCAAAAGACTTAGGTCCGATAATGCCAAGGACTATTTTAATCAAGTCGTTACTCCCTTCTGTCAAAGAGAGGGAATAATCCACGAGTCTTCTTGTGTCAAAACACCACAACAGAATGGTATTGCGGAGAGGAAAAATGGGCACCTTTTAAACCAAACCCGGGCACTGTTGTTCCAGAAAAATGTTCCAAAATATTTTTGGGGAGAAGCTGTTTTGACAGCAACTCATCTTGTCAATAGATTACCCTCTAGGGTCTTAGGATTAAAAAGCCCAATGGATGTGCTTTCTTGTTTTTACCCGAATCTTTCCACTACAAACAATCTTAAACCTAGGATATTTGGGTGTGTATCTTTCGTTCATATCCACAGTCAAGACAGGGGAAAACTTGATCCTAGAGCTCTAAGATGTGTTTTTGTTGGGTATTCTTCAACTCAAAAAGGATATAAATGTTATCACCCTCCATCCAAAAAGTTCTTTGTGTCACATGATGTAACCTTCAATGAGCAAGAAGCCTATTTCACTCAACCTTATCTTCAGGGGGAGAATCCTAGGGAAGATAAGGAAATAGATCTGAGGTTACCTGACCTACCTAACTTTTTAGTTGCGACAGAACCTGAGTTAAACACCCTTGTGTCTCCACCTTCTTTTGAAACTGACCCCAAGTCAAATGAGGCCACTCTTCCAAATGAAACAGAACCTGAACCTAATGGGAGATTTGGAAAGGTGTACACCAAAAGGTCAAAGGTCATTCCAGAATCTATACAAGTCCAAGAGTCCAACTCACTTTCTTCAAATGAGGTAATTCCTAATTTCCCAACTTCACAGGGTGAAGAAGAAACCAAAATTATTGAAGATAATGCAGACCTCCCAATTGCCATTAGAAAAGGAACTAGAAAATGCACCAAGCAGCCTTTATACCCTCTCTCAAATTATCTCTCATTTAATAATTTTTCACCAACCCATAGAACTTTCCTCGTGAACCTAAACACTACCTCCATACCCACTACCTTATCCGAGGCATTGTCTGATAGAAAATGGAAGCTAGCAATGGATGTAGAAATGGAGGCCCTAGAGAAGAATAAAACTTGGGAATTAGTTACTTTACCAGCAGGAAAAAGGCCAGTTGGATGCAAGTGGGTGTATACAATAAAATACAAAGCTGACGGGTCAATCGAGAGATACAAGGCAAGGCTAGTTGCCAAAGGGTTCACTCAAACCTATGGGATCGATTATTCAGAAACCTTTGCTCCGGTTGCTAAAATGAATACTGTCAGGGTGATCTTATCTCTTGCTGCCAATTTTGGTTGGGAATTGCAGCAATTCGATGTGAAGAATGCTTTCTTACATGGGGAGCTCAAGGAGGAAATTTATATGAAAGTGCCTCCAGGATATGGTGAGAATGTGGCTGCCAGCACAGTATGTAAGCTAAAAAAGACCTTGTATGGGCTGAAACAGTCTCCTCGGGCTTGGTTTGGAAGGTTTAGTAAAGTTATGACAGCCTTGGGATACAAACAAAGTCAAGGAGATCATACATTGTTCATTAAACATTCTGCGTCAGGGGGAGTAACAGTGTTGTTAGTGTATGTGGACGACATTATACTGACTGGAGATAATAGGAGAGAACAACAGGTCTTGAGTCAATCTTTGGCCAAGGAATTTGAGATCAAAGCCTTGGGAAAACTGAAATATTTCTTGGGCATCGAAGTGGCACACTCCAGAAAAGGGATCTTCATATCCCAACAAAAGTACATCACTGATTTGCTGAAGGAAACAGGCAAAACAGCGTGTAAACCAGCAAGTACTCCCTTGGACCCTAGCCTAAAACTGGGGAACGCGGAAGAAGATGCTACAGTGAATAAGGAGATGTATCAGCGTCTGGTAGGAAGACTCATTTACTTGTCCTACACCAGGCCGGACATTGCCTATGCCGTAAGCTTAATTAGTCAATTTATGCACAGCCCAAGAGAAGTTCATCTACAGGCTGCTCATAGAGTTTTGCGGTATCTCAAGGGGACTCCAGGAAGAGGAATATTGTTCAAACGGAATGGGAATATGACACTTGAAGCCTACACTGATTCTGACTATGCAGGATCAATTGTTGACAGGAGATCAACTACCGGGTATTGCACTTTCCTTGGAGGGAATCTTGTGACATGGAGAAGCAAAAAACAAGATGTAGTGTCACGTTCTAGTGCTGAAGCAGAATTTCGAGCTATGGCAAGAGGCATAGCTGAACTGCTTTGGCTTAAAATTATTTTACAAGATTTAAAGATCAAGTGGGAAGGACCTATGAAGCTCTACTGCGATAACAAATCAGCAATCAGCATAGCTCATAACCCGGTTCAGCATGATCGGACAAAGCACATTGAAGTAGATAGGCATTTCATCAAGGAGAAACTTGACAGTGGTTTGATATGTACTCCATATGTGCCCACAGAAGGACAACTTGCAGATATTCTCACCAAAGGATTGAGCAGCTTAGCTTTTGAGAGAATCATATCCAAGCTGGGAATGGAAAACACCTATTCACCAGCTTGAGGGGGAGTGTGAGAATCTGTGTGATATGGTTTAGGAATGTTTATATTTTATCTCCATATTTAGTGTAGTGATTTGTAATTATTTTATAATTTGTACAAATCCCCTAAATCAAGGGATTACAGCCTAGGTCAAGGAGACATCTTTTGTTTCCTAAATTAGTGCTAAGACCTCTGTATATAATCTAGATGGTTGTTCAATGAATAGTAATTCAAACCCTAATTTACTACAGAACTGATTCTGTCAATGATCGGATATGGTCCAGAAAATTGAGGAGCTAATTTTGCATTACTCCTATAAATAAGCAACAGAAATCTGTCTGTAGGGATGTAACTTCACATAGGCAAGATCACCTATCTGAAACTGTCTATCAGTTCTGTGTGTATTTGCTAGTTGCTTCATTCTATCTTGGGCTCTCCTCAAGTGGAATTTCAGCATTTCTAGCAAGCATTTCCTCCATTTTGACTAGGCTTCTATCAACCAGTTCAACCTTAGATTCTCCTGGTAAGTGAGGTAGATAGGCTGGTGGTGGCTGGTCATAGACAATTTCACAAGGGGTTGCTTTAATGGAGGAATGATAAGTGGTATTGTACCACCACTCTGCCATTGACAGCCATTTAGACCACTGATTAGGGGTATCAGCACACATACATCTCAAGTAGGTCTCTGGGCATCTATTGACCACCTCAGTTTGGCCATCGATTTGAGGGTGATAAGCAGTGGATAGGTTCAATTGTACCCCTTGGAAAGCCATCAAATCCTGCCAAAAATTACTGATAAAGACAGCATCTCTGTCACTTATAATTGAAGCAGGGTATCCACTTAGTTTGAAAATATTATCTAGGAAGGCTTGAGCCACTGTACTTGCAGTATGGGTGAGGAAGTGCCATAAAGTGTGCAGCCTTGGTAAGCCTATCAACCACCACAAAGATGACTTGTTTACCAAAAGATGAGGGTAATCCTTCAATAAAATTCATTGTAATGTGTTGCCAAATGTAATATGGCACAGGCAGAGGTTGAAGGAGTCCAGGTGAAGCAATAGTTTCATACGTATTCTTCTGACAAACTGGACAGTTCTTTATAGAGTCCCTCACATCCTTGTTCAGTCCTTTCCAATGAAAAATGGATTTAACCCTTTGTACAGTTGCATTTCTGCCTGAATGTCCACTAATGGCAGACTGATGTAGCCAGTCTAGAATGTCTTTCCTGAGCTGTAAATCTTTACCAATTGCTAATCTTCTTTTTCTCCTTAGTTCACCAATAGTCCAAGTAAAATACTTATGACTGTCAAGATCAGAAAGCAGTCATTGATGATCTTCTCTATGCCTGCATCCTGTTGCCATGGTTGTTTGATCCTGTCAAGCATGTTAGCATCTTCTTGGTGAACTATTAGTGCTTGACCATCAGCAATGTCTTTTCTAGATAAGGCATCAGCAACAACACTTTCTCTTCCCTCTTTGAATTCAGTATTAAAATCAAATTCCATCAACTTAACTAACCATTTTTGTTGGAAGGAAGTAGTCAATCTCTGATCTAGGATAAATTTTAGGCTTCTATGATTAGTTCTAAGAATAAAATGTCTCTGCAGTAAGTAATGCCTCCATCTTTGTACAGCAAATACTATATTTCTAACAACTCCTTTCATAAGTAGATTGAGCTTTTTGTTGTTGATTGAGAACTCTGCTAATAAATGCTATAGGATGATGGTCTTGCATTAGGACAGCTCCCAGCCCAAATTTTGAAGCATCAACTTCCACTAAAACTCTTTAGAGAAGTCAGGCAGAGCCAATACAGGAGTGTGTTCAGCAGCTCTTTCACTTGCTCAAAAGCCACTTTAGCTTTAGTGGACCACACAAAGCCATCTTTCTTGAGCATGTTGGTTAAAGGTCTAACTACAATTCCATAACCCTTAACAAACCTCCTGTAATATCCAACTAGCCCCAAGAATCCTCTCAACTATTTCAAATTCTCAGGTAATGGCCAATTAGAGATTGCAGTTATCTTAGCTGGATCAGTTGAAATACCTTCTTCAGAAATGAAATGACCCAAATATTCAACCTTAGGAACTCCAAAATAACATTTGGACTTTTTTGCAAAAAGGTAACCCAATCTCATAACAGTCAGGACCTGTTTACTGTATGTTCTTATATACTCTTACTACAGATGAGTATATCATCAAAGAAAATTAACAAGAATTTTCGAAGAAATTGCTGAAACACAGTGTTCATTAAACTTTGAAATGTGGCAGGAGCATTAGTAAGGCCAATAGGCATGATTAAGTACTCATAGTGACCACCATGAGTCTTGAAGGCAGTTTTATGCACATCTGTAGGATCCATTCTGACCTGATGGTATCCAGACCTGAGGTCAATTTTAGAGAAGATCATAGAACGATGTAATTCATCCATAAGGTCTTCTACAAGAGGAATAGGGAATCTAGCCTTTACAGTGATTTTGTTAAAATCTTTGTAATCAACACTCAACCTTCAAGATCCATCTTTCTTTCCCACCAAAACTACTGGGCTTGCATATGAACCGCAACTGTTTTGAATCATTCCAGATTGCAACATGTCTTGTACTAATCTGCCAATGACATCTTTTTGTTGTTTGGCATATCTGTAAGGTCTCTTATAGACAAGATCTGATCATTGTAATAAAGGAATTTGGTGATTATGACCAGCTCTCATAGTAGGTAGTTGAGTTGGTTCTTCAATCAAATCAGTAAATTCCAACAGAATTGCCTCAAGTTCATGGTGAATTTCCCGTTGAGGAGCATGTGTAGTCAAAGAATGTAGCAATTTTTCTCCCTGTTGTCCTACTTGCAGCATAGAGAATTGAACATCTTGTTGCAGTGTCTTACTCGATTGTTGCAGTGTCATATCCAAAAAATTATGAGTACTGCCACTATCAATCAAAATGTGCATTGGTTTCTTTTTATAAGTACTAGTGACTCCCATAGTTTTGTAGTTAGAAATACCAGTAAGAGCATTGGCAGAGATTAGAGGTTCTCCACTCATATGAGCTTCAATATCCTCCATGTCTGCAAGCTCAGTTTCATTCTATCATCCTCTTCTACCTCCATCACATGTAACTGTAGTTTCTTGTGTGTTAATGCATGTTCAGGGGTGGAGGGTTCATCACAGAAAAAACACAAGTCTTTAGCCCTTCTATCTGCTATATAGGCAGGAGTCAAATTCTTATTGTTCCTAGGCTTGAATTTAGTGATCTCAGGGTGAATTTCAGGTTAAGGGCCTAGGATGGATTTTCCTGAATTCATAGGTTTAGGAGACTTACTAAAATTCTGTACAACTGGGTTGGTTGTATTAGCAGATTCATACAGTTTTGCTAAGGCAAATGCCTTTCTAACTGTTGTAGGATTAAACATCCTGATCAGCATATGGATATCATGTTTAAGCCCTCCCAAGAAACAGCTTAGTACATATTCTTCTGAGAGATTCAGCTTAGATATCACTGCATCAAACTTCTCATGATACTCAGTAACAGTTCTTGTTTGTCTCAATTTCATAACATCAACCATTGGATCTTCACATACCTCACCAACTTTGTCAATTAACATCTCAGCATATTCTCCCCAATTTGGCCAAGAATTACTCCATCTAGCTTTCATAAAGGCACGATGCCACTGTGAAGCTTTTCCCTCAAAGTGAATAACAGCCAATTTCACCTTATATTCATCAAGTGTTTCATCAATTAGGAAATAGTTTCACATTGATACAGCCATTGTTTTACCTTATCTCCATTGAACATAGGGACATAAATTCGAGATAACCTTGTTCCACAAGAGTAATAGCAAGATTTGTTAGATTTATCATATGTTCTGGAATTTTCAGAATCGGGATGCTAATGTTTGTGTGCTGATCATCATCATGATCACGATCTCCACCATTATCCTTCTTCAGCAGCTCCTCCATGGTCTGTTTCAGAGAATCACTTAGGGACTTCTGAATTGTTCTTGCCAATTCCACCATCTTCGATTCAATTTTAGCAGCTACACGGGTTTCCAACCTATCTTCGATTTCTCGCAATCCAGCTTGCGTGCACGTTGAATCAGCCATAACAGTAACTTCCCATGGATTGAAAAAAGCTCTAGATATCGATTGAAAGGGTTGTAGGTAGATTCCTAGGGATTCTAGTGGATTTGAAGAAATCAAAGAGAATTAGAGATTCTGAATGTGAGAAAAGATTCCGAATTGATTATTTCACAATTGAAATGAGAGAAAACAGTAACAAGATAGGAGTGTTTGTAAGAAATGAGCTAAAAAATGATTAGCTTGATGCACAAGCAAGCTATATAACCAACTTAGTTGGCGCCTAATTCAGTTACAGATGTCAATTCAGTTATTTAACTGAATTTACAATAATATCCCTTATCATCACAATCGTCAATGGAAACATGCAGCCAATTCAATCTGAACCACCACTAACAACCTATGTTTCAAGCCACTGCATTGAACTATGATCCATTGCTTCACCACCATTTGAACCACCACAGCCCAGGATTGAAGCGATCTAGATCAGGACTCAGTTTCATGCCCCAATACACTCTTTTTTGTTGCTATTTTTGACCTCCTTACTAAACCAACCACCTCTTCTCTATCGTTTTCCGCTGTGCCACACAATGAGAACACCCCTTCCCTCTTTTATTTACTTTGATTAGTTTAAGTTTTTTATTATTTAGATTAGTGTTTAGATGCTGTAGTCTGACATTTTAATTGGTTTTATGCGAAGTTTTTGGGGATAGAATTTTGTTATCCGGAAATGTAATGATTTTTTTATTTCAGTCCCTGTACTGTATTTTCTTTGGTTTTGGTTCTTCTATTTTGTCGAAATTTTGATTTTATTCCCTGTCGATGACATGGCTAAGACCGGGATGTAACATGTGTCATATTAATTACTAACGTGGCCAATTGTGATATTAGCACACCATCAACAGGGACTAAAACCAAAATTTGGAATATAGAAGGATAAAAAAAAAAAAGAAAAGTATAGGGACTGAAATTAAAAATCTCTACATTCCCATGGACTAAAAACATATTTAAGCCATTTGTAAATTTACTTAGTTTGCTGAGGTACAAATTAACCGTCTTTAAATGGATGGAGGGATTAAATATTTGGAATTTTAAGTTTTGGGAACTAAATTTGATAGATGGGTTTTTCTAACGTGTCTCTTAGGGCATATATATGTTAAGAAACTTACATTGGGTAAGTTTGCATCTGGAATTGATATAATTGGAATTGATATAATTAATACACATGAATTTTATAAATGCGTCAATTCCCGATGTAGACTTACCCATTATGGATTTAAAAAAAAAAAAAAAAACCTTGATAAATTTATGTGTTAGAATTTTGAAGGGCCAAAGTAAATTTTACTCATTAAGTCTAAAAAAAGCATAGGTTGGTTTTGGTCAAGGCTAACACACTGTCTTATACTCTTATATTTTGGTGTTTGTATGCACTATGTGTAAAATTATTTTTGTAATATTTTATTTTGTTCTGAATTTCCATTCATACTCTCAATTCCCACCCATGTTACCCATCCTCACCCCTGGCATCACTTCATCGTTGCCTCACCACCGTGATCTGATCATTGCGCCTTTTCTTTCCCCAACACCACCGAAACCCCACCAACCCCACTTCCCTAGAACCACCATCGGCCATTCCCATCTCCTAGCAACCACACCCCATCTGCCCAACGGTGGGGTGGGGTGAGCAGTGGTGGTCTGGATTGTTGATTAGAGCTGCTCCACTCGAAGGTTGTCAGAGGTGATGGTGGTCGGGTTAATGACAGTGACGGTGGAAGGGTGGGTGAAGGTGGTAGCGAGTGAGGTGAAGGTGGTAGTGAGTGAGGTAAAGGTTGGATTGAGGTGTAAGGGCCTGGACCCTAGATGGAATTTTAGAAGACAAAAAAAAAAGTACTCCCTCCGGTCCTATATATAAGCCTCTTTGAAGACTTTTCTTTGGTCCTTAATATAAGCCCCATTTCCAACTTCCAATGACATTAATTACTTCTTTTCAACAAACATCCTTATTTATTCAACACTTTTTAGATTCCCAATAATAATCATAGGGGTATTTTTGAAAAAGTATACCAAATATTTACATTTCCAATATTACTAACAATATTAACTAAGTTTATTAAAGGGTGTGAAAATTAGTCAAATGACTTATAAATTATAATAAAGACTAGAGGGAGTATATCATATGGTGGATAGAAACACCGGTTTCAATCAGGTGTTTTAAAGTGAAAACCATGTTGGTTATATGGTTTTGGGTTTCAAAATTTTCAATAATTTGAGAATTGCATTTAGGTATTATTGAAGATTATCTTCTAAACAGTTATTTTTGTATCTGCTACTACAACCAGCAACAAAAACCTTTTCCCTGTGGACATGGTTGGATACATGGATCAAGCTATGCCTTTGTGTTCAATCAAAGAACATCAAGGGTTCTTTTTTCATTAAAAAATTAAACAATAATCAAATAAATAACATTTTTATCAACAAATAAATAACTTGACACTTATAAAAAAAAATATAATAACTTGCCAATTTTGAATTTGCATTGTACGTTAATGACTTCTTTTTAATAGATTTCTCCGCTTACATTGTGCTTGCTTACTTTAAATATTGATGTTTTGAATATAGAAACTTGTATCTTTTCAGCTGTTATAAAACATACTCTATTATGCTTTCTTTGGGGACTCTTGATTCAATTTCCTTGCCTTTCCCAGATTGATGATGTGATTAGTCAAGCTCAGGCAACAAGAGCTGTCTTGGGTTCTCAGAGGGCATTGTTTGGTGATGTTCAAGGAAAAGTGAAGGTTCTCAGTGACAAGTTCCCCATTATTCGTAGCCTGCTTGGTATGTTGTGAAGTATATTTATCTTTGTATTTTGCCTCTTTATAATGATTTAAATTCTATAAGGTGAGAGGTTTGCTTTAGAGAATAAAGTGTAGTTAGTAATCATTAATGTGAAAATTAAAGTAGATTCACGAATATCCAACATCTAAATTTAATGTACAAGAGCACGTGCTTTATAAAATTTTGAGACATTATTTTAAAAGCCTTCCTTACTACAGTAGTATTCCCTTCGGTTTGCAATATAAAAAAAGCAAAATAAAACATGTTTCTCTTAGTTTAAAATATAAGAAAAAGTTAATTAATCTTCTCAAATTTTGTTTCATTTTCAACACTTATTTCCTAAAACATCCATACAAAGTGCTTATCTCATTTGATTTTTTTCATTTCCGATGCTTCTTTTTTAAAATATATTTTTTTTTAATAAATTTGATAAAGAAAAAAATACAATCAATTAATCTCCTTAATAAGTGTAATTTTAGTTTTTTAATACCCTAACCTTAGAGAGTACTTACGTGCCGTGTTTTACTGTCTAAAATACATACCTCAGTTTAAATTCTGTTTTCACATCTTTGTCTAATCCTTTGCTTGTGCAGGTTCCATAAGAAGGCGACGCTCAAGGGATACCCTTATTCTATCAGCTGTTATAGCTGCTTGTACGTTGTTTCTAATAATTTATTGGCTCTCAAAGTAGCCAAAATATTTTGCAACAAAGAAATTATATACAATGGTGCTTTCATCCATTGTATAGCTGTACCCTTATTCTTTGCTTCTTTAGCTTATTGCAAGATTTTGTGTATACGAGCCTTATCGGTAGACACCGCTTATTTCAATTGGAAGTATACCCCATTGATTCTCTTGGCTTTTGCCGAGCCAAGTGTCTTTTCTGCTTATGTAAAAGTTGAGAGTTGCGGCAGCATAGACTTTTTTTTTTTTTTTTTTTTTTAACCCGTGGTTATCAATATACGTGATAATTTGATAAGTGGGTGTAGTTCACATGATTATGTACCAAGTTTGAGAGTTAGAGGTTCTGGGTTTGATTTTATGCGTCATTATTTGATGATTTATTGGTGGATTATTTCCTTTCTCGTTTTTGTAAAAAAAGAAAATTGTCTGTAAAAAAAAATATATAAGTGATAATTTTTCCTTTTGCTTTTTAGTTGCTGAGTTATTTTTTACGATGATAAATATTGGTAATACTTCGTTCTCGTTTACAAGAAAATATAATCAGTGTATCACGCATTAAATCATATTAGTTGAATATATTTTTTTTTTCATGTGAAAAAACAAAGTTGATTGCTTAAATTGCTAATTAAAACAAAAATTAATTGATATAACATGTTTAAATGTGTCTATTTTAGAAATGATAATATTTAATAATGAAAAAATAGTTAATTTTTGCTTATATTACTAATAATGTTCTTTTATTTCATATATTCAAGATCCCGGAGTAGTTTAATAAAGTATGATAAAATAAACTTATGAATGATATGTAAGTGCGTATTTGGTATATAACTGGTAAAGTTAGATTATAATTATTTTTATCTGTGATTATAAATTGGTAAGAGTATAATTTTTTAAAATTATAATCTATTTACATTTGGATCTCTTAGCTAAAAAATAAATTTAAGGTGATTTATTTTGTTTGGATAATGTAAAAAAGATTTTTTTTTATTAAGTAAATTACAAAAAAGGGTGTTGATTGATAAGGGATGGTTAATGTTATTGGAATGATAAGGGTAGAATATGGAAATTACATGGGTTAAAGAAAAAAAAAATAATCTTACCAAAAATAATTTACAACACCTATGAAGGAGGTGTTAGATTTTGATTATTTTTCCAAAAATAATCTAAAGTTATAATTTGCATTGACAACCAAATACACTAAATTATAATTATTTTTGAAAAAAAAAACTCAAAATATAATCGTAATCAAAACCAAATACCTCCTAAATAAGGCAAAATCTTATTTGGGTACCGGTACGTGCTAAATCGCTGCAAAGGATAAGGGTTTTAATTTTTGTGCTCCATTATTGAATTTTCGGTCCCATTTATTTATGAAAAAGATTAAAATATCGTTAATATTTAATAGTTTTTGATTTTGAGGTTTCAAAAACATTTAAAAAAAAAAACTTTCGATATACTCCAATCAAAAATATGTTCTCTGACTCATGGTGTCGGAAGTACAATTTTTTTTACATTTCCGACAAATAAATATCGGAAGTAGGGGTGTAAGTGGTTTGTGATTAGACCGCAAAACCAGTGAAATTGAACCGAACCAGACTAAAAAATTAGGTTCGGTCTAGTCAAATTTTTATTCACATCGATGACCAATGGTCCGGTTCATGGTCTTACAATTTTTGAAACCATGTAGACCGGACCATACATATTCTATGTTTTATTATATTTTTTTTATTATGATTTAATTACACCCAAACCCTAAATCCAAGTACTAAAAATCCAAAATAATCCATAATTCTCTCTATTCAACATATTACAGTAAACAGAGGGGAGAAAAGGCAACGTTTTCCTCAATCCCTAAATCCATAGAGAAAGGATAATAAAAATCCCTAAATTCATAAATAAGATAAAGGAGAAAAATCCCTAAATCATTGTTGAAGGCGTTGTGGAAGTAGTATTGTCGGGCGCTATTGAAGGCATTGTGGAAGCAGCATTGTTGAAGGTGTTGTGGGCGTTGTGGGCAGCTAAGCATTGTGGGCGGCATGACGCTGTTGAGAAGGCGTTGTGGGTGATGGGCGCTTTGGAATCGCAATTGAGAAGGGGCTGTGGGCACTTGGTCTCGAGAGGCATCCAACGTGGTGAGGTTCATGATGGTGGTGGCTATCTTTGATCAAAGGGAGAGTGGATTGAGAAGGAGAGGGGGACAGAGTGAGTTCAAGAGGGAAAGGGAGAAGTATGTGACTGCTAGGGTTTGGGTAAGGGAGATGTTAATAAATAAATAGGATTAGTAGACCGTTGGATCGGACCGGACTGAACCGTTCATATTCGATTCGATCCGTTCTGATCTGATTTTTATGAATGAAGTATATTAAGACCAAACTGAACCGAATCACTTTCATTTAATTGACCCAATATGTAATATTAGTCAAAGACCAGACCAAATCGAACTGTTACACTCCTAATCGGAAATAAAAAAAACTCATAATTTTTTTGACTATTCAATCTCGGAAATGTTTTGGAAGTGATCTTTGCGAATTTGAATACTATAAGTAGCATCGAAGGTGATGAATACTATAAGCATTATAAGACAAATTCTTTGCCGATGATTTGATCCTTTGTCTTGATGTTAATTCCACTACAAGAAAAACCCTTTTTTGCAACGAATTTTGTCGTTGCAAAAAACCAAAAGTCGTTGCAACGACATTTCGTTGCGTAAAAAAACTGTTTTCTGTAACGACTAGTGTCGTTGCTCAAAATTTGTCGTTGCAAAACACCATCGTCAAGTCTATGTTAGTTAATCTATTTTGCAACGACAATGTCGTTGCAAAACAGGTTATACTTTTGCAACGACGAATGTCGTTGCCAAACATCTGGTGCTTTTGAAACAAGTCATTGCTAAACTCTAATCAGTTTTGCAACGACAATGTCGTTGCTGAACACCCAGAGCTTTTGAAACGACAATGTCGTTGCTGAACTCCTTATTTCGTTGCCAAAAACCTAGACCTTTTGCAACGATAAAGTCATTGGCAAACACCTACAACTTTTGTATTGCAACGATCATTTGTTGCAATTCAGTATTGGTTTAAATCCTATCCTTTGTGGCTATAATAGACTACTTTTTGTTCAATTATTAATTAGAAATATAGATGTTTTAATTATACAATCTTATCCATATATTATCACTATTAAATTGTCAAATAATAATTAAGCAATATCACCAATTAATATAATACATAATAATTTGATAAAGCAAATTGACGTAGCTTCAATATTAAGCCACAATTACCATTGATTAAAACATCAAAATGACAAAAAATAGTGTAGCATAATTTTATTTGGTACTAATTAAACCAATGGTACTAATCTTACTTGGTACTAATCAAAACTCATTACAAAAATCAAGTTTTTGACATAAACTACCAAAATTTTTTATCATACTCCCATAAGCATAAAAGTATTCATAATCCATAAAAAAGGGTATACGCAAGTCTTCAACCCATCTCGATATATATTGTTAATATCGATGCATGCCTTTTCCAAAACATTCAACCTGTAACACATCATAAAAACAAATAAAAAGATGATCAGTCAAATTAATGTGAATTATATACAACACTTGTCCAAATATTAGTAACAAGATACTTAAAACAAAATGGTTTGACTATGTCATATTGTATCAAGATGACATTTTTATATTTAAACACTAGTAAAACAATTGTGTTTCATAATAGCAAACTTCAAGGTATAAATCAAAGCCAAAAAATCCAAGAAATACTCCATGTATATAGAACCAATAGTAGCAAGAACCACCGAATAAATCCAAGATTGGAATTTCATAATTGAAAATGATATATAATAATTATCTCCACCGCCATTATCTCCACTTCCTACACCAATTAGGAAAGTGTTAAAACAAGAATTCCCCATCCACAACATAGATAAATCACAAGTACCAAGCCAAATGACATAAACGATAGGATAACAAGAACCTACTGCACCAGTGAATCCAACTGATTGTAAACATAGTGGTTAAGAAATGGTTAGTTGATGTGATAAACACAGAATGTCCGGGTTGTTTGGAACAAGAGGGGGATAATGGAATCTTATGAAGGTAGAACAACAAAGTAACTGAATAGTAAGAGAAACGCTATTTCAAGGCGGGAAAAAAACATGGAACGAACATTAAAGCTAAAGATAGAAAGACAGAAAAGGTAAAGATTTGCATCTCCAGCCGTTAATTCTATAGCGATGGTCATGACTTCAAAGTTCAAAACACTATACAGGTGGAAAGTATACAAATACTAGGATTAAAGAAAACATCACAAATTCATCCAATCATTTCAATTATATTTACCAAATATCATGCTTGATGGAAACTCGTATATCCTTGTGTTATCGAATATCGATATAAACATCTTTCAAGACTGGATAGCTGGGAAAATATTTAGTTTTTTTTTTTTAAGTTCTGACATTTACTAGTTGAAAATGTAAAAAAGTTGTATTTCTGATACTGACAAGTTGGAACATATTTTTGATTGGGATAAGTCGAAAGTATATTTTTCCTAAGTTTACGACATCCGAAAGTTGAAAAATATTTAATATTAAGAATATTTTAGTCTTTTTCATAAATAAATGGGGTCAAAAAGTTCAATAAATGGAGCCAAAAAATTTAAAACTAAAGGATAATTGATTAGGCAATGCCTTGGCTTCATTGGTTGGCCTACTCAATTATGGTCCAAGTGCTTGATCCTTCATGGGTAGAACCACACAACATTTGATTGGCGTTGGAACTTAGTGTTGGCTTCAACATGAAAGCTGCATATCACCGGTTGTTATTGACCTCTTTGGCCTTTCCCACTGCAACACCGAATTTACCTTGGCTGGATCTACTACAATGTCATCCTTTGAAATGATATGTCCAAGGAAGTTCACCTTTTCAAGCCAAAATTCACACTTGGACAATTTGGCATATAGTTTCTTCACTTTGAGGATATTCAGAACTATTCGCAGATGTTCTGCATGTTCCTCTGAAGTCTTCGAGTAGACTAAGATATCGTCGATAAATACCACCACGAAAGAGTCCAGGTACGGGTGGAATATCCGATTCATGTAGTCCATGAATACAACTGGTGAATTAGTCAATCCAAATGGCATAACTACATACTCATAGTGTCTATATCGCAATCCAAATGCAATCTTCAGGATGTCTTCTTCTTTCACCCTTATATGATGGTATCCGGATCTCAAATCTATTTTTCAGAATATTGTAACATCCCTCATTTTTATAAAAAGATTAAATAACTATTATAATATTGAAAATTATTTTAAAGGAAGTATTTTAGAAAGATAAACAAAAAGAAACATATTTCTTGGAAATAAAATAGTTGTAGTAAGAAGGACATAAATAGAATAATTAAGAAAATGATATTTTTGTAAAATATTATGCAAAGATCGGGCAATATCTCCTCTGTTAACCGTTGGATCTTGCTCACATTTTTAGACAAGGTTCTTAACCTTTTTATCTTAACATCCAACGGTGGAAATTTTGTTTTGAGAAGTAAATCTTTTTAAATTAATTTTTCTCAACATTGTATTATATTTAAATTTCTGAATTTTAGCAGTGATCAACCGCTTAGTAGAACCTGTAACCGATTAGTGTGTCTGCATCTGCAGAAAATTAAGTCGGTTTAGCTCGAAAATTCGAGGTAAAAACGTGGTTCCACTTCCCTTAAGCCACATAGCACCTCTCAACACCCCAAAGCAAGTGTGTGGACGAGTTTCAACATTGGGGTGGAGTGATGTGGTTCATTTTGGTTCAAAACCCCATTCTTGCCTCACCTCCTCTTCTTTTTCCTTCTATAAATAGGTGTTGTTTATGCTGAGCTCTTGCACGAATTCCCCTCTGTTTTCCATACCAAAACTCTGCCAAAATACAATCTTGATTTGTGCATATGGCTTGCTTTGAGTTGTTGCACATAGAACTCATGATTAGTGAGTGAAAAGCTTGAGAACCCTTGGTGTTTCGTCCTCTATTTTGCTGAGTATTCTGTGCTGTTTCTGGGGTTGTTGTTGCTGTTGTTTTGGCTGCAGTAATTGAGCAATTCAGAGAGTAACTCAGAGCCTCTAAGTTGTGTCCAAGGTATGGGAGATCTCATTCATATCGCTAGGATTATTGATTGAGAGGTTTGAATTATGTGTTTGTGTATGTTATGACCATGACAAAGATTGCTTGGTATGGAGACCAAGACAACCCATGGTTCCCTGTTATTAAATGCTGCAACTAATGAGTTAATTATGCAAATGAATTGAATGAAATGATGATTCTCAATGCTGAAACTAGAATCTATATAGGTGATGTATATACTTGTCTTGATTTGAATGCAAACTAGATATCATGAATTGATGAATACGAGTTGAGATATCAAGTGAAACAAGACTTGAAACAAGTGTATAATTGTGTGTCAGTCACTACTTAAGACTGGTTGAAGGTTAATTGTGAGTATTGAATAGGTTTGCACAAGTGAAAGTGCAAATTTTGCTCTCAGACCTGTAGACTAACCGGTTAGTGGTCTCCGTAACCGGTTAGTACCTTACAGAATGCATAAATTGATTGTGTTTGGTATAACAACTATGGAGTGTAGTTGTTACTACGATTGATGATTGAACTACAAATTGGTCATTTGAAAAGAAAAGAATATAAATTATCTCTTCTCAATACAAGTCCATGGTAGTAATGAATTAAGTATAATGGATTATAACCTTAGAATAATGAACAGTTATGGAAATCTTTTATCTATGAACTAGGAATGCTATGAAAGAGAATTAAATCAATGCATAACTAGACTTGTTTCATAGCTTTGAAGTAGTCTTGAACTTAGAGTAATAGAGAAATTGTCCAAAGTTAATATGATTAAGATCATGCTCTAATAATGTCTTAGTAACATGCTTAAAACTCTGCATAAGTGCTAGAAAGAAATTAATTGAAGTTTGAAAGGAATTGAACTTAAAACCTCTATAATTTACTCTCTGACTGCAGAATCTAATAAGTTAGGAGCCTTTGTAACCGGTTAGAGAATGACAGTATGTGTGAAATAACCAAGTTTAGTATAGCAATCGATAAGGATAAGTACAACATAGGTTTAAGTTAATAGTTGATCTCATAACTGTAGTAAATAAGTTAATGAGTTGTTATGATCTGATAAGTCTTTATTTGGGATCATGTTGATAATTTTATTTAAATTCTTTATGCTTGTTGATGATGACTTGGTAATGGATAAGTAATCCAATATGATAAATTGGAAAGAGTGGAGGTTAATTATCTAGGGACAATTAGCTATATGAATGGATTGGGTTGCTTGAGAGCAATCCCAATGAGACTTTACTTAAAAAGATTTAATTGATGAATAATGAAGGATTAATCCTACATTAGTCATACATGCTTTTGTATGAATGTCAAGTATGAAAGAATTCGTAGGGTACAAGTATGTTATAATGAATTGAGTACAAGGGGAGTATACGATAATGAGGAGAATCCCGATCTTACCGTGTCCCTTGGGAAAGTACCTGGTGCGAATATGGTGTTATTTGTAGGCGGTAGGTCAAGAGCCCGGGTATACCGTGTCCCTTGGGAAAGGACCTGGTGCGAATAGGACACTATTCGTAGGCGGTATAACTAGTTATCTCGATATATGTGTCTTGTGGGAAGAGGCTTGGTGCAGATGGGATGCTATCTGTAAACAGTATATCATAATGATGTCCTGGTATGACGTGTCCCTTGGGAAAGGACCTGGTGTAGATACAAAGGAGTGTATCTGTAGGCGTCATGTCCTAGTGTACGAGTGACCCTTGTACAGTCGAAATGTTTTGGAATAGTGATGATTGTACCCAAGAATCCTTTCGTGGAAGAGAGTAACAATTTGACATTGCATACAGATAATTACTATGAATGATAAAACACTTGATAAACATGTATCATCTGCATTATAGTGATTGTATGTGTGTGACTCAATCCTTAATCTGCTTACGCGATATGACAAGTGACTTACTCTTATCTACCATGTTTGGTGGTAGGTACAAGTTTTAATCAGAGATAGTCAGTCTGTCCAAGCCAGAGACTCAAGCGGAGAAGGAAGATGCTCAATGGGATCTGATCCTCTGTAACCCTGAGAACAAATGTATTTTTAAATGAAAAATTTTATTCACTACTTTTGAATAAAGGGAATTTTTATTCTCCGCTGTAACTCTTTTTTTTATATAAATTATTTTATTCCCTTTATAAAAAGAATTGGGGTGTTACAAATACAACTGCTACTCTAACTTGATCCATTAAATAGTCAATTCTTGGTAATGGATACTTATTTTTTATTGTAACTTCGTTAAGTTGACGATACTCTATACACATCCTCATCCTACCATCTTTCTTCTTAACAGCAGTGTAGGGTCTGCCGACCGTATAAAAATTACAGTCCTATATAAAGGATTTTCCAAGGACCTTTCCCTCGGTTTACTTAGCACGAACGTCCCACGCTCGGACATGTTCATTCCGAGCATACGAAAAGACCAGGCTCGGACTTGACGGTACCGAGCCTGGACAACGGTCTTCACTCCATCGGCTCGGGATTCTAGAACCGAGACATAACGTCGGCTGGTAGGTTGACTCAGTCTCACCAAGGCTTCCTATCACTTCCAACCGTATCTCCTAGAATCTCGCAACAGCCTCTACATGGGATCGTGAGTTGATCCTATCCGGACTCTAAGGGAATAAATCTCCTATATTCCCTCACAGAATCCCGGTTCAGCTCACCTTGATACGAGGCCCATACGGCCCACATCAACTTCCTCCAAACCCTATAAATAGCTCACAATAGCTAGGGTTTCAGGTACGTACTCTCATCCCTAAGTTGGCACTCTGCACACACTTGTTGACTGGGGAGATCCTGCCTTTCCCAACTGGAATTGCAGAAAAACCATAAGGTCATACATAGATACTTAACCTCCTGGTGAACTCTTGATTACCATAATCCTGAGGGCTCAGAGGGTTAAGGACATAAAGTGTTCAAGGACACTACATTGGCGCCGTCTGTGGGGAACGAATAACCAGTATTCCCACCGCTCACTGCACGAAATGGCAAACAACGACGATGACAACCAAGGAGGAGGCGATCTCCGCCGTCGCCTTAGAGGAAGACCACCAAAGAACGCCGGACTTAGGAATGCTGCTGGCAGGAATGTTAGGGACAGACTGGCCCCCCCTGAGGGTAATCAGGTTGAGAACCCCCAAGTTCCTCCAGTGGTCCACCCTGTTGATCCGCCTGTTCCTCAGGTCCAACCGCAAGCCGCCGTCATTCCGGCTATGGAGGGCCATGAACGACGTCCTCAGCCACGTCATGTTTCTGATGGTCATGTGTCGGAATGGCGTGATACTGCGGATTCTGGACCACACCAGTCGAGAAGAGCCCCTGCTGGATCCCGAACTGGGGAGGAGCGACGAGCTGAACGTCATGTTCGAGAGAACTCCCGAAACGAGCGGTCTGGAAGAGAAATACCCTTGTTTAGGGGAGTACCGCAATTTGCTAGAGGGCGCTTTGGAACACTTCAGGGTGGTGAACGTTCCGAGTCTCAGGGAAGATCTTACATGACGACCTCCTCGGCTAGGAGAAGAGAAGAGTCAATTATGGAAATTTTGAGGACTCAAACTTCATTAATTGAAAAGCAAAACCAAGCTATTGCGACTTTACAGCAGCAAAGCATGGCTAGGCTTGCCGAACAAGGCACTCGCATGGCCCTTGGCAACCCAAGTAACCTTCCCTTGCCTCCACCCTTTACTTCGAATGAGGCTGCCGAACCTGCTACTGCTGAAACGCATCTGGGACACCCGTTCACAGCCGCAATCATGGCATTTCGGACTCCACAAGCTTTCATGGGCCATCAGAACGTCTCTCGCTATAATGGGACGACTGACCCGATGGATCACATTGCATCTTACGAGTCTTCCATGATGTTTTATGGAGGAGAAGATGAAATGAAATGCCGAGCTTTCTCAATGACGCTAGGCCCGGCGCCGCTGAGATGGTTCAACTCCCTACCGGCAAATTCCATCAGTTCCTGGGCCGAGCTTCGGAGGGTTTTCCTCAATCGATATACAATGAGCATGTCACAGCCCAAATCGGATCATTCTTTAGCTGGAGTCGCACAAAGACCTGGCGAGTCTTTACGCGACTACCTGGCTCGGTATCAACAAGAGGCCAGTGGCATATCTGGTTTACAGTCGGGGGTATCCGTTCTCCTACTTACTCAGGGATTGTTGGATGGAGATTTCAAAGATTGTTTGATCGGGGAACCACCTCATAACATGGAAGAACTTAGAGAAAGATCCAGGAAATATGTCAACCTAGAGGAGTTCCGAAGGATAAGCACTGCGGTAAGGGGTACTGAAGGACGACAGGAGCAACGGCCTCGCCAAAACGAGGCTCGTCAAAGTGATCGTTTTCGGGAAAGAGGAAGGAAAGACAAGAGGGAACAAGAAAGAGGTGATAAACTGCCTCCCAAAGGTAGGTATGAGGAATACACTCAATTAACGGTCCCGAGGAGTCAAATCCTTCGTGAGACCATGCATACTGAAATGTGCAACATCACTCGGCCACCAGCCTTAAGAAAGGCGGCCCAAAAGGATAAACCGAAGTATTGCGATCACCATGGTGGATGGGGGCATACCACCGACCAATGTATCCAACTGAAAGATCTAATTGAAGAGATGGTAAGGGATGGCAAGCTTCAGCATTACATCGGGGAAGCCTTGCGCAAGCGTTCTAGAAGGAAGAGCCCCTCGCCCCCCAAAACTGAGCAGAAGAGGAATAAAAGTCCTTCACCACCTTCAAGCGGAGCCCCAATACAACAATCCGAGAAAGCAAATGACTTCCTTATCGGTACTATTGCTGGAGGATTTGCTGGTGGTGGGGAAAAGAAGTGTGACCGCAAGAAGTACGTGGGGCAAGTTCTTTCGGTGGCAAGCCGACCGATTCAGAAACCGAGAAAGAAGAATGTTGTAATCAGTTTTAGTGATGAAGACTTTGAAGACATCCTGCAAGACCATAATGATCCAATGGTCGTCACAGTTCGGATGGGCAACTATGAAGTAAGAAGAATTCTCGTTGATCAAGGGAGTTCGGCGGACATCATGTTCCTTGATCTGTTTGAGAAATTGAAGTTGAAAAGGTCAGATCTTACTCCATTCGAGGGAAGCTTGATTGGCTTCACGGGACACACGATCGGTCCATTAGGCCATATCTACCTCCCAGTGACAATGGGTGAACCACCTTCCGCCCGAACGGAAATGGTAAAGTGGCTCGTTGTCCAAGCTCCCTCGGCCTATAACGCTATCTTCGGAAGAACAACACTCCAATCTTTCGGGGCCGTCGTTTCGACAGTGCATTTGGCCATGAAGTTTCCGGGGTCGGATGACAAGGTAGTAACAGTACGGTCTGATCAGGAGTTGGCCCGAAAATGCTATAACATCAGTTTGGCAAAGCTGAAACTAGATGATGAGAAAATTATGAAGGAACCATTGAATAAAGGAAGCGTCAACTTCGCCGATCTCGACGTCAGAGAAGAGGATGAAACTCGACCAACTCCGCAAGGGAACTTTAAAAAAGTAATCCTCGGCCCCGAGCCATCTCACTACGTCAAGATAGGGGTTGGCCTGTCGGAAAAGCTAGAAGAAGAGCTTACTGAACTTCTAATTGAAAACAAGGATTTGTTTGCATGGACCTCAGCAGACATGCCGGGAATCGATCCTAACTTCATCTGCCACAAGTTGAGTGTATATCCTGGCGCCAAGCCAGTATGTCAGAAGAAGAGAAGGGTCGGAACTGAGAAAGCGCAAGCGACCGATGAGAAGGTAGCTGAGCTTTTAGAAGCTGGATTTATTAGAGAGGTGGTATACACTGATTGGTTGGCCAATCCTGTGCTAGTCAAGAAGTCCAACGGGAAATGGAGGATGTGCGTGGACTACACAGATCTCAACAAGATGTGCCCGAAGGATCAGTACCCACTACCATGCATCGATAAATTGGTGGATAGTTCGGCTGGCTACCAAAGGTTGTCCTTTATGGATGCTTACTCGGGATACAATCAGATCCCAATGTATCCCCCGGACCAGGTAAAAACCTCGTTTATCACAGAAAACGCTACTTATTGCTATAATGTTATGTCGTTCGGATTGAAGAACGCTGGGGTAACCTACCAGCGCATGATGAACAAGGTTTTTGGTTCTCTGATTGGGCCGAGGATGGAGGTTTATATAGACGATATGATTGCGAAAAGTTTAAAAGAGGAAGATCATGCAAAAGACTTAAAAGAAATCTTAGGAAGGGTGAGACAGTTTGATATGAGGCTGAACCCGGAAAAATGCACATTCGGAGTTCCGGCAGGATCATTCCTCGGGTTTATGCTTACAGAGCGTGGAATAGAGGCCAATCCGGACAAGTGCAGAGCCATTTTGGAGATGAAAAGTCCCTCGAACATCAAAGAGGTTCAGCAGCTAACAGGTCGGGTCGCAGCTCTTTCAAGGTTTCTGTCTCAGTCAGCTAGAAAGGCCCTTCCATGGTACAAGCTGCTGAGGAAAGAGAAGGAGGAAATGTTTGAATGGGATGAAGAATGTGAAAAGGCCTTTACTGACCTTAAACATTATTTGGCATCGCCTCCCATTTTGTCTAGTCCGAGCCATGGCGAAACTCTTTTCCTTTATTTGTCGGTTGGAGATTCTGTGGTAAGTTCGGTCTTGGTACGGGAGGAATCAGGTAAAGAGTCTCCGGTTTATTTTGTGAGTCGAGCTCTCCAGGGACCGGAAATCAGATATCAAAAAGTGGAGAAATTAGCCTTCTGTTTAGTAATAACTGCCAGGCGATTGCGTCAATATTTCCACAGCCACCGCATCACGGTCAGAACGGCTCAACCGATCCGACAAATATTGCAGAAACCTGATTTGGCGGGAAGGATGGTGACGTGGGCTATCGAGCTTTCTGAGTTTGAAATAACTTTCGAACCGAGAAAGGCGATGAAGTCTCAGGCTTTGGCTGATTTCCTTAGCGAGTTCACTGAGCCATTGACGAGCTCAAACTCGGAGTGGAACATCTATGTGGATGGATCAAGCAATAAGATGGGAGCAGGAGCAGGAATAATTCTGGAGAACTCCGAGGGAGTCGCCCTTGAATACTCCTTGAAGTTCGGATTTTCAACATCCAACAATCAGGCGGAGTATGAAGCTGTTTTGGCGGGGTTAAGGATGGCAAAAGAAGTGGGAGCCCGAGAGGTGAAAATTCTCAGCGACTCTCAATTAGTGGTATCACAGGTCAAGGGTGAATATCAGGAGAAGGAGCCAATCCTTCAAAAATACTTGGAAAAAGTAAGATTCTTATCATCCGAATTTGTGAAAGTCGAAATTTGTCACATACCGAGGGAAAGCAATAGCCGAGCGGATATTCTTTCCAAACTCGCCTCAACAAAAAACTCTGAAAACAACAAGAGTTTAATTCAGGAAATGGTGCATGGACCTAGCGTTGTCCTATCCATATCACTGGATTCAAGCTGGATTAGCCCAATTGCAAGCTATTTGGAACAAGGGACCTTGCCGACCGACTTGGTGGAGGCTAGGAAGCTTGTCAGGAAGGCATCTCAATTTGCACTGGCTGAGGGAGTACTCTTTCGCCGAGGGATCAACGGTCCAATGCTCAGATGTCTCGACCCCGCCGAAGCAAAGCTAGCACTAGAAGAAGTTCATGGAGGAATAGGCAGCCACCACATTGGAGGGAAGTCGCTGGCTAGAAAAGTCCTAAGGGCAGGGTACTACTAGCCTACCCTTCAACAAGATGCGATAGACCATGTGAAAAGGTGTGACAAATGCCAATTTCACAGTGACGTTTATCAGAAACCAGCCGAGGAACTTCATTCTCTTTCATCTCCCTATCCCTTTTACCAATGGGGAATGGATTTGATTGGGCAGTTCCCAACCGCACCAGGACAGTTGAAGTGGGTGATCGTGGCCATAGACTATTTTACAAAATGGGTTGAGGCCGAGCCTTTGGCAACCATATCTTCGGGAAAGGTGCAAAAGTTTTTTGAGAGGCAAATTGTGGCTCGATTTGGGGTGCCACAGATATTGGTAACCGACAATGGAACCCAGTTTGCGGCAAGGGCGTTCCAAGATTTGGTCAGTGCTTTGGATATTAAACATTACTTCTCTTCGGTTGAGCATCCTCAAACCAACGGCCAGGTGGAATCAGTAAACAGGTCCATCATTCAAGGGATCAAGAGAAGACTTGAAGGAGCAAAAGGGAATTGGGTGGAAAACTTGCATGAGGTGCTTTGGTCATATCGCACCACCATCCAAACTTCAACAGGTGAAACGCCCTATCGGCTCACTTACGGTTGCGACGCAGTCATCCCCATTGAAAAACTTATCCCTTCTTTCCGAGCTATGCAGCAGCCAAATCCTCTAAACAACACTTTGCTGTGTGAGGATCTTGTTTTGTCGGAGGAGGTCAGGGACTTGGCTGCCGAGCGAGAAAGGCACGCTAAAAGGATGCAGGCGAAGGGATATAATCGCTCGGTTAACCCCAGGGAGTTCGAGGTAGGTGACCTTGTCTTAAGAAGGGCGGATATTGGTCTTAAGAATGCAAAGGACGGAAAACTGGCCCAAAGCTGGGAGGGACCATACCGAGTCACATTCAAAACCGGGACAAGAGCCTACAAACTTGAAACTCTCTCGGGAGCTCCTATCAACAACTCATGGAATGTGGCGAAGCTCAGAGGATATTACAGTTAGAATCTTTCTTTCGTTATAGTTTCATAGTTTCATTTATTCTTGTTAGAATTGTTAGTTTTATCCATTTTTGTTTAATGATGGTGTACGCTCGGTGGATCTCCGAGCCCCTTGTACTTTCTGCTTCTGATTAATAAAAAGACTGTTACTGAATTCATTGTATTACGTACTTTTCCTCATATTCGATTAGCCACCGTGTATGACGCGAACAATTATAAACAGCTCAAACAAGAGCTTATAACTCGTCAAGTATTCTACTAAGACTCCCGATTCAAACATGGTTTATTAAAATCATTTTACATCGCGGATAGAGGAACCCACCTTGGCTAAAGCGCTGGAGTTCCGAGGTCTTGACACTTGAATTCTTAACACAAAGTATAAAAAGAAGCAAACAGTTCACTGCGAATACCATAAACGTTCATAATATTTCGAGCAAAGAAGCATAGAAAAAGTTCAAACCCACTACTGGGGCGGTTACAAAAACCCAATACTGGGGCAAAAAAAAAAAAGGGATCAAACTATTCTAAATCGGACAATACGATGCTGTCAGCATTGAATGTGTCTTCTTCTTCTTCTTCACCTTCGGCATCCTCGGTTCCTTCCCCTTCAGAGTCTTCGGCCAAATGGTCCGGAAGGTCGAAGTTATTCAGATCTATGGGAACTCCACTCGGACCGAAAATTTGACCTTTTTTCACAGCAAAATTAGGATCAGCGCCCTTGGTCACAAGCCCGGGATTCAGAACACGGAGTTGCTCGGCAGTATTGTAGAAAGAATCTTCAATTGCATGGTCCCAATTGAACAGATTCTCCTTAGCTGCTTTCTTATGCTTGAGCGCTTTCGCGCTCATCTTCTCCAAGGAAGCTCGGAGCCTGAGTATCTCGTCCTTAGCATACTCATGTTGCTCCTGAGCCACTGCAGCAGCTTGCTCGGCCGAACGAGCTTTCTCCGTAGCCACCAGAAGAGCAGCAGCATCCTCTTCAGCCTTTTTCTGAATCTCTTCTGACCTCTTTATCTGTGCCTCGGCAGCTTGAAGTGTTGTCTCGGCCCGAACTTTGGCCCCCTCTGAATCTTGTGCAACCTTTTGAAGCCTCTCATTTTCAGCCGCCATTTCTTGTATCCTTTTATTCAGACCTTGGACCTGAATTTCCAAGTAATCTTCCCGCTCGTTGGCTTCATATCTTTTCTTCTTTTCCTCGGGAGCCAATCCAGCATAAGCATCATCACCATGATGACCAAGGTGATGGAAAATGCTCGCGCCCCGTAAGAAGCTTTTCACCAACGCTTTACAATTATTTTCCCAAGTCCCAGGGGTCCAAGACTCGATTACCTCAGCATTTTCAGGAGGAAAGACGGTGGCAATGAATGAGTCGGACATCTTCCTACCCCACACCGTCTTGGTAGCTGCATCTTCTTTACCCTCGGGAATTTCAATCCCTTTGTTGGACTTGCTCAAATTGAACCAGTCTCCAGCGAGACCTTTTCCTTTATCTAGCCGAGTCCTCTTGAGGGGACGCTCGGGAACGTCTTGGGGAGATGAATGAGCTTCTACTTCGATATTCACCGCATCTACAACGCGGCCCTTTCTGATCACCTGTTCAACACCAGTAACCCTGACAGTGGGGGTGGTATTGGGGATAACGGTCGACCTTTCAGGATGGGTCGGCTCAGAAGATTGACCCTTAATTGGAGAACCGGACGCAGACTCTTTGAGTGCTGCTAGCTGTGACACTCTAGCTGCACGAGCTTCACTCTTCTTGGCTTTGGTTGGTTTCTTCCCCATCGCTTCTGCAAGAAAAATGGATCAAATTAAAAAAAAAAAAAATACCCAGCTCCGCCTTCACGTCTCGCGTATCTTTCAGCAGAATTCGTTTTGAATCAATTTGACCATTTGCTTGAAGATACTCCCAAATGTGGTCGCATAATCGCCTTTCGGCTTTTGTTAAATCCGACTTATAGTCGAATTGATACAAGGAGGGTCCTCGGTTATAAATGTTCGTCGTCCAACCCAACGGAAACCGAGGCATGACCTTCATCACTCCATCTTCTTCAACCTGTTCCATAAACCAACATACTTCGGCCCCAGTATACTCGTATTGGAAGAAGAGAGGTTTGAAAGATTTCCAAGAGTCTGTCACCTTGGCGAAAAGGGCATGTCCCCTCCGAGCCTTTAGGGACACCCAAAGACCCTTGGAATCACCAAACTTATTTACTTGGGGAGCATATAACCAAAAGAAGGACCGTACCGAAGCGACAAAGTTTTCAACATCGCAGAATTGTTGAAAGGCTCGGACGAAAGCCCACCCACTTGGATGCAATTGGCTTGGGGCTATTCCTAAATGAGTGAGGACCTCAACCTCGAAGGTGGAAAAGGGCAAGCGGATACCGACTTTGGTTACTACTTCTTCATAGAAGTAAAAATATTGACGATTTTCCGGCACTTCGAAGCAAATCCGATCGTCGATTCCCAAAGGTCTCAATACGAAATCTGAGGTATTTCCGTCGGCTCTCGGAGGTGTCAATATCGGCCGGAGATGATTAAGACTATTTGTTGTCAGCAATGAAGGTCTCGTCCCCAGTACTTCCCGATCAAAGACAGCATCGTACTGCGCATGATTAGGCGGTAGAGGATATTCTTCAGGGTTGGTTACACACCTGCGTTCCACCATTTCTGGGGAAAAAGAAAAAGGCTCGGCGTTAGGATTTTTTACAGCACGAGTTTTTACTTTAAATCTAATGCCGAGCCCCGAACTTTTTACACCCATCTCAGATGGATTTCTTACAGGTTCTTTTTCCCCCATATCATGATCGGGGCTAAGTCTAACTTGGGCTCTACGCTCAGCAAATCTATAGGCTAATAACCACTTAGTCTCGTCGGCAGGATTCAATGGATGTTCTACTGTTAATGGTTTTAACTCGGAAGAACCCGAATTGAGGGGGGGAATAGTAGGGATAGGCGTGGAGCTTTCCGAACATGGACTTCTTTCGTTCCCAAAATCTTCAGAAACCCCAGGAAAGGATGAAGAACTTGATTCACTGTCACTAGATGGATTTTCTCCTAATCTCCTACAGAGTTCACGATAAACTTCCCTAAAACCTCTCCATCCTCTCATGATTCAAACAAATTGAGGTATAAACCCCACTCACTTAAAAACAAAAGAAACCCAGAAACTCTACCCAGAAATCCCTGCAAAATCCCGAAACCAGAAAACCCGTTTACAAAGAAAAACTCACTCCAAAAGAAAAACAACCCCAAACGAATAAAGAAAACTGCAGGAATGGAAATAAGAGGAGTAGAAGGGGTTACCTGTGTGAAGTTGTTAAAACTGGAGAAGGATTTGGGGGATCTTGATTTGGGAACGGAGATAGCAAAGTGGAACTCGAAGAGAGAATAAGGAGATTCGGAGAAATTTTGGGAGTAGAGTGAGTAATGAGGCAGAGAAGGGGTAAGTTTTAGTTAAAGTAGAAAACTTTTCAGTTTCCCTCCGTCTCACCCATTTGGGCCAAAAGCCCATGGACGCATGCAACCAATCATAGGGAGAGACGTGGCAATTCTAAAAGGTACTTTTTCAAATTTCAAAAACGCAATGATTTGGCACAACTTACAAGGAAACGCGCCGT
Organism: Crotalaria pallida; assembly: GCA_037953625.1. NCBI lineage: Eukaryota > Viridiplantae > Streptophyta > Magnoliopsida > Fabales > Fabaceae > Crotalaria > Crotalaria pallida. Next base: position 78,402,555 of record CM075654.1, read on the forward strand.
ATCTCGAGAACCCAAAACGTCACCTCGAAGCGGTCGGCACGATTACAATTGTCACGAGGCATGCGGGAAAGTTTATCCTAAGCGCTCATTACCTCGTCACAGACTTTTTAAAGTCTTACGAGCTGGGGGGCTTGTAGGGTCTGCCGACCGTATAAAAATTACAGTCCTATATAAAGGATTTTCCAAGGACCTTTCCCTCGGTTTACTTAGCACGAACGTCCCACGCTCGGACATGTTCATTCCGAGCATACGAAAAGACCAGGCTCGGACTTGACGGTACCGAGACTGGACAACGGTCTTCACTCCATCGGCTCGGGATTCTAGAACCGAGACATAACGTCGGCTGGTAGGTTGACTCAGTCTCACCAAGGCTTCCTATCACTTCCAACCGTATCTCCTAGAATCTCGCAACAGCCTCTACATGGGATCGTGAGTTGATCCTATCCGGACTCTAAGGAAATAAATCTCCTATATTCCCTCACAGAATCTCGGTTCAGCTCACCTTGATACGAGGCCCATACGGCCCACATCAACTTCCTCCAAACCCTATAAATAGCTCACAATAGCTAGGGTTTCAGGTACGTACTCTCATCCCTAAGTTGACACTCTGCACACACTTGTTGACTGGGGAGATCCTGCCTTTCCCAACTGGAATTGCAGAAAAACCATAAGGTCATACATAGATACTTAACCTCCTGGTGAACTCTTGATTACCATAATCCTGAGGGCTCAGAGGGTTAAGGACATAAAGTGTTCAAGGACACTACAAGCAGGAACAGGTGCTCCCCAAGGAGATACGCTTGGTCGGATGAACTTCTTTTCCAGCATCTCTTCCACTTGCTTCTTAAGCTCAGGGAGCTCCACTGGTGCCATACGATATGGGGTTATTAATATAGGACCCGTTCTAGGTACTAGATCAATACTTAATTTGATTTCTTGCTTAGGAGTTAGTCTAGACACTTCCTCGTGAAAAATTTCCGAAAAGTCGCACACAACAGGACTTGATTCAAGCTTCAACTCCTCCTCCTCGACAGACATAGAGAGTAAAAATCAATATCCCTCAGGTTGGGGAAGACATTGAAATATGATTAAGTTTCATTGTGAACATTTGATAGTCAGCAAAGGAATTGGTTTTGCGGTGACAATCAAGTAATATATGATTGGCCGACATCCAATCTATTCCCAAGATCACATCCAATTGTGTCAAGGGTAAACAAAGTAGGTTTGCCTGAGATGTGTAGTCTAATACCTTCAATGAACAGTTCAAACAAGCTCTCAAGTGATAACGGGGAAGTTTGTTGGGGTAGATACCCTCAAGCAGTAGGGTATGTCGGATACTAGCAAATTAAGTCAGCTAACTCAATTGTATGAAATGAATGAATGCATAGCACCAAAATCAAATATTACGTTGCAAGATTGGTTGTTTAGAAAACAAGTGCCTTGGATTAGGTCATTGAGTTCAAAAACCTCTTTACCATTTATGGTGAATACCCAACTGTGAGCTATTGGTCTTCCAACCATGGCATTCACCTCCTTCTTTACAGCATCGGGACAATTCCACGCCATATGTCTCGGTTGATTGCAAGAAAAGCAAACGAAATTGCCCGAACACCAGTAGTTAGGATCAAAGTGGAACCTCTTACACTTCTGGCATTGTGAAGGAGTGACTGCAGGTGCATTCTTTGGGTTATCTCCATCTTTAGAGCTTCTTGCCCCCTTATGCGGATAGGGCCCTGTACCATGGAAACTTTTTCCTTTAACGTGACGCTGTGGCCTAGTGTTCCTTTGTGCCGGCACGCCATGTTCATAGGCCGCCTTGGCCTTGAGACACTCTTCAAAGATTCCACGCATATTTACCAGAGTAGGAAAACTCTAGATTTCTTGACAACTAAAATGGGCTTTAAATTAGGTCGAAGTCTATTTTCGAACTTTACAAACTTCGATCTTTCATCTAGATGATGTTGATAATAGGGAGAGTACTTGCTCAAATCTTCAAATTTGGCAGCATACTCGCCTACGCTCATACTACCATGCCTTTTCTCCATAAATTCGATTTCCTTCCTTCTACGAATATCCGCAGGGAAGTACTTTTCGAGAAATTTATTCTTAAAGACTTCCCAAGTCAGAATTCTATGGTCAGCTTCAAGTAATTTGCGGACATGATTCATAATGGCATTCAGACATTCAGACTTATAATGACATTCAGACATCATTATTACTCTCAGCTATTTACTCATATACCTCCCCCTTTGGAAAGAATCAAGAAATTGCCATAATGACACATAGTTATTCCTTATGCCCATCACACTATTATGCCAATGTATAGACACACTCACTATATTCTCTTTACACACGACACGCATTCCATACCCAAGTATATTGATTTGGATGACAGAGTTTTTCGACCAAAAAATTATCATTGTAACATCCCTAATTTAATTCCAAGCATAATTAGTGAATTAATAGGTTTAAAGTGTAAGGAATGGGTAGATTAATTGCTTAAAGAATTTTGGGAGCAAGGTGAGTAGTAATTATAAGTATTAGGGGTTGTGTAGGAGACATCGGTAGCAAGGGGCAAAATTATCTAAGCGAAATCGGGGGTTAAATCGGGGTTTTAAGTGTTAGAACTCGTCCGGTGAAAGAAAATTAAGAATAAAATATTCATAGCTTTAAAACCAATTTCTACCGTTGGATGTGAAGTTTAGGATTTTAGGAAGCTTTTCTCAAAATTTGAGCAAGATCCAACGGTTATCGAAGAAGTTATGGCGATTAGAAGTCAGGACCCCCAGGGTGCGCCCAGACACGAGCCGGTGCGCCCAGGCGCACCCGGTGCATCAAAATACACCAGCTCAGTGGATTTTGCGCGTAGGCGAGCTTCATTTCGCGCGCAGTTGCGCACCAGTTACGCAGCAGTAGACGCGACGCGCCCAGGCGAGCGCGATTCCGCGCCCAGGCGCGCTGGCGCTATTTTAGCGCAGCAGCACCATTTGGTGCATCAGCCCCCTCCTTTCTCATTTCCATCGCACCATTCTTCTTCTTCCTCCCCCAAACCACCCTCAACACCCACCAAACCTCTAAGGCTCAACCTCCAACCCTCCTACCATAGCATATCCTTTCTCCTCCATATTTCCTTCTTCTTCTCCTCCTCCTTCATGGTTTCCTTTTTCTTTTCCCTCTTCCATGGAGTTTCTCTTTCTCTCCCTCTCCTCTTGAACCCACACACCATACCCAAACCCCAAGCACCCAAACTTCAATTTAATGCCTTAACCATGGATCTAAGCTTGATTTTGGTTTAGATTTTACACATAAACACTATCTCTCTCTCTTGATTAAGCTTTCCCTCTCCTCTTTTGGTGTTTCTCTCTCCTCTAGGGTTTGCTCTCTCTCTCTCTCCTACGAGCTTCCTCTCTCTCTACGGATCTCACCGGCGTCGTTACCAAACGTGATCGCACCGGGTTTGTGTTGGGTACCCCGAGGCTCAAAGCTTTTCGCTTGATCCAGTCACGACCGCTCTCGCTAACGAGGAGCAACATCGACGCCGTCATCGTCGCCGAGCCACAACCCAGGTTCTTTTTAAAAGAAAGCCCGGGGTAAGAAGGGTAATGTTACCTCTACTTGAGAAATAAATTCTAGGATGCTATAGTGATGGCTAAGAATAGAGTAATATGTTAATGAACCTTAGGGTAGTCCCCGCGGATATAAATGAAGTATTTAGAATTATTAATGGAAACAACACCTTAGGGAATAGAATATGTACGTGTAGGACAAGGTCCAGAACGAATGAGCATATTTAGGATATTAATTGGTTAATATTGAACGAAAATGTAGAAAAGTATACACAGTAACACAAGGGAGAATTTAAGGAAAAACCAACTAAACTTGGGAGTAACAGAATAAAAGGGCAAATGTAATAAGTATAAAGAGTAGAATTAATAAGCTGAAAGATAATAAGTAAAATAATAAGTGAGGATTTAAATGGGATAAAAGAGGGATTTGAATGTGGAATAAGGAATAAGTGCGGAGTCGAATATGGGAATAGAAACAAAATAGTGAATTAGATGTAAAAGAAAATAGATAACCGGTAAAAGAAATTAATAAAAAGATACTAAAGCAAAGAGAGAGTGAGTTGTTAGGGAAGTTAAATAAAATGTTGTACTAAGATATGGAAACTAAGCTAAGTCAAAAGGGTATTTAATTAAAATAGAGTAATGAAATAGGAATAATAAGTAAATAAAAGTGTGAGACAAAGGTATCATTGGAATAACTAAGAATTTGAAACGGGAATCTAAAATATAACGACTATATCAAAGCTAAGGGGAGTTAGATGTAAACTAGAGAAATTAATAAAAAGAATAAGGAAAAAGGAATAGAAGAAGAAAAGAAAAGAAAGAGGAAGCAAAGAAATCACTAAGAACTAGTAACGAGAGGTAAAAATATAAAGTATATGACCAGGCTCAGTAGAGTTAATTAAAAAGTAAGAATAAATTAGTAAAGAGAAACAGTTAAATATAAGAAGATAAAAGAAGGGTTAAGAAATTAAAAGAATTAAAGAGAACTAAGGAACTAAAAGTAAAGAGAAAAGACTAAGACGAATTAATGATGAGAAAGAAAATAAATGATAATCGGCGCAGGATGGTCGTGGTGACCCTGTGGCCTAATAAATATAAATGATAATCATCGCAGGATGGTCGTGGTGACCATGTGGCCTAATAAATATAAATGATAATCGTCGCAGGATGGTCGTGGTGACCCTGTGGCCTAATAAATATAAATGATAATCGTCGCAGGATGGTCGTGGTGACCCTGTGGCCTAATGAATATAAATTATAATCGTCGCAGGATGGTCGTGGTGACCCTGTAGCCAATTGATAAATGTAAAAGAAAAAGAAAAGACAAAGTAAAAGAAAAAGAATAGGAAAGGAAAGCGACTAAGGAATGAGATAAAATGAATTTGAAGGCTAAGAGTGGAAGTGTGAGAATAATTGGAGAACTAAAAGAAAAATATAATTATATGGATATTTATGAGTAACTGATATCAATAATAGGGTAGGCTTAGTTTATTGCTATGTCTCTTGTAGAATTTATCTTTTTAAGTTTTGTGTAATGCTACCCTTCTTGCTATATTTTTGCAGGTACTGAAGTGGAGCTTACATAGGACATGGCCGAGCAGGATTTTCATTCCACTACGTGGAATGTATATTATTTAATATGAGTGGACAACTAATTTTGTAATTTTAGAATATGTAATAGTCGTGCCCTGAAGCTTATACTAATCGGGCGCTAGGATCTGTTATGACTATTAAACTGTTGTGGTTTATGTTTTTAAATATTCCTAGACTGACAGGTTTTAAGAAGAAAATTTTTGGGAAGTCCGGAAAACAGAGGAAACTCTGCCGGATTTCCGTAAAACCTTTTAAAGAAATTAAGTTTTAAAAAGAATTTTTAAACTCTGATTTTGTTTAAAATCTATAAATTAACTAATTAATGTGAGGGTGTTACATTTTGGTATCAGAGCAGTTTTTCCTCGACCTTGGAGTTATATTACTCCAATGATTACTCAACCAGCGAGTAATTGGTGTACATAGTAAGAGTCTAGAGGTATTAATAGGATATTCATATTAAGGAATATATATATATATATATATATATATATATGAGTATTAAGCCTCAATGATCTACTATCCCTGGTTAAACAGAATGGCTGGAAGACGAGCAGGTAATGATAGAATTGCTGCTATTCTGGAGCATCTGGTTCAGATGCAACAGCAACAAGGTGAGCAAATGGCAGCAGCAGCAGCAACAGCCGCAGTAGCAGCTTTGCAACCTCCTCCGCCAGCTCCTGTGGAAATTGACTGGATGGCACGATTTAGGAAAAGTGAGCCGCCTCATTTTGAAGGTGGAAATGATCCAGATGGGGCTCAAAGGTGGATACAAGAAGTGGAAAAGATCCTCCGTTCTCTTCAGCCACCAGTTGAGCAACGGGTGCGATTAGCAGAATATATGCTAACCGGTGAAGCTGAACACTGGTGGGAGCAGCAGATGAGAAGTTTGGAGGTAGCAAACCAGGTGGTCACTTGGGAACTGTTTAAGAGTTGTTTCCTAGGGAAGTATTTCCCTGAAGATGTTCGGAGGGAAAAGGATATTGCTTTTCTCCAATTGACTCAAGGTTCTATGTCAGTTGGGGACTATGCAGCTCGGTTTGAGGATCTCATCCACTTTTCTGATTATCAAAATGCAAGTGACCGCGGCAAATGTGTTAAGTTTAAAGCTGGACTTAGGAGTGATATTCGCCTCTCTTGCGAGTATCACAATGTTGATAATTTGTCACGATTGGTCAATATGGAGAGCACTTATGAAAAAGGCTCAAGAGGAAGGCGGATGCAGATCGGAACGAAGCAGCTCAGAGGTCAGAAGGTTCCAACAGAGGCAGGGAACCGGCTCAGAAATTTGATCCGTACACTGACATTGGCATTAGAACAGTAGTGCCGAATGAGGCAGCCCCGAATGTAAATGCTCTGAGAACTAGGCCACCATGTCCGCATTGTGGAGGATTCCATAATCGTATATGCTGGATGTTTAAGCAGCGCAGGAAGGAAGGTCTCTGTTTCCGATGCGGGCAACCCGGACACCGTACTGCAGAATGTCCTATGAGCACGTTGAACGAGGAATAAACTTATCCGAGGTACTTTTAGCGATTGATCACGTACCCAATGGTTACTTAGGATGTTTTTGCATAAAGTATACATGTTGATTTAACTTAGAAGAAATCGATAATTGATAGTACCTTAGTTAAAGTTCCGCCGAATAGGATGATGGTATTGCCACTGGTAGAAGGTAAGGTTAAAACTGATCACTCTAATTCTTACATCTACTAGGGGACGATAACATCAGCGAACGTGACGATGACATCGCTATTGATAGATGTGAGATTGGGATTGATCACCTCGATCTTCGCACCTATTAGTGATCGATGTCATTGTCACATTTCATCCAAAACCGAAATAATCAAATTAAACAATTTTAAAGTAGACCCCTAGACGGAGCAGAACCAGCCCGAAAAGAATTCTTGCTAAATTCTTGTGTAGCATTAGAAAGGAGAGCGAATCTTGTAAACATCCTCTTACAACCAATCGAATTAGAGACTCGAGCGAATCTTGTAAACATCCTCTTACAACCAATCGAATTAGATAAGGGACAGCTTAAAACTCGCCCAAGAATCTAATCGAAGTACCCGAACGATTCCCTTGAAGAAAGCAAGTCTTAACTAACCACTGCGTCAGTTACCCTTACCGAGACCAATCAATTAGCCGCAGATCCATAGAAAGCGCATCCTTTGATGGCTCTCTGCTGAAAATGCACACTTTGGGGATAACCTCCACTGTCTTCTCGCTTGACATGTATCCAGTACATCCTGGGTCGTCTTTCAAAGACCATGAGACTCATTCTTGAGTGCTTCATGTTTCTTCTTTTCATCTTCACTCTCTTCAAGCTTCAAGCATTTCAGATGCATAGGTGAGAATTCGCCAAGTCGTAGAAACCCGCATAGTTCTATGCCCACCGATAGAAAGTCACCCACGTGTCCTCTTTTCAGCCTTGGATACCGGTCGGGAACCTGCGTACTCTATTCTGAGCAACGAATGAGCATACCCCCTAGCATGGATATAATCAAGTATGTCAATGCTAAGTGGGGGAGAATTTCAATCCAAGGAATGGGAGATGGAACTTTAATAATAAGAAAACTGACGATCCTAAGCAGATAGAGATAATACGCAATACTAGAAGACAAGCATTGAAATGGGCATGACCCTAACCACACCTGGAGGGGGAAATAAAAACCAAAGGGAAGTGAAAGCCGTAGCCAGAAGCTTACCAATGGGATGGTTCTCCATTTGAAGGAATTGAACGGAATTTCGGGGACGAAATTCTAATAAGTGGGGGAGAATTGTAACATCCCTAATTTAATTCGAAGCATAATTAGTGAATTAATAGGTTTGAAGTGTAAGGAATGGGTAGATTAATTGCTTAAAGAATTTTGGGAGCAAGGTGAGTAGTAATTATAAGTATTAGGGGTTGTGTAGGAGACATCGGTAGCAAGGGGAAAAATTATCTAAGCGAAATCGGGGGTTAAATCGGGGTTTTAAGTGTTAGAACTCGTCCGGTGAAATAAAATTAAGAATAAAATATTCATAGCTCTAAACCCAATTTTCACCGTTGGATGTGAAGTTTAGGAAGCTTGTCTCAAAATTTGAGCAAGATCCAACGGTTATCGAAGAAGTTATGGCGATTAGAAGTCAGGACCCCCAGGGTGCGCCCAGGCACGAGCCGGTGCGCCCAGGTGCATCAAAATACACCAGCTCAGTGGATTTTGCGCGCAGGTGAGCTCCATTCCACGCCCAGGCGCGTGCAGTTGCGCACCAGTTACGCAGCAGTAGACGTGACGCGCCCAGGCGAGCGCGGTTCCCCGCCCAGGCGCGCTGGCGCTATTTTAGCGCAGCAGCACCATTTGGTGCATCAGCCCCCTCCTTTCTCATTTCCACCGCACCATTCTTCTTCTTCCTCCCCCAAACTACCCTCAACACCCACCAAACCTCTAAGGCTCAACCTCCATCCCTCCTACCATAGCATATCCTTTCTCCTCCATATTTCCTTCTTCTTCTCCTCCTCCTTCATGGTTTCCTTTTTCTTTTCCCTCTTCCATGGAGTTTCTCTTTCTCTCCCTCTCCTCTTGAACCCACACACCATACCCAAACCCCAAGCACCCAAACTTCAATTTAATGCCTTAACCATGGATCTAAGCTTGATTTTGGTTTAGATTTTACACATAAACAATATCTCTCTCTTGATTAAGCTTTCCCTCTCCTCTTTTGGTGTTTCTCTCTCCTCTAGGGTTTGCTCTCCCTCTCTCTCCTACGAGCTTCCTCCCTCTCTCTACGGATCTCACCGGCGTCGTTACCAACCGTGATCGCACCGGGTTTGTGTTGGGTACCCTGAGGCTTGAAGCTTTTGCCTTGATCCAGCCACGATCGTTCTCGCTAACGAGGAGCAACACCGACGCCGTCATCGTCGCCGAGCCACAACCCAGGTTCTTTTTAAAAGAAAGCCCGAGGTAAGAAGGGTCGTGTTACCTCTACTTTAGAAGTAAATTCTAGGATGCTATAGTGATGGCTAAGAATAGAGTAATATGTTAATGAACCTTAGGGTAGTCCCCGCGGATATAAATGAAGTATTTAGAATTATTAATGGAAACCACACCTAAGGGAATAGAATATGTACGTGTAGGACAAGGTCCAGAACGAATGAGCATATTTAGGATATTAATTGGTTAATATTGAACGAAAATGTAGAAAAGTATACACTGTAACACAAGGGAGAATTTAAGGAAAAACCAACTAAACTTGGGAGTAACAGAATAAAAGGGCAAATGTAATAGGTATAAAGAGTAGAATTAATAAGTTGAAAGATAATAAGTAAAATAGTAAGTGAGGATTTAATTGGGATAAAAGAGGGATTTGAATGTGGAATAAGGAATACTTGCGGAGTCGAATATGGGAATATAAAAAAATAGTGAATTAGATGTAAAAGAAAATAGATAACCGGTAAAAGAAATTAATAAAAAGATACTAAAGCAAAGAGAGAGTGAGTTGTTAGGTGTAACACCCTATATAATAATTACCCTTAATTACCTCAAAACTAGGATTTAAAATTTCTTTTCATTAATACAAAAACATCAGAGTTGAAAAGCGGAAGACTTTAATTCGATTAAAGCAGAAAAGTTCAGTAACAGATACACCAAGTTCATATTTCAAAATACAAGTTCAATAAAAGTTTAGCTCGGCCCAGCGAGGGAATCCGAGGTTAAAATATACAAAAGTGTTTTAGCTCGGCCCAACTAGCCGAGACCCAATACAAAACAATATTTTAGCTCGGCCCAAATGGCCGAGACCCATCCACCTATCTGACTCTAATTGACTTACTCTCCCTGTGAGGGAGAGTGATCCTGCTCGGCCGGGAACTGCGTCTACTCGGGTTCAGTACGTGAAAAATGGTAAGGAGGTGAGCATTACACAGAACTTAAATAAGCATTTTCTAAAATGCCATACCGAACTACCAAGCCAAACACAAGTAGACAGTTAGCATATAATAACAAGTACTCAAACCATATATCACATGCACATATCATCATTTAGCTCGGTTCACCTCGTACAACATCAATTAGCTCGGCTCACATCCTACCATCTAATTTACCTCGGCTCACATCATAACCTAGTTCATCCATTACCTATTAACTATACCTCGGCACATCCTACAGATTCCCCTTATACTCTTTCCATAAATCTTACATTCGGCATGTCGGCCACTATCCTCTTACCTCGGTAAACCATCTCTATCTCGGATTCATTACTCATTATTCCATTTTCACATAGTTTACAATCTTTTACTCTTCTCGGATGCATACACCCAGTGCATGTCTTACACCATTTAAGGTCGGATATCGGAGTGTCCATAACTGCGAGTACCCAGTACCCGTCTTACAGCTGCACATACCCAGTATGCGTCTGACGCGATCCATGCACGCACCCAGTACGCGTCTGCTATGACCAGGAGCACTACCGCCGATCATTCTATGGAGTTAGGAGTGTCCATAACTGTGAGCACCCTGTACTCGTCTTACAGCGGCGCATCTCCGCGACTTACGCGATCAATGCACGCACCCAGTACGCGTCTGCTATGACCAGGACCACATCCCACCGGTTCCGTGCTCGGAACCTTGTGTGAATCATAACTGCGAGTACCCAGTACCCGTCTTACAGCTGCACATACCCAGTATGCGTCTGACGCGATCAATGCACGCACCCAGTACGCGTCTGCTATGACCCGATCACACAACCATTTCTCTTTAATTCCTCTTAGTCCATTTTAACCATATCTTTTAGTTCGGCCCATCTTGGCTCAACCCTTTAAATTATTCCTCTTTACATTAATCTCGTTATTCTCTTAGCTCGGCCTCTCTCGGCTCAACCTCTTAATCCGGCTATCCATCTATTTAGCTCGGCCTCTCTCGGCTCAACCTTTTAATCTTTCTCACCATCTATTTAGCTCGGCCTCTCTCGGCTCACCCCTTTAACCATTTCCTTATTCCATTATCTTTACTCATTATTTGACTTATTACTCTATCTCTCCTACTTTCCATATTTACCATTTTCTCAACCCATTCGCAACCTCTCCCAGCTCGGCCCAGTTCGGCCACAGACGTAAATAACAAATATCAAAGCTCATAAACAACTATACACAAAGTTCATAAACACTTATACAACAACAACAATAAGAATAAAATCATTCAACCAATCCATCATGTAAATACCAACATATAGCATAAATTAATATTCCATATTCATCTAACATCCATGTTTCTAGTTCATTTATTAGTTCCCTTTACCCTTTTTACCTTTCCTTTCTCATATTAACCTATATCAATTCCCTAATCTAACACCCACTCTTAGTACCCTTTATGAACACCCTAGAAACCCAAACTCAAGTAGAGGTAACACTCACTCCTTACCTCAAACCGTGAGAGATAAGAGTTGAGAGTTTGAATGAGGCTTTCCTTGATGCTGGACCTTGTGAGCTTAACACCCCTTGGATCCTTTCCTCCAAGCTGCCACGAGTTCCTCCAAGCTGCACACTAGCTCCACCAGCCACACACGAACTCCACAGCGATCCAGGGACTCCATAACGGAAGGGAAGACGGCGGGGAGGAGGTGTCCGGTTGGGTGGGACTTGGTGGAAGAGAGGGGGAATATTCGTGAGAAGAGAGGGAAAGAAAGAAAGTATGTTGGGGCTTGTGGGTTGCTGAAACCTTAGAGAAAATGGGAGAGAGAGACGTAGGGGAAAGAGAGAATGAGAGTTAGAAGTGTTGTGTGTAGTGTATTGGATTTTCTTTTATTCATTTGAGAGAAACATTTGTGTGGTCCTCATTGGAGGCTTCTTGGGGAAGCTAGAATGTGTGGACAGGATTCATTGGCTTCCAAAGGAAGCCATGAATAGTACATTGAAAGGGACATAAAGCAATGATAGTGACATAAATTGAATGACAATGACATAAAGTGAAGGATAGTACCGTACGAACGGTACGAAAACCAAAGGACCAACAGCTCAACATGATCTGTCACGGAGGAGCTAGGACGTGTCGGCTCGGGTACGTCGACTAGGATACATCGGCTCGGTTTGTAGGAACAGCAGTAGTCCGAGCTTCCTTCTCGGATGATACTGTGAGGTGCGCTGAGGTCGGCTAATCCGGACTGGACAACAGGTTCTGCGTTTGGTTCCCATTCATCTCGGTTCATATGCGCACAATCTCATCTAGCTCGGCTGGGATCGGACCGAGGTCCTATACTTACATCCTAGGTCGGCCTATGCTCATACTACCCTTCTAACCTTGTACAATTTCTAAGGCTTAATCTTATCCTTAAATAAATATTTATATACTAAAATTATATTATTTAATATTAATTTTTCAGGATGTTACATTCCTCTCCCACTTACAGGAATTTCGTCCTCGAAATTTAGTCGGCACTGAACAGTTGCGGATATGACTGCTTCATCTTCTCCTCGAGTTCCCAAGTAGCTTCCTCCTCATCATTCCGTTTCCAGACGACCTTGACCGAGGAGATTTCCTTTCCTCTGAGCCGTCTGATCTGTTTGTCCTCAACTCGGACTGGAAGAACTTCGAAGGTCAGGTTGTCCTTTAGCGGCAGCTCGTCCACTTCTCCGATATCTGGTACAATCCGACACTATGCTGCTCGGAACACCGTGAAGCCGAACAATGTCCTTTATGTACAACTGCGTCAATTTCTCAAGGCTGTACTTCATGCTGATCGGCAGGAAATGGACACACTTCGTAAGTCGGTCCACCACAACCCAAATGGCTTCCAGCCCTGATCTCGTCCTTGGTAGACCCGACACAAAATCCATCGAAATGATGTCCCACTTCCATTGCAGAATCTCCAAGTATTTGAGTAATCCTCCTGGTTTCTGATGCTCTACCTTGGCTTTCTGGCATGTCAAACATCGAGACACATAATCTGCCACATCGGTCTTCAACTTCGGCCACCAAAATAACCTCTTCAGATCCTGGTACATCTTTGCGGCTCCCGGATGAAGACTCACCTTCGTCTTGTGGGCTTCTTCCCTTAACTCTCTTCGGACTTCAAAGTCCATGGGAATGCAAACTCGGCCCCGGAAACGTACGAGACCATCAGGTCCTTTAGTGAAGTCGGGTTCATCCTTGTCTCCTGCTCTTTCTAGTAGTTTCTGGAGTTCTAGGTCGGCAGCCTGTCTGTCCTTGATGAAACCCACGAAGTCATTGGTTACTTGCATCACCTCCAGTACAACACTGTTTTCCTTCTTCTGTACGCCGAGGTTAAGGTCACTAAACTCCTGATCTCGGTTACCGAGTTGGGTCTCTCCCACTGGAGCACAGCTTCAACCTTGGAGGGATCAATCGTAACACCGTGCTCGGATATCACATGACCGAGGAAACGAACATTCCTATACTTTAGCGATTAAAAAAGGATCCGAGTACCTTGGGATCCATAAGAAATTCATGCTTTTCATGAAAGAAGACAACTCAAATTTTCAGGGTCACGATCCTGCTGCGAGGTACCATAACCAATGGAGGAAATGTTCTCACTTGTGAGGAACCAGAGGAAAGAAACAAGACTGGGGTTCCGAGAACAATTTAAGCTTAAGGTCGATAGACACGAGGAACACCGAATTCACAACTATTTGCCAGCACACTTAAAACGGATCCTTGGTTAAAATCCAAGAACAACTCTTCCAAGAGCGACTCGAGCCTCAAAGGATGAAAAAGAGGAGCATTTTCTTCTATTGGTTAGAACCTCACCTAAGGCCTTTTAGTGATTTAGAACCTTAACCAAGGTTCATCAGGGCACCAATAGAGTTAGAATAATGTTTATCACTTTTGGTGTGGGATAAACCGAAGTTATTCCGAGTAGCCCTTACCCTACCCCTCAACTTGAGTAGGTGGAGCTAAAGTGGTACATGGGGTTCAGTTGACTGCTAATCGTTATTATTGGGGTTGTTTCGAATTTTCTATGCGAATCATTGTTTATGAGTCTTAGTAGAGATCCTATAGGATTAAAGTTTCAATCGGGTTTTCGACAGGGGTAGAATTCTTAGATAGTTTAGTCGGATTTCAACTAGGTAATTGCAGTAATATAGCATGTCAATAAACGCGAAGACCGAGGTGGTCAGTCCCAATCCCGCATTCATCAACTGTACATCACTGCGTTATTGAATGATAGTCTTATCTTTTAACAGATGCAAGGGAAAGGATGACCAATCCTGACCTTACACTATTAAAGGATGACACTATCACAAGGTTTTTGGTTAGGTCTCTTGTTACGGTCTCATAACTAGATGGTACTCAAGATTGGATTGAAGATGAGTATTTATTAGATTCCACAATCAAATAACACAGCACATGTGATGCTGTTTACTCGACAAGTACCTCGGATCAGCTCGTCAGCATCAGTCACCTCTTCACCATCCATGGTATAAACTTTGCCTCTCTGCATAGGTCGGTTAACACCAGCCGGTTGTGCCTTTGCCACATTGATTTCTTCCTTCACAATATTCTCGGTACACCGAGCTGCAAAATGACCAGGCTTGCCACATCAGAAACAGGATCCTCTTGCTCTGCTCGGATCTAGACTCCAGCATTCTCCCCGGTGTTGCCTCCCGCAGTGTTGGCATATCGGGTAGGGGCCAGGAACAACCACCATCTGACCACCGCCCCTCGGAGTCGTTGACACTCTTGAGCTCGGATTCACATAGGGAGCAGATCTCGGAACAACTCCTTTTTCTCTGATCGGACCCACTGCTTTCTGTGACGACCTGCTTCGCTTTCCGTCGGCCTTCCTCTTGAGCCCATTCTCATAGGTGCTAGCCATGTTTACCAGCTGTGAGAGATTGGCCATGTTCTGATATTCGAATGCGAGTCGAACATCATCACGGAGACCAGACTCAAACTTGATGCACTTGGTATGCTCATCGGCATCTCGGTAGCTTCCAGAATATCGGATCAAATCCTCGAACTGAGCGGCATATTCCCCGACACTCAAGTTCCTCTATTCCAGTTTGAGAAAAGCGAGCTCCTTCTCTCTCCTGACATCTTCCGGAAAGTACTTTCCGAGGAATCGAGATCGGAACAATTCCCAAGTAATGGCTTCATTAGCTGCTTCCAGTCCACGGCTCTGCTGCTCCCACCAGTGCTCGGCCTCACTAGCCAGCACAAACTCGGCCAACCTCACCCTGTACTCATAGGGCGGTTGTAGAGATCGGAAGATCTTTTCAACATCTTGGAGCCATCTGTGGGCCCCATCAGGATTGTAACCTCTTTCGAACCGAGGTGGTTCGTTCTTCCGAAATCGGCTCATCCAGTCGATCTCAACCGGAGCCGGAGGTTGAGGCTGAAGGGCTGCAGCTGCAGCTGCTGCGGCTGCGGCGATGTTCTGAGCGAGGTTCTTAGCCTGATTCTGCTGAGCCTGCGCTTGGTTTTGCTGTAGTTGAACCAGAGTTTCCAACACAGCAGCAATTCGGTCGTTATCGGCTCTTCTCCCAGCCATGCTGCTCGGACATGGAGAGAAAGCCCATCAACCACCGAATAATCAAATATATATATATATATATATATGTATACATCTAAAAGCTCTATCTTCTAACTTAGATTTCTAGACTTTACTTATTTGTCACTCTCTTGGTGAGTAACCACTGCAGTCCTTTGCAACTCCATTAGGCCGAGGAGAAACTGCTCTGATACCAAAAATGTAACACCCTATATAATAATTACCCTTAATTACCCCAAAACTAGGATTTAAAATTTCTTTTCATTAATACAAAAACATCAGAGTTGAAAAGCGAAAGACTTTAATTCGATTAAAGCAGAAAAGTTCAGTAACAGATACACCAAGTTCATATTTCAAAATACAAGTTCAATAAAAGTTTAGCTCGGCCCAGCTAGGAAATCCGAGGTTAAAATATACAAAAGTGTTTTAGCTCGGCCCAATTAGCCGAGACCCAATACAAAACAATATTTTAGCTCGGCCCAAAAGGCCGAGACCCATCCACCTATCTGACTCTAATTGACTTACTCTCCCTGTGAGGGAGAGTGATCCTGCTCGGCCGGGGACTGCGTCTGCTCGGGTTCAGTACCTGAAAAATGGTAAGGAGGTGAGCATTACACATAACATAAATAAGCAGTTTCTAAAATGCCATACCGAACTACCAAGCCAAACTCAAGTAGACAGTTAGCATATAATAACAAGTACTCAAACCATATATCACATGCACATATCATCATTTAGCTCGGTTCACCTCGTACAACATCAATTAGCTCGGCTCACATCCTACCATCTAATTTACCTCGGCTCACATCATAACCTAGTTCATCCATTACCTATTAGCTATACCTCGGCACATCCTACAGATTCTCCTTATACTCTTTCCATAAATCTTACATTCGGCATCTCGGCCACTATCCTCTTACCTCGGTAAACCATCTCTATCTCGGATTCATTACTCATTATTCCATTTTCACATAGTTTACAATCTTTTACTCTTCTCGGATGCATACACCCAGTGCATGTCTTACACCATTTAAGGTCGGATATCGGAGTGTCCATAACTGCGAGTACCCAGTACCCGTCTTACAGCTGCACATACCCAGTATGCGTCTGACGCGATCCATGCACGCACCCAGTACGCGTCTGCTATAACCAGGAGCATTACCGCCGATCATTCTATGGAGTTAGGAGTGTCCATAACTACGAGCACCCAGTACTCGTCTTACAGCGGCGCATCTCGGCGACTTACGCGATCAATGCACGCACCCAGTACGCGTCTGCTATGACCAGGACCACATCCCACCGGTTCCGTGCTCGGAACCTTGTGTGAATCATAACTGCGAGTACCCAGTACCCGTCTTACAGCTACACATACCCAGTATGCGTCTGACGCGATCAATGCACGCACCCAGTACGCGTCTGCTATGACCCGATCACACAACCATTTCTCTTTAATTCCTCTTAGTCCATTTTAACCATCTCTTTTAGTTCGGCCCATCTCGGCTCAACCCTTTAAATTATTCCTCTTTACATTAATCTCATTATTCTCTTAGCTCGGCCTCTCTCGGCTCAACCTCTTAATCCGGCTATCCATCTATTTAGCTCGGCCTCTCTCGGCTCAACCTCTTAATCTTTCTCACCATCTATTTAGCTCGGCCTCTCTCGGCTCACCCCTTTAACCATTTCCTTATTCCATTATCTTTTCTCATTATCTGACTTATTACTCTATCTCTCCTACTTTCCATATTTACCATTTTCTCAACCCATTTGCAACCTCTCCCAGCTCGGCCCAGTTCGGCCACAGACGTAAATAACAAATATCAAAGCTCATAAACAACTATACAAAAAGTTCATAAACACTTATACAACAACAACAATAAGAATAAAATCATTCAACCAATCCATCATGTAAATACCAACATATAGCATAAATTAATATTCCATATTCACCTAACATCCATGTTTCTAGTTCATTTATTAGTTCCCTTTACCCTTTTTACCTTTCCTTTCTCATATTAACCTATATCCATTCCCTAATCTAACATCCACTCTTAGTACCCTTTATGAACACCCTAGAAACCCAAACTCAAGTAGAGGTAACACTCACTTCTTACCTCAAACCGTGAGAGATAAGAGTTGAGAGTTTGAGTGAGGCTTTCCTTGATGCTGGACCTTGTGAGCTTAACACCCATTGAATCCTTTCCTCCAAGCTGCCACGAGTTCCTCCAAGCTGCACACTAGCTCCACCAGCCACACACGAACTCCACAGCGGTCCAGGGACTCCAGAACGGAAGGGAAGACGGTGGGGAGGAGGTGTCCTGTTGGGTGGGACTTTGTGGAAGAGAGGGGGAATATTCGTGAGAAGAGAGGGAAAGAAAGAAAGTATGTTGGGGCTTGTGGGTTGCTAAAACCTTAGAGAAAATGGGAGAGAGAGACGTAGGGGAAAGAGAGAATGAGAGTTAGAAGTGTTGTGTGTAGTGTATTGGATTTTCTTTTATTCATTTGAGAGAAACATTTGTGTGGTCCTCATTGGAGGCTTCTTGGGGAAGATAGAATGTGTGGACAGAATTCATTGGCTTCCAAAGGAAGCCATGAATAGTACATTGAAAGGGACATAAAGCAATGATAGTGACATAAAGTTAATGACAATGACATAAAGTGAAGGATAGTACCATACGGACGGTACGAAAACCAAAGGACCAACAACTCAACATGAGCTGTCACGGAGGAGCTAGGACGTGTCGGCTCGGGTACGTCGGCTAGGATACGTCGGCTCGGTTTGTAGGAACAGCAGTAGTCCGAGCTTCCTTCTCGGATGATACTGTGAGGTGCGCTGAGGTCGGCTAATTCGGACTGGACAACAGGTTCCGTGTTTGGTTCCCATTCAGCTCGGTTCATATGCGCACAATCTCATCTAGCTCAGTCGGGATAGGACCGAGGTCCTATACTTACATCCTAGGTCGGCCTATGCTCATACTACCCTTCTAACCTTGCACAATTTCTAAGGCTTAATCCTATCCTTAAATAAATATTTATATACTAAAATTATATTATTTAATATTAATTTTTCAGGATGTTACATTAGGGAAGTTAAATAAAATGTTGTACTAAGATATGGAAACTAAGCTAAGTCAAAAGGGTATTTAATTAAAATAGAGTAATGAAATAGGAATAATAAGTAAATAAAAGTGTGAGACAAAGGTATCATTGGAATAACTAAGAATTTGAAACGGGAATCTAAAATATAACGACTATATCAAAGCTAAGGGGAGTTAGATGTAAACTAGAGAAATTAATAAAAAGAATAAGGAAAAAGGAAGAGAAGAAGAAAAGAAAAGAAAGAGGAAGCAAAGAAATAACTAAGAACTAGTAACGAGAGATAAAAATATAAAGTATATGACCAGGCTCAGTAGAGTTAATTAAAAAGTAAGAATAAATTAGTAAAGAGAAACATTTAAATATAAGCAGATAAAAGAAGGGTTAAGAAATTAAAAGAATTAAAGAGAACTAAGGAACTAAAAGTAAAGAGAAAAGACTAAGACGAATTAATGATGAGAAAGAAAATAAATGATAATCGGGGCAGGATGGTCGTGGTGACCCTGTGGCCTAATAAATATAAATGATAATCGTCGCAGGATGGTCGTGGTGAACCTGTGGCCTAATAAATATAAATGATAATCATCGTAGGAGGGTCATGGCCTGTGGCCTAATAAATATAAATGATAATCGTCGCAGGATGGTCGTGGTGACCCTGTGGCCTAATGAATATAAATTATAATCGTCGCATGATGGTCGTGGTGACCCTGTGGCCAATTGATAAATGTAAAAGAAAAAGAAAAGACAAAGTAAAAGAAAAAGAATAGGAAAGGAAAGCGACTAAGGAATGAGATAAAATGAATTTGAAGGCTAAGAGTGGAAGTGTGAGAATAATTGGAGAACTAAAAGAAAAATATAATTATATGGATATTTATGAGTAACTGATATCAATAATAGGGTTGGCTTAGTTTATTGCTATGTCTCTTGTAGAATTTATCTTTTTAGGTTATGTGTAATGCTACCCTTCTTGCTATATTTTTGCAGGTACTGAAGTGGAGCTTACATAGGACATGGCCGAGCAGGATTTTCATTCCACTACGTGGAATGTATATTATTTAATATGAGTGGACAACTAATTTTGTAATTTTAGAATATGTAATAGGCGTGCCCTGAAGCTTATACTAATCGGGCGCTAGGATTTGTTATGACTATTAAACTGTTGTGGTTTATGTTTTTAAATATTCCTGGACTGACAAGTTTTAAGAAGAAAATTTTTGGGAAGTCCGGAAAACAGAGGAAACTCTGCCGGATTTCCGTAAAACCTTTTAAAGAAATTAAGTTTTAAAAAGAATTTTTAAACTCTGATTTTGTTTAAAATCTATAAATTAACTAATTAATGTGAGGGTGTTACAATCATCACTATCATACATCAAAAGCCAACTCAACTGATAAATGTGAGATAATACCTTATAACAAATAGTATCTTAAATTTTGTTTTTGAGTGAAGTACCACTTTGGTTCCTTATATTTTTTAGATGGGACACTTTAATCCCTCAAAATGTGGAAATTCACTTTTAGTCCCTGAAAATTTTTTTTATGAGATACTTAAGTCCCTCCGTCCACTCTGTCAACTGCCGTAACTATGTACTTAAGTGTCTCATAAAAAAAACTTTAGGAACTTAAAGTGAATTTTCACATTTTAATGGATTAAAGTGTCTCATCTAAAAAACACGAGGGACTAAAGCTAAGTGGTACTTCACTTTTTTTTTCTTTTCATTTAAATATTTTCCAACATGGAACTCAATAAAGAAAAATAAAATATCGACCATTCTATATTTGATCTTGTCCTATATGGATACAGATTTTGAAAATGTCTTTTTTTCTTTTGGCAGACATTTGAAAGGTCAATAGTCAATTTCGAGTTAAACCTATCAAAAGTTAAAGTAACTTTATTTATGTTTAACACCTCCTGTCATACTTAATCGAATCACATATCAATAAAAATATTTAGTCTTTTTAATTTTATGAGAAGATATTATAATATTATAATTTTACCCCTTAACTCTTCTTAAAAAGTTTATACTCATTAATAAACAAAAAAAACTCAGATGGTCAAAACATTTAATAAAGGTAAAAAAAGAAAATGCAATAAATGATATAGAAGAAATGTAAAGTAACTTATAATTACGACCAAAACAATCTTTTAGAAAATGACTTATAATAAAGATCTTCTAGAAAATAACTTATAATAAAGACTAAAAAAATTTATTATTTTTAAGTAAACTATCACTTTCGTTCGTGATTTTGTACATGTTATTATTATTTTTTATATTGTCGAAATTACATAATTATTTTTTGAATTGATAAAAAAATATTTAATTTAGTTTTTGATAAAACTAAAGTGAAGAACGTAAATAAAATACCATAATATGAATAATTTTTTTCACTCCGGAGATGATTATTTTATAACGGAAAAAAAAAATGTTATGTGTACATTCAAATCTAATATCTATATCCAATACTTGCTTTTTCTAAAAAAATAAAAAAGAGAAAAGATGTGAGAATTTGAGTATTTTTTTTTTAATTTTTAAAAAAACATATGTCAAATGTATATGTTAAATTTGAATATCTATGCAACATTTTTGTGCAGACAAATAATTTCATACACTAATAATAAGATGCAGAGCACCACCTTACAAGACGCAGTAACCAAATTGATTACGTAACTTAAAAATCAAATAAGTTAATTATCTTTTGGACAATTGCGTACAATGAATAACTTACCTGAAAGATGATAGTGTTCGAATAACTTACCTGAAAGATGATAGTGTCCAATTCATGTTAAGCAATGAGATGAAAAATAAAATCCACCGAAATTACTTGTGATCACAAATCGCATGTTTGGTATGACTGATAAAATGAGATTATCATTATTTTTTTTTCAGATTATAATATGTTAAAATTATAATTTGTTTGTGTTTGGGTTGAAAAAAAAATGAATATAAGCTTATATGTTTTATTTGGATAGTGTAAAGAAGATTTTTTTACTGATTAAATTACCAAAAAGGATATGGAATGATATGAGGTAGTTAATGTGCTGGAGTGATAAGGGTAGAATAATAAAATTACACGGCTCAAAAAAATAATCTTACAAAAAATAATCTCCAACTATTATATAGGAGCATTAAATTTTGATTATTTTTTCAAAAATATAATCTAATATTACAATCTGCATTGACAAATAAACATGTTAGAACCAACATGGGTTGGGACAAGTGGTAAGCGGCTCAGTCTCGCTTAAGCAAGGTCTCGAGTTCGATTCCTTGTGGATGCAGAAAACTCATATTGGGAGACTCACCTGTCATAGCCAAGCAAGCGACCCAGATCGGATCCAGATGTACCTAGGTAGTAGTACATGGGGAATCGAGTGAATAATAAAAAAAAATAAACACATTAGATTATGATTATTTTTGAAAAAAAACCAAAACTAAAATTTGTTTATTTCTTAAAAGAGTGTTGTGACCATGCTAGTGAAACTCCCAAGTTTAGAAACTTTCACAAATTTATAGTTCTAAATCACAAAAATGAATTAGTTTTCATGTAAAATTTCAATTTTTTAGTAAATTCATACAAATTCAATTAAATTTTAATAAAATTGTTAAATTTTATAATCGATTCTTGAATTTGTGATCTTATTTTTTGATACATATGAAACATAAAGGAAAACAGTAGCAAAAAGGAGAAGAAACAAGAGGCTAACGCCTAGCAAAATAAATCTCCATCCTGTCAACAAGAAGCAATGGCAAAGAACCCGCCGGAGGAGAAGCCCAGAACTTCAAGAGGTTCGAATTGGATGCTCCATACTTAGCAAACCAATCAGCGCAAGAGTTTCCTTCTCTCAAAGTATGGACCAAAGAAGCATACCTGAACTTCAACAATAACTCCGTTATCTCCTAGATATAACAAGCATAAATATGCAAAGAGTGGAGATCATTCTAGATTAATCTTAGAACTTCCAAAGAGTCAAATTGACATTGAAGACTTAGGATACCTCTATCAAGTGCAAGACGGATTCCTTGTAACAAAGCTAATAATTCCACTTGAAGAACCGTAGTGTGACCATGAAAACCAGATAATGCATGCACTCAATTCCCATGAACA
The DNA here is from genome assembly GCA_037953625.1 of Crotalaria pallida. Classification (NCBI taxonomy): domain Eukaryota; kingdom Viridiplantae; phylum Streptophyta; class Magnoliopsida; order Fabales; family Fabaceae; genus Crotalaria; species Crotalaria pallida. Next base: position 78,425,396 of record CM075654.1, read on the forward strand.
TCACGAATAATACCCCCAAAATTCGAAGGACTGGGGTTATCCAGAGAAGAACCATCAACATTTAAAATGAACTCTGCAATCCGGACACCAACAAACAAACTAAATGCATGACTGAGGAGGGCTGGCACAAGTGATTATTAGATTGAAGCAAAGCCGTAGCATCTGTAGACATCAAGTTAATGTTGCGAATAATGTCGAAAAAAGACCAAGGAGGAGAATCGTGCACAACTTGGTTCCTGTAGCGCCATATCCACCATAGCACAACAAGTAAAATAGTACTCCTACTACTAGTAGAATAAGCTTTAATCCATGATCCAAAATCCGAAGAGAAGAATTCACCATTGGAGCTGAAAATTATAAAACTCCCATACCCGCTTAACTATCTTGCATTCCCATAAGCAGTGACTCTGATTTTCCAAGGGACAAGAGCAAAGGGGGGCAAGCAGCGGAAGAAGATAGATGTCTCCGATACCTCATTTCATTTGTAAGAAGAGCGGAATGGAAACAAAGCCAAACGAAGAACCGAATTTTCTCCAAAGATTGGAGTTTCCAAATCCACATCCAATAACCGCTCCCTGTCACAGTATTAGCACCATAAGACAGCCAAAAATAACTAATAGAAGTAGAATACATACCTTTATCGGATGCTGCCCCAGATCACATAGTCAAGGACAGAATGATTTTTCAAAACCAAAACTAGCCCGATTACATCTTTTAACCAAACGGGAAACAAAGTAGCCAGTCTATCAAATTGCCATCCATTATCAAAGACATCAGCAACAAATAACTGAGTATCCTGGATATCAACAAACGGCACAAAATTGCAAAGGGGTCCAATGTCAACCCATTTATCAAACCAGAAAGAAATATTGCCCTCTCCAACACGAAATCGGAAGCCTGCTTTAAGGACCTGCACTGCTTTGTATATAGCCTTCCAAATATGAGAAACCCCATTTCGCAAAGGGGCTTGGAGGACATTAAAAGTACCTAAATACTTACGGCGGAGCAATCAAACCCATAATTTTGAATGATCATGTAATAATGCCCAGATAAATTTTCCAAGCAAAGCTACATTAGTCATTCTAGCCTGTCTGATACCCAGGTCCCCAACCTTCTTTGAACAAGCTACCTTGTCCCATTTCACAAGAGAGAAAAACCTGTTACTAGAGGAGTTATTCCCCCAAAGAAAAGATCTAAAGTGAGAGTCAATAGATTCACAGATAGCCGAAGGAATCCAGTAAAGTTGCATCGGGTAAATGGGAATAGCAGTCATCACAGAGCGAACTAAAGTCAATTTACCTGCCTTATTGAGGAGCAAGTTTTTCCAGCCAGCAAGCCTATGATGAAGTTTCTCAATGATGAAGTGAATGTCCTGCTTTTTAACTTTACCAACCAGCATAGGAAAACCAAGGTATTTACCTATATTAGAAGTGAAAGGAATAGAGAAAATACCATGGAATTTCTCACATTTTTCCTGGGGAACATTAGCAGATGCCATAGCCCTCGATTTATCCAAGTTGATCTTTAAACCAGAAGCACGACAAAAATCAGAAATGGTTTGGGCCGCAAGACAGACATGGGAGGCTTTAGCTTTCTTGAAAAGAAGGCAATCATTGGCAAAGAAAAGATGAGATAATTTAGGACCATTTCTCGAAATTTGTAGAGGCTGTCACGACTCTGAATTAACCTTCTTGTCGATTAAAAGAGCAAGCTTCTCCATACACAAAACAAACAAATAAGGAGACAGCGGATCACCTTGGTGAAGCCCTCTCGTAGGATAGAAATTTGGAAGTTTGTTCCCATTCCAAACCATAGAAAAAGTAATAGAGGATACACAATGCATAATAAGAGAGGCAATAGGCACATGGAACCCAAACTCAAGCATATTAATCCTCAAAAAATCACAATTCACACAATCAAAGGCTTTTTCTAAATCAAGTTTAAAGAGAAGATCGTCGGATTTGCCTTTTTTCTTGTGCATGTAGTGAATAACCTCTTGAGCAATAATTGCACTATTAGAAGTGCCTCTCCCTGGAATGAAGCTACTTTGCAGTGGACCAATAATATCACCAAGAAAATGTCTCAATCTGTTCACAATGACTTTCGTAATTAGCTTCATAACCACGTTGCATAAGCTTATAGGCCTAAATTCTTTAAACCAAGATAGAAGATCAACTTTATTGGGATCAACACAATCAAGGTCTCAGCCAACGAAGGGTCGAAATAACCAGATGTCACAACAGTATTCACCACCCTCCAAACATCATCACCCATGACATTCTAGAAAGACTAGAAGAAAATCGGTTGGAAACCATCCGGCTCGGGTGACTTGTAAGAACCCATTGAAGCTAAAGCAACCTCTTCATTTGTAACAAATTGTGATCTTATATTTACACATTATTTCAATCTCAAAAAGTAAAACTTCTCTCATTATTGTCTGATACTACAATTAAATAACTGGTATTTTGCGATATATAAAATAGATTTATAAAACTGATTTTAATTAATAATATTATTTTGAGAAAATGGTCTATTTGGTCCCCAAAGATACACCTGACATCAGTTTAGTCCTTGAAAGATTTTGGGAAGCAATTTAGTCCCCCCAAAGATCAGAATGACATCCCGTTAGTCTCACCGTCCATAAATCCGTTAGTCAACCTTTTTAGTGCCACGTGTCATATTTTCATTGGTTATTTTCGGTGAACATATTTAGACACGAACCACAGGATTATTTCCTCGTAAAATCTCAACCGTTGCTTATATCTGACGGTCCAAATTTAAAAATTAAAAATAAAATAATAAAACTATTTTAATATTATTAAAAAATATTAAAAATTCGGAAAAATATTATAAAATTTCGAAAATTTTTATAAAAATCTGTAAAATATTTTTTAAAAACATACTGAAATTATTTTATATTTTAAAAATTAATAAAAAAATTCAGAAAATAATAAAAAATTAAGAAAATTTTTAAAAAATCAGTAAAATCATGTAAAATCAGAAAATTGTTAAAAAATTATGAAAAAAGTGTCTTTCTTTTTTTTTTAATATTTATAAAATAATAAAAAATTATGAGAATAAAAAAGTCAAAAAAATTTAAAAATCATGCAAATATATTGTTAAAAAATTCATAAATACATTTTAAAAAAATCGGGAAAATATTTTATAAAAAAATCTGAAAATTTTATTTTTATTTCTAAAAATTTTATAAACGAAATCTGCTTTTAAAAATTTTAAATAGTTAAATGGTTTTAAAAAACGTTTCCTATTTTTTTAATTATTTTTCCGGATTTTTTTATAATATTTTACAGAATTTTTAATAATTTTTAGAAATTTTTTATTATTTTTACGAATTTTCTACTTACCTTTTAGATTATAAAAAAACTTAAAAATAAAATTTTCGGATTTTTTAAAAATATTTTACCTATTTTTTAAAAATATATTTATGTATTTTTTATTATTTTCAGAAATTTTTAAAAAATATATTTGCATGTTTTCTAAAATTTTTCTGACTTTTTTATATTCATTATTTTTTATTATTTTATAAATGTTTAAAAAAAGGAAAGTCACTTTTTTAATATTTTTTTAAAATATTTTACAGATTTTTAAAAAAATTTCTGAATTTTTATTATTTTCTATATTTTTTATTAATTTTTATAATATAAAAAAAATTCAGTCTTTTTTTTAAAAAAAATATTTAACAGATTTTTATAAACTTTTCTTAATTTTTTTAATATTTTTTGTAATTTTTAAATATTATTTAATAATATTAAATATAGTTTTATTATTTTATTTTACATTTTTAAATTCGGATCGTCAGATATAACCAACGGTTGAGATTTTACGAGAAAATAATCCTGTTGTTCGTGTCTAAATATGTTCACCGGAAATAACCAATGAGAATGCGAAACGCGACACTAAAAAGGTTGACTAACGGATTTATGGACGGTGGGACTAACGGGATGTCATTCTGATCTTTGGGGAACTAAATTGATTCCCAAAAATTTTCGGGGACTAAGCTGATGCCAGGTGTATCTTTGGGGGACCAAATAGACCATTTTCTCTATTATTTTTCAAGCTATATAAAGAAAAGTATTAAATTAAAAATTATGTAACATTTGGAGGAAAATATTGAGGGATGGTTATATTTTATATTTTTACTTGCTTTATTATAATGTTAGATTATTCAAAATTAATATTGGGTAAAACTTTAAGTTATATATATATATATTTATATATATATATATATATATATATATTTGATTTCCTAAGGTAACCCACGCAATTAGGTGACTAATCCTTTCGACATAGTCGGGACTTTTCAGGGGCTTGTTTTATATTTATATTTTAAAATATATTGTTGATTACTCTCTCGCTCCGTTCCTATTTATCTATCTTGTTTCAAACAAAACACACATTTTAAAAAATCTAATTATTACTTAGATTGTCAATATTTTAATTATGTTTTTTCCTATTATACCCTCTCTTTTTTTATAATCATTAATTTTTATCTACTTACATAAATCAACACATATTAAATAGGGACAAACATAGAAAATAATATTTATTACACTCTTGAAATCCTTAAAATGACATATAAAAATACAAAAAATCTCTCCAAAAAAGGAGACATAATAAGAAACGAAGGGAGTAACATTTACTCTTAAATATTTACGAGTCGATTTATTATTTGAGTTTACAAAAACTTCACGAGTTTGTTTGAACTCTTGAATTTGACAATTACGGTTGTTACGTTATTTCATGTCCTGTAATAATGCATTACCATTTGCTGATTGGTTGAAAAATATAGTTTTTGAATTTATTTTTCAATTATTTATAAAAATTAACCAATTAAAAAAAAATTGGAAAAACATATCATCTAATCAAAATCTTCAATTAATTCGGCTGCCAACTTGGACCATCTTAAATAAAAAAAAATGTTATTTTGATACATACATTGTGATAATATTAAGTCATCCTTTCCTTTTTCTATAATTTTTTTAAGATGCTTATTGAAATAATGTAATAGTATATGAAAAATAAGTGAGAAATAAATATATTAAGATCAGCTGCAAGAGAAGTTGTAAAAAATATGAATGTACAAATAATACACTAAAAGAAAAAAAAAATCAGACCTAGAAAATTCATCAGACTGAATATTTTCTTGACATATCTTTCTTTTGTCCCTTTGTACTAATAAATTTCGTAAGTTATAGATATCCAAAGCATGTGCTCATAAATAAGTTTGTACAAAAGACTCAGATAAGACACTCATCAATAGTTAAGTCGGTCTCTAGAACTGTTTAGCAATAATGGTGTCATTCCTGCATCTAATTCTCATATCATCACCATTTCTTGTTCTGTTTCTCTTCAAGAAATACACATCCATCAATAACTTATCAGCCCGTCCACCAGGCCCTAGAGGCCTTCCCATCATCGGTAATCTTCACCAACTAGATAGCTCCAAACTCAGTTTGCAACTGTGGAAACTCTCAAACATTTATGGTCCCCTTTTTTCCCTTCAAATTGGCCTTAAGCCAGCTATTGTTGTTTCCTCACCTAAGCTTGCAAAACAGGTCCTCAAGGACCATGATCTTACTGTATGCAGTAGACCCCCCTCCCTTGGCCAACAAAAACTGTCCTACAATGGGTTAGAGATGATATTTTCCCCTTACAATGATTATTGGAGAGAGATTAGAAAAATTTGTGTAGTCCATTTTTTCAGCTCCAAAAAGATATCTAGCTATTCCCATGTGAGAAATTTTGAAGTAAACCAAATGATCAAAAAGATATTAGGCCATGTTGATTCTTCTAAAATTACAAACTTGAGTGAGATCATTATGTCTGTCTCAAGTGCTATAATATGTAGGATTGCTTTTGGAAGAAGGTATGAGGATGAAGGAGCTGAAAGGAGCAGGTTCCATGGTCTCCTTAATGAGTCACAAGCCATGTTCCTTACTTTCTTTATTAGAGATTATGTTCCTTTCATGGGATGGGTTGATATACTCACTGGGTCACTTACTCGTCTTGAAAATATTTTCAAAGAATTGGATGTGTTTTTCCAAGAAGTCATTGATGAGCACCTTGATCCTAACAGGGAGAAAGGAACCGAAGAGGGGGATATAGTTGATGTGTTACTTGAGCTAAAGAAGCAGGGTCGCTTGTCCATAGATCTCACCAATAACCACATCAAAGCTATCATCATGGTATGTATTTGTTCAGGCATTGGCTGCACTGCATGTTAACACATAACATGCACCAGTGTAGCCTTTGACCCAGTAGTATTATATTAAGTTTTAATTAATTGTTTTTATGTCCCTACTTAATTTTTTAATTGTTAAATGGTGCATGTGTGGGAAATGTCCATTTTAACCTTGAAATTTAATTAATTGCTTTTTTCTCCCTCATTCATTCTTCAGCATCTCCTCGTCCCCGATCCTCCTCTTAGATCTGGTTCCTCTTCCTTTACCAGATTACATATTCGAGCCACACCACTTCCCCATTCCTTATTCCTGGCCGAGCTACACCACTCCCTTTTCCATCCTCACTTTTCAATTCAGTCCCTCTTCCCTCCTTGATATATTCTCTTCCATTGTCGGTACGAACCATTCCTCTACTCTCTTCCTCTTCGATTTGCAACCTGTGTTGACAGCTTTTGTCAATCGCCGAGTACCAGGTTTGTGTTCACATTCCCACTAGAAGTACATTTATGAACAACGAACTTGCATATGTGAAAAGAATAGAAACAAATGAAGGTGGAGTTGAGGATCCCAATGAGATTGGGGTTTTGTAGTTATGCTGAGCAAAGCAAGTAAGCTAGCATGAAAGAAAGGAGATTCAAGATTGTGACCAAAGAAAGGAACTCTGCTCTTTTTCCAACAAAGCAAAGCACTAACTTCGTATTACTCGATTATTAAACTTACTAGCTAGAGACGCGAATACTCAAACAAAAATATTACTCGAGTAAGGTTGAGATACTCGAGTAATAAGGTTACTCGAGTTGGCGACTACTTGAAATACATCATTGGATAATACTCGACTACTATTGTTACTCGAGTATAATACATCACCGGATAATACTCGACTACATTGTTACTCGAGTATTGAAGTAGGCCCCTATATGCAAAGTCTCCAAAACGGCGTCGTTATATTAAGGTCTGTTCTGAAAAATAATCCAAAACGGCGTCGTTCCATTAAGGGCTCTTCTGAAAAATAAACACCAACACACGGTGCCATTGTTTGACTGCAATCCAGCCCTTCATGCCACGTATACAACAATCAATGGTGCAGAAGTTACCTGCACCAGTGCAGATTATCACTTAATCTGCTTTAAAGAATTTGCCTATGTTCATGTTTTTCCATTTTTGTATTTCTATACTTTTTTATGATATGATTTTTTTGGTAAAAGTTATTTTCAAAATGGAATCACCAATTATGTATTCGGATATAATATTTTGGATATAATTTTGTCCACACTTTTTTTTTTTTTAATATTTGAACAAGTTCTCCATGTTTAAAAAACACTACTTTGTCTTTGTTAAAAAAAATGAAATTTCATCCATTCATCTCAAATGAAACATCCATTGTTCGTTCTGTATTAGCTGCTTGTTGTCATTATGCTATTGGATATTAGAGAATTCTAGTTTTCAATACTCAACAAGAAGAGATGGTTCACTTAAACTATGTGCATGTTTGGATGCACTTCGGATTTTCTTGGAATTGATTTTGGAAAGTAGAAGTTATTCGCAGATGTTTCACATCCGACATAATTTTGAGTTCTAATGTGATTTTCTATCGCCATACCAAACATACGTTATAACAATTTGATGGATTCATCTACAATTATTACAGTAGGAAAATTATACTTACATGATTTATGAGTAACATCATGAAAATGAATACTATTTGTTCCCTGGTCTTATATATAAATCCTCTTTGAAGACTTTTTTTTTCCTTAATATAAGTCACATTTCCAATTTTCAATGTTATTAATTACTTTTTTTTTTTTCACAAACGCCCTTATTTATTCAATACTTTTTATATTCGCTATAATAATTATAAGAATACTTTTGAAAAATTATATCAAATATTTACTTCTCTAATATTATTAACAATACTAACCAACTTTTTTAAAGAACGTGAAGGATTTATAACAAGAGGGAGTAGCACGTTTTCTACTGTGGCATTGTCAATATGGAGTATGAGCATATTTGGAGTCCATCATTGCAATGTCCTGAAAGTTATCCAGACGAGGGTTCCCAAAAAAAAAATTTAATATCAATTATCAAAATATGCACTTTTCTGCATTCATAAAATTTGCACAATCACATTTGATATTAAGCTACTATTATAACCAGTTTCATGAACAATGCCCCTTTTACTTGTACATTATATGATATTAATCATTTTGATATGGAGCAAGAAGTGATGATAATGTGATTTAAGTTCTTAATTTCTCATCCTTGATAATCACAGGACATACTTGTAGCCGCAACAGATACAAGTGCAGCCACATCTGTTTGGGTAATGACTGGATTAATGAAGAACCCAAGAGTGATGAAGAAAGCTCAAGAAGAAATCAGAAATACCTATGGCAAGAAAACGTTTATAAATGAAGATGACATTCAGAATCTTGTTTATCTTAAAGCAGTGATAAAAGAGACATTGCGATTTTTCGCTCCAGCACCACTTGTACCAAGAGAAACAAATAAAAGCATGGTGATTAATGGATATGAAATACAACCCAAGACATTAGTCTATGTCAATGTTTGGGCCATTCAAAGAGACCCTGAAGCTTGGAAGGAGCCTGAAGAGTTTTATCCTGAGAGATTCATTAACAATGATATTGATTTTAAGGGACAAGATTTTGAGCTGATTCCATTTGGTTCAGGGCGTAGAATGTGCCCAGGCATACCTTTGGGAATTGCCACAGTGGAACTTATTATTGCAAACCTTCTTAATTCATTTGATTGGGAAATGCCTGCAGGAATGACAAGGGATGACATAGATACAGAAGGGTTACCGGGACTTGCCCAACACAAGAAGAATCATCTTTGCCTTGTTGCCAAGCATCATACGTGAATGAATATTATAAGTTGGGGCTACTAATAATGTAATAAAGTAGTAAAATTTTAATTTGCTAGTATGTAGTATCTGCCTTTGAGTTTAAAGGTTGTTTGATTGGGTTGTGTTTTATTTTTTCCAGAAACGTTTTAGTTATGTTTGATTGAGGATTTTTGTTTATTGGTAAAGTAAAATTATTTTAACGTTTTTAAATAAAAAAAGTTTAGAAGAGTTGGAGCAGGAGTGTTATCACGGTTAGGGTCAACAAATGGAAGCTAGCATAAATGATAAGAGATCTCTTGTTACTTAAGCAACTGATTGGGGGTTTGATTCCCATTTCTTGCGAATGTACGACGTCTTGCTGGGAGACTATCCCTAAAAAGGGTTTGACAATATCGAAAAGATTAGTCACCTAATTGCGCGGATGGATACCTTGAGAAAAAAAAATAATCAATGTTAGAGTCAAGGTAGATCCCATCTACTCTATAAACTCTTACATAAATATTTATATAGTACTCACTCATAAGGTTATCACATCTTTAACGAATTTTGAATTTGACTTCACAACTTATAATTGAATCTTTTATCTTCCGAAACAAAACTGGAACTCCTAAATTGGTGACGTACCCGTACCGGGTATATCTTGGGTATCAGTACACTACCGTATTCTTAGGTACTTGTAATCGGTATGTTAAAGTATATTTTAGGTGTGAATCATACTAATAATGTAATTTTTGCCTTAGGATTAATATTTTAATGTTATCAATCTTTCGACCTTATATCTTGACTTATTTTAAGCATCAACCTCTAATTTTACGATACCCATCATATGTTATTTCAATGCCAAAATTGTTTATTTGTACCTTATATATGTATATTTATTTATAAAATTAGAATTGATATTGCCGTACTCGTACCCTAGTTTTTTAGAAAATGATCTAACTCGTACCCGGTACTGTACCCGATACCGTACCCGTATTGAAGCAACAAAACTTTTATCAAATGGAGCAACATTTTATTGGTGTTAACTTATTTTTTATTCTATTATCTTATATAATTATAGCTAACTTATTATAGGATTTTTTTTTAACCTCAAAATTAAATGAAAAGTTATAGAGAATATTGTTATATTGAAAAAAGGCTAAACTACTGATTTGGTCCCTTACCTTATTTTTCAATTTTAAATTGGCCCCTTATATTTTTTTGGTTTCATATTGGTCTCTCATGTTTCTTTTTGCTATCAAATTGGTTCTTGAATAACTATTCATCCTATGTGGACAAATATGATATGGACACGTGTCATTTGTTCTCTCAACAATGTATACGTGGACCAATATGATATTGACACGTAGGATGAACAGTGATTCGGAGACCAAATTGATAGCGAAAATAAACATAAGGGACCAATATGAAACCAAAAAAACATAAGGGACCAATTTGAAATTGAAAAATAAGGTAAGGAACCAAATAAGTAATTTAGCCTTAAAAAAATTAAAGATTTAAAATTTTTAGAGTAAAGGATTTAACTTTCCAATATATTTTTATTTAACTTCTTATTCTCGATTTTAAGTATTAAGGTTAAGTAAATTTCTTATTAGTAACATTTAGTCTCCTCTCCCAAAAAGATAGTAACCTTTTGAGAAAATGGTCTATTTGGTCCCCCAAAGATACACCTGGCATCCATTTAGTCCTCGAAAGATTTTGGGAATCAATTTAGTCCCCCAAATATCAGAATGAAATCCAGTTAGTCCCTCCGCCCATAAATTCGTTCCTCAACCTTTTTAGTGTCACGTGTCACATTCTCATTGGTTATTTCCGGTGCACATATTTAGACACGAACCACAGGATTATTCCCTCGTAATTTTTTTATTTTAAAAAATAATAAAAAAATCAGAAAATTTTTAAAAAATCTGTAAAATATTTTTTAAAAAAATTAATGAAGTTTTATTATATTTTAAAAATTAATAAAATTCAGAAAATAATAAAAAAATTCATAAAATTTTTAAAAAATTGGTAAAATATTTTTTGAAAATAATAAAAAAATTTAAATATATTTTTAAATCGTTAACATGCGAATATTTTTTAAATATTTTTGAGTATAATAAAAAATTCATAAATATATTTTTAAAAAATTGGTAAATATTTTATAAAAAAATCTGAAAATTTTATTTTTATTTTTCAAAATTTATAAACTAAATCTGCTTTTAAAATTTTTAAAATAGTTAAATGGTTTTCAAAAACTTTTCTTTTTTTTTTAATTATTTCTATGAATTTTTAATAATATTTTACAAAATTTTTAATAATTTTTGGAATTTTTTTAATTATTTTTAAGAAATTTCTATTACTTTTTAGATTATAAAAAAACGAAAAAATAAATTTTCAGATTTTTTAAAAATATATTTATGTATTTTTATTATTTTAAGAAATTTTTAGAAAATATATTTGCATGTTTTTAAAAATTTTTTGACTTTTTCATTTTCATTATTTTATAAATATTTAAAAAAAGGAAGGACATTTTTTCATAATTTTTAAAAATATTTTACAGATTTTTTAAAAATTTTCTGAATTTTCTTTATTATTTTATTAATTTTGTATTAATTTTTAATATATAAAAAATTTAAGTATTAAAAAATATTTTACAGATTTTTTTAAAAATTTTCTGCATTTTTTATTATGTTATGAATTTTTTATTAATTTTTTAAATATAAAAAAAATCAGTATTTTTTTAAAAAATATTTTACAGATTTTTTAAAAATTTTATGAATTTTTTATTAGTTTCTGAATATTTTATTAATTTTTAAAATATAAAAAAATTTTCAGTATTTTTCTAAAAAAATATTTTACAGATTATTTATAAATTTTATGAATTTTTTTATTATTTTATGAAATTTTTATTAATTTAAAAAAAAAATTAATTTCAGTATTTTTCTAAAAAATATTTTAAATATTTTTTTTTAAATTTTCTGAATTTTTTTATTATTTCCTGAATTTTTTATTAATTTTTAAAATATAAAAAAAATTCAGTATTATTTTTAAAAAATATTTTTCCGAATTTTTAATAATATTTTTCTTAATTTTTTAATATTTTTTCGAATTTTTTATAATATTTAATATAGTTTTATTATTTTAGTTTTCATTTTTAAATTTGGACTGTCAGATATAAGCAACGGTTGAGATTTTATGAGGGAATAATCCTGTGATTCGTGTCTAAATATGTGCACTGGAAATAACCAATGAGAATGTGACACGTGGCACTAAAAAGGTTGACTAACGGATTTATGGACGGAGGGACTAACGGGATGTCATTCTGATTTTTGGGGGACTAAATTGATTCCCAAAATCTTTCGGAGACTAAATGGATGTCAGGTGTATCTTTGGGGGACCAAATAAACCATTTTCTCTAACCTTTTTGAATTAACAAGATTTTGAGCTGATTCCATCCGGTGCATGCAGTAGAATATGCACTTTTTGAACTTATTGTAAGGGGTTTTCAATTTCTAATATCATTAATTATTTCTTTTTCACAATCATTCTTATTTACTTAACATTTTTTAAAGTGATAATAATAATTTTGGCTTAATTATGTTCCAAGTGTATGGAGTTTGATGTACTTTTGTCAGATACATTTTTTTTTCAATGCTTGACTCTCTGAAGTTATTTCTGGATTTGTTATATATCCCTATTACTAATTCCGGCCAATTATACTGACATCTAACATGTGAATGTTAGTCAAATGCAAAAAATTGACCAGGTGAAAATCATGCCCAGCCAGAATTTAATCTTATCATTCTAAAAGACTCTTTTTGAGCGCCTTAGGCTTCTTTACTCCCCCGAGATTTAGTAATCATTATTATCTTCAGGATTATTTCTCTTGGTGCATTGTGATACGAACCAATCCTATTACAGTTAATTCGATTAATATGGTTGGTTAGTTAATTAGCTATAATTAGTTAGTTACAACTGGTATTTCGAGCAGAGGTATCCGTGGTTCGATCTGGTTCGGTTTGAGATAAAAGTAATTTGAATCAATCATAAATATATATACGGTTTGATTCGATTTGGTTCAATTACATTATAAAATCCAATACTATCCAATAAAAAAACATGCGATTTCGATTTGGTTCGGTTTTAATTTAATTAAAATTTTTACGTAATTTTTATAAAAATTAATTATTTCGTCATGCATGAATATATACATATATGTATATATATATATATATTGCTACAAGTCTTAAACATATATACATGAAATCAACTATTATTATTGTTGGCATTTTTAATTAAGGCTTTTTTAAGCGATAGGTCTCTAAACTTAGGGGGTGTTTTGGATTTAGTCCTTAATCTTTTTTTTTGTTGGATCTGGTCCCTAAACTTTAACGCCGTTTGGAATTAGTCCTTCCGTTAACCCAAAGTTAACTCCGTCAGTGTCTTCCAATAACATGTTGCCACGTGTCCCAACTTGCTTTTTTTTTTGGCTTTTTTGACTTTGAGGTCCCTAAACTTAGGGGGATAATTGAATTTAATCCCTATCCTTTTTTTCGTTGGATCAGGTCCCTAAACTCTGGACCATTTTGGATTAAGTCCTTCTGTTAGTTTTAATTTAACACCGTTACCCTGGGGAAATTTTTATGCCATGTGGACCAATAAATTAATGCCACATGGAATTTTTCTTTTTAAATTGAAAAATTACGAAAAATAAATAAAATTAAAAAAATTGATTTTTTTTATAACGATGGGAATACAACGTGTCTGCGACGAGATGCATCATCGTCATGGTCGTGATGTCTCGAGCGCTCACCACTGCCATCAGGGTAACGATTTGAGAAGCATTCGCCACCGTCCTCAAGGTCGCGCCTTGATCTGAGTTTTGTGCTTGCTTCGGTTTACAGCGAAAATAACTATCACAGTCACGAGTTCGCTTGATGGTGTGCGGCGGCGCTAGTTATAGCCAAAGCCCCTGGAACCTAGTTGCGGCGGCGACCCCGAAGATCCTCTTCGTTCTTCATCCTTCACTTGGTCATCTTCTCTACAAATCTGATGCGACACCGAAGGAGACCAGTCGCGCTTCCTTCACCGTGCAGCAGCCTCACAACTTCGAACGCTCAACAACCTCAGCGTCCTCTGCTTTCCAGCCTCCGCCCTCTTCTCCGCTTCCTCCGCCTTCTTCTTAGCTACGCGTCATATGCAGAGTCTGGAGGGAGGAAGAAAGGCAACAAGTATCTTTGATTGACATAGAAAAATCTCTTTTTTATTACTTTAGAGTTTGATGATGAAGGTTTAGTAGGTGTCTAACACAGTTTTTATCACTTGACACTGTGTGTGTTCTTTTTTTTTTTTGTTTAGATCTTTATATTCTGAAAAACAATGTGTGAGAACCTACAATCGGTGGGTGAAACAACTAGGATACACTAGGAGAACACCTAGAAGGGGGGGTTGAATAGGTGTTAGATAAACCTTGAAAGATTTTCGCAAGAAACAAATCAAAACGATTAAAACAAATAATTTTCACAAAAACTCTCAGGATTACTCGGGTAAAATACTTTTTAATCGAGTATTACGCAAGCAAATTTTATTTCACTCGAGTATCAAAAGTTTCACTCGAGTAAAGTTCAAAACAGCTTTTAGATTAATCGAGTAATCCACAATTCACTCGAGTAATCTGGGTAAAAATTGAATACGAAAATCAATCAATTCACATGCAAGATCAGAGATTAAGCGGAAATGATTAACACCTTTATTCTTATTGATTAACCTAGGTTATGAAAATGATTTTCCCAAATCAATTTTGCACAATAAAGATTCAATTTAATCAATTATGAAAATCAATCTTTTTCTAGGTTTTCAATCAAGAATAATATGAATAACAAGAATTGTAAAGAGTAGAGAGTTTAGAGATACGACACAGTGATTTATCCTGGTTCACTTTCATCCACTTGAAAGCTACTCCAGTCCCCTCTTCAACCAAGAGAGATTCTTCACTATGAGGAATTAGAGTTTCTCAAATTACAAGTAAATGCCTCACAAGACTCCCTTCTTGATAGCCTACAAGAGATACCACACCCTTGCCTTGTAATCCTATTGATATATAATCTAACCTCTTCTCTTGCTTGCCGATACCTCACAACAAGTCTTCCAATTGCTTGCTTTACTACAAGACTTCCAAATGCTTGTTCTTCAACAAGGCTTCCAAGTGCTTGATGAAATACCTCACCAAGGTTTCCAATGAAACTTGCTTGATTCACAAAATCAAGGCTTCCAATGTTGTAGATAGCTTGCCTAACTTGCAATGATTACAACCCAAATGAAAAACAATAACAATCCTATGAATCTCTTTCAAAAGCTATGAAATATCAACATGAGAGATTCAAGGTTCTTGATCAAAGAATATGAAAATGAGAGCTTTGATCTTGAGAGAGTAAGAGAGAATAGTGTGGCTTTGATTCTTTGTAAAATTGTGTATCAAAATGATTCTAGTTGATAGAAATGATTAGGAAAAGGTTTATATAGAATACCCAAAAGTTGGAGCAACTTAGAATAGCTTTTGAGAAGTGAAAAACGTATTTAAAAAACAGTTACAGCTCGTGTTACTCGAGTAAAATAGTGATTAATCGAGTAAGCCGCAAGCACGAAAATATTCACTCGAGTAAAACTCAAATTACTCGAGTAAACCAGGAAGTAATCGATTACTTCTATAGGATAATCGATTACCCTGACTAAAAATCACTAAAAACTTGTTTTCTCAAAAACTAAACCTTTTCTTTCAAACCTTTAAGCCACCTATGGATTTTAGGCAAAGTGAATACTCAAAATATGATATAATCATGCATTCAAAAGAGATTCACTACCCTCTAATAAACTCTACCCAAACTCATAAACTAAAAGACTTGTGAGGCTAAAGATAAAACATTACAACACAAACTACCAAACTAAGTCTTCATGAGTTGGCTCTCTCTTCTTCACTTGATGTTTGTTGTTGCTTGTTGAGCTTGAACTTGATCAACACATTTGTAGCTTGTTCAAAACCTTTTGGCATTTATCAAAACATTCTTCATGGATCTTACAATCTCCCCCTTTTTGAAAATGACAAACATGTTTTGAAATTATGAAGTTCATTGAAGTTGTTGATGCTTGAACCATTTGATCACTTGGTGAGACTCTTGCTCCCCCTCAATTAATGCTTTTAACATTTGAAATCCAATTGAGTTAAGCTTGATTCTCCCCCTATCTCCAACAACTTTGCTCAACCTACATAAAAACAACAAAACAAACCTTTCTCCAAACATACCATTTCATTTCATTTCTCCCCAAAATGGTCAAAAAAACATAATATTTCTCCCCTTATTCAAAACATAATATTTCTCCCCCTTTGGCATTATCAAAAAGAAATATATACCAATTGTACCAATTGAAAAAAATAAGATCTAAGCCAAAATAGAGAAATACTAGGAGATATAACAACCAAAGCATGATAATCATTTAATGATTACTCAATGATATCAATTATAACAAATTGTATACCAATTGTAAAGAAAATATAACAATGAAGTATAATACCAATTGTAAAACAATTGAAAGAATTTGATACCAATAGTATTTTCTCAATAGTATAAATAATATCACATTATAAGAAATAATACCACTTGAGAGAACTATGAGCAATATCCAACAATATCAAATTGAAAATACCAATTGTATAATATCAAATGTTACCAATTTGTAGGATTTTCTTCTTGATACCAATTGAAGTAGCAAATGAATGAATATCACATGAAAGTCCTTTTGCTCTTCATGAAGATTCAAGGTTCTTGATCAAAGAATATGAAAATGAGAGCTTTGATCTTGAGAGAGTAAGAGAGAATAGTGTGGCTTTGATTCTTTGTAAAATTGTGTATCAAAATGATTCTAGTTGATAGAAATGATTAGGAAAAGGTTTATATAGAATACCCAAAAGTTGGAGCAACTTAGAATAGCTTTTGAGAAGTGAAAAACGTATTTAAAAAACAGTTACAGCTCGTGTTACTCGAGTAAAATAGTGATTAATCGAGTAAGCCGCAAGCACGAAAATATTCACTCGAGTAAAACTCAAATTACTCGAGTAAACCAGGAAGTAATCGATTACTTCTATAGGATAATCGATTACCCTGACTAAAAATCACTAAAAACTTGTTTTCTCATAAACTAAACCTTTTCTTTCAAACCTTTAAGCCACCTATGGATTTTAGGCAAAGTGAATACTCAAAATATGATATAATCATGCATTCAAAAGAGATTCACTACCCTCTAGTAAACTCTACCCAAACTCATAAACTAAAAGACTTGTGAGGCTGAAGATAAAACATTAAAACACAAACTACCAAACTAAGTCTTCATGAGTTGGCTCTCTCTTCTTCACTTGATGTTTGTTGTTGCTTGTTGAGCTTGAACTTGATCAACACATTTGTAGCTTGTTCAAAACCTTTTGGCATTTATCAAAACATTCTTCATGGATCTTACACAATGTCACCCCCTAAGCAAGGTGAAGAAACCATGATCTCAAGCCTTAACGAGACTGTAGGTTTCTATGTTTTGATGATATCAAACGTATTTCAAGCAACAACATTTCAACAAGGAAGCTACACTCATGAAGATTAGAATTAGGATTTATTTTAATTCTTAATCAATGTAATATTTTATTTTATGCAATGCATATCATGAGAGTGGGTAGCTTTAGGTTATCTTAATTAAGCTTATAATATTGTTTGATTAAGAGTGAAGAAAACTTAATCTTGATTAAAATAGCTCAAATTAAAGTAATTGTCAAAGTACATTTGAAAAGCATTGTTTTTAATCAATGTCTGTACTGGTTACTCGATTAGCATGATAGGTCTACTCGAGTAGCACGTGTTAACATAGGTTAATCGAGTAATGAGATAATCATTAATCGATTAGTATGTTTTAACACTGGTTAATCGAGTAGTGTGTTAATCATTACTCGAGTAACACGTACTGTTTCAGAAAAATATAAAAAGACTTCATTTGTTCTTGGACAAGGTTACAAACTCTTTCATAATTTTTCTATTGAGCAATATACTTTCATTTTCAAGAGCTATTACTAAACTTTCTTTGAGAAATCAAGATTCAAAAATTCTTTCTATTCTTCACTCAAGATCAATTCAATATTCTAAGTTTGATTTAGATCAAAATTTTTCTAGTTCTTAATTGTGTGTTGAAGCTATTTGCAACAAGAGGTTGCACATTCAAAGATTCAACAAGAGGTGAAGAATTTCACAAGCAAAGTATTTGAAGATTGTCAAAGCAAGATTGAAAAGGATTTGGTTGGAAGCATCTTCAACAAATCAAAAGAAGACGGACAAGGAATTCAATTGGGTTAGAACATCAAAGAGTTTGGTACACTCTTTGAGAGGGGTTAAGATAGGATAGCTTTGTGAGAAGTTGCATCTTAACATTGTAATTCTAATAATTGAATTGTCTAGTAGAAACTCTTTATCTTTTAGATAAAGGGGACTGGAGTAGCTATCAGTGGTAGAGAGTGAACCAGGATAAATCATCGCCTTCATTGTTTTCTTTTCAAGTTTGCATTAATTCAAGAATAATTGAATTTAGGTTAGAATTGGGGTTTTTCATATCTTTGATTAATTGACCTAAATTGGTTGGTAAATTTACTTGTAATTGTTCTAGTATTCATTCATAATTTGTTGAATCATCAAGGCATTGCGATTCTAAGAGAATTCTCATCAAAACTAAATCTGCATCAGTTTTCTACCCAGATTACTCGATTAATCTGTTCATTAATCGATTAATTTCAAAGTAGCTTGCGGCATTACTCGAGTAACATTTGTGTTAATCGAGTAGTTCAAAAGTGACTTGCGCAATTACTCGATTAAGCTTAGCATTAATCGATTAATCAGTGTGATTTTTGAAGAAAAATTTATTTTCTTAAAACCATTCTTTATGGTGATCGAAATATTTGTACTAAGGCTTCAATACTCTATTCACCCCCCTCTAGACTATTTTGAGCCGCTTGTTGGTTTCCAACAAGTGGTATCAGAGCTCGGACGAAAAATCCGAGCCTTAACAAGCTTTTTCGAAAAGATCCTAATTTTTGGAAACAATGGGCTCAAATTTTCCTTTTGGTGGTGAAGGAGCTTCCATTAATCGCCCCCACTATTCAATGGTGAGGGATACGCTTATTGGAAGGTCCGAATGAAATTTTTTATAGAAGCCATTGATATAGAAATTTGGAACGCTATAGAGAATGGACCTTTTGTTCCTCAAACTAAAGTAAATGATGCTGTTTCTGCAAAACCAAAATCGAGTTGGTCGGATGATGATAAAAAGAAAGTGCAATATGATTTAAAAGCGAAAAACATCATCACGTCCGCTCTTTCATATGATGAGTTCTTTAGGGTATCCCAATGCACTGATGCAAAACAAATGTGGGACACACTACAAGTCACACATGAGGGCACGACTGAGGTTAGAAGGGCTAGGCTTAACACTCTCATGCATGAATATGAGCTCTTTCGTATGTTGCCTAATGAAAATATAGGCGACATGCAAAAGCGCTTTACGCATATCATAAATCATCTTTCTGCTCTTGGAAAAATACTAACTAATGGTGAAGTTGTTAATAAAGTTTTAAGATGTCTTAGCAGGGAATGACAACCTAAGGTGACGGCCATCATGGAGGCTAAGGATCTAGACGAAATTGATTTAGCAACTCTATTCGGAAAGCTTCAAGAGCATGAAATGGAGCTTGGAAGATTATCCATGAATGAAGATGCCGATAGAAAGAAAAAGGGGATTGCTCTTAAATCAACTTCAAAATCCCTAAAGGCACATGAGGATCACTCTCAAGTGGATGACTCGGACTCCGAAATAGATGATGAGACTCTTGGCTTGTTAGTCAAAAAGCTTGGACAGTTCCTTAAGAAAAAAAGTAACTTCAATAGGAATAGATCAAGAGATTCTAAGGACACTCAACCAAGGAATAAGACTAACAAAGAAAATATCAAATGTCATGGGTGTGGGAAGCTTGGTCACTATAGATCAAATTGTCCAACTAACTCTAAAAAGTCCGAAGGTGACAATTGGAAGCCCAACTCATCTAAAGGAAAAAGGGCTTACATAGTGTGGGATGAACCGGAGAATCAATCATCATCTAGCTCATCGGAAGATGAAGAACTTGCAAACCTTTGTTTGATGACAAAGCTTGATGAAGAAGCATCTTCGAGCATGAAATCAAGTGAAAATGTCAATGAGGTAGATTATCTTTCGGATGCTAGCTCTAGTTCTAATTCCCCCTCCTTTAATGAATTGTATAATGTGTATGTAGAAATGCATAAAGAGTTGAAGAAACTTGCAAAAATAAATGTTGAAAGAAAGAATTTCATCTTGAAGCAACAAGAAAAATTTTTGGAATTACAAAACTCCCTAGAGGAGCTTAAGCTTCAAAATGAAACACTTGAACTCATTTATGCAAATTCTACATGCAATTGTGATTTGAAAACAAATGATATCTTATCTTGTGATAATTGCAAATCTCTAGAAAAAGAAGTTTTTAATTTGAATGATAGAATTGCAAGGCTCACAAGAGGAGACACATGCTTAGATCATTTGCTTTCTAATCAAAGAAATAATAGTAATAGAGCTGGACTTGGTTTTACTAAACCCAAAAATCAACATTTTCACAAAGTTGGAACTTTCTCTAAAATCAATTTTTCAAAAACTCCAACTTGTCATTATTGTGGGATTTTTGGGCATACCACGAATAAATGCAACATTAAAAGGTTTGGTATGCCAAGTGGAGAGTATATTTGGATTGTTAAGGGGACTTCACCCCATGCTAACATCAAAGGACCCAAGACAACTTGGGTACCTAAGTCAACCAAATGATATTGTTTTTGTAGGTGTGTCTTCGAACCAAGGAACGTAGATGGTACTCTGATTATGGTTTATGGTACTTTGATGAATCTCCGAGAGGAGATTGTGTTGTTTCTTGTGATGATGATAATGTAGGTACTCATATGGATCATGAGAAGTCAACACCACAACAATTAGTGGAGACTCAAGTTGAGCATGGAGAGGTGCAAGCACATGATAAAGACTTAGCACAAGAAACACAACCTCAACTACCAATTGCTTGGAAGTCAAACAAAAATCATCCGGTTTCTAACATCTTAGGTGACATTGCTAAGGGGGTGGTAACCCGAAGCACATTAAATAATTTTTGTTATTATGTTGCCTTTGTATCTCAAATAGAACCTAAGAATGTCAACGAGGCTCTTCAAGATGATCATTGGGTTATGGCCATGCAAGAAGAATAAAATCAATTTGAAAGTAACCAAGTTTGGGAGCTTGTGCCAAAACCTAAAGATCGTCCTGAAATTGGCACTCGTTGGGTCTATAGGAATAACTTAGATGAATCGGGTATTATTGTTAGGAATAAAGCTAGGTTGGTAGCACAAGGTTATAGTCAAGAAGAAGGAATTGATTATGATGAGACTTATGCTCCCGTAGCTAGATTAGAAGCTATTCGTATTCTTCTCGCTTTTGCATCTATAATGAATTTTAAATTGTACCAAATGGATGTCAAAAGTGCTTTTCTTAACGGATACATTCAAGAGGAAGTTTATGTCTCACAACCTCCCGGATTTGAAAGTTTTGAACATCCGGACTACGTTTTTAAGTTGAAAAAGGCTTTGTATGGTCTTAAACAAGCTCCTAGAGCTTGGTACGATCGACTAAGCAATTTTTTATTAGAAAAAGGTTTTAAACGAGGTACTGTGGACACTACTCTTTTTATTGAACGTTCCGATAAGGATATACTTTTGGTTCAAATATACGTTGATGATATTATTTTTGGTGCTACTAATGATAACTTGTGTAAAAAGTTTTCAGATTTAATGCAAAGCGAATTCGAGATGTCGATGATGGGAGAGCTTACTTTCTTTCTTGGCCTTCAAATAAAGCAACTAAATGGTGGCATTTATATACATCAAAGTAAATATTGTCGGGAACTTCTCAAGAGGTTTGGCATGGATTCGTGTAAGTCCGCTTCTACTCCAATGACCGTTGCATGCTACCTAGATCAAGATGAGGTTGGAAAAGCTGTAGAGGTAACAAAGTATCGCGGAATTATAGGTAGTTTGTTATACTTAACTACTTCTAGACCTGATATCATGTTTAGTGTTTGTATGTGTGCACGTTTTCAAGCTAATCCGAAAGAGTCACATTTAACTGCTGTTAAAAGAATAATGAAATACTTAAAAGGTACAACCAATACCGGTTTGTGGTATCCTAGGGATGCTTTTTTAAAACTAATAGGTTATTCGGACTCCGAATTTGCTGGTTGTAAAGTTGAGCGAAAAAGTACAAGCGGAACATGCCATTTAATTGGTAGTTCACTTGTATCGTGGTTTTCTAAAAAGCAAAATTGTGTAGCTTTATCAACCGCGGAAGCCGAATACATAGCGGCTGGTAGTTGTTGTGCTCAAATCCTTTGGATTAAGCAACAATTATCGGATTTTGGTTTAAATTTGACAAAAATCCCTATAAAATGTAATAATACTTCCGCCATCAATTTGACTAAAAACCCGGTATTGCATTCAAGGACAAAACATATTGAAATTAGGCATCACTTTTTAAGAGATCATGTTCAAAAAGGTGATTGTGTTATTGAGTTTGTTCAAACTTCGGATCAATTAGCTGATATTTTTACAAAACCACTACCAAGAGATACTTTCTATAAAATTAGAAGGGAACTTGGTATTTTTGATGAGTCTACCATTAGCTAATTGTATTTGAAATTCTTATTAATCACCTCAAGTGCCTATTTCATTATGTTTTTGAACTTGAGTAAGTTGTATGTTTAAAGTGTTCATTTAATTCTCTTGATATGTAGTTGTGTGTATATGTTTTCCCTATAATATGTTTACTTGCTTTATTGTATGTGTGCTAAATGCTAAGTGTTTCTATGTGTTTGTGTGTATGAAAAATATTTTTGTTTAAGAAAAATTTGAAAATTTTTAAGTTTTAGTGCAGACTACTCGATTAACAGGGTCCTTACTCGATTAATTTTTCAATCTCTTTCGGCATTACTCGAGTAAAGACACTGTCACTCGATTAATTTTAAAACTACTTTCGGCATTACTCGATTAATTGGGTTGCTACTCGAGTTATTTTTAAATCACTTGCGCACTTAATCGAGTTACAGCTTTTTCACTCGATTAAGGCTCGAACTACTCAAGTAACGGCCAATCTACTCGAGTAATCCGAAAGGTTATAAAACCTGCACTTCAGATTTTTACTCATTTTTTCATTTCTTTTTCTCTCTCCTCTCGCTCTTCTCTTCGTCTTCTCTCATGCATTCATCATCAAATTGAACCAAGGGCTACCAAATGATCCAAAATCACTAATTTTCTTCCCATATTTCTTCATTATAACACCAATACACCTTATATCCTCCATCAATTTAACCAATTTCTCACAAAATTTCAATTTCCCCCAAATTTCCAAAACCCTAACCGAACCAAAACCCAAATACCACTAATTTCAGCCTTCAATTTAGAGGTCATGGCTTCTTCTTCAACAGAACCTCCACGTAAGAAGGGCAAAAAGGTTTCTAGCCGAAATGACCCATGGTTTTCTGCAGCGGAGCGTGACTCACGTGCTCACAAGTTTAACCGTTGCAGTTTTGGTATTCTACGGTATGTGAATTACGCTTGGATAAGAAAAGGAAGGTTTAATTTCTATGATAATCTGGTATTTCAGAATGTGCAAAAGTTTTTGGAGTTTAATACTCACTATTACCCTAAGTTAGTCCAACAGTTTTATCAGAATTTTACAAAAATAGATGGTGAGTATCAAAGTCAAGTTAAGGGAGTACATTTTGTGATTAAACCTGATGATTTGAGGTTATTGTTTGGATTAGAGGATGAGGGTACTTATATTGGTGACGATGACTGTCTTGATTTGGTTGTGGACCCTGGACTTGTTTATACTGAAGCACTTAGGGATGGTGAAACTTGGGAAAATAAAGCTACTAAGAATGTTTCTCCTTTGCATGCTGATGATAGGATATTGATGTACATTATTAGTTACTATTTGCTTCCAAAAGGTAATCAGAACTATGCTCAGGTTCAAGAAGATGATTTGAAATTGTTTCATGGTATTAAGAAGAAATATAAAATTAATTGGAATAAGACAGTACTTGCTAGGATGTATGATGCTGCTCAATCTCCTCCTACTCAATTTCTTCCCTATCCTATGCATGTTACTAAGTTGCTTAGGCATTATCAGGTTCCTTTTGCTATTGATGAGTCATATGAGCGTGAAGCAAAGAAAAATTGGTGCTTGAATGAACATCACATCAATTACATGAAAATTGCTTATCATAAGCCATCAAGGGCTTGGTTGTGGAAATCTCAAATCAAAGCTTTAGAGCAAGCTGCTCAAGCTCCTGCTGGTGACCAAGTTGGTCCTTCTGCTTCTGCTCAACCACTGGATCTCAGGGAAATGGATCATAGACCGCGTCTTGAGGATTACATTGATTTTGAAAATTTGGATACTCCTTTTGATGCAAAGGCTGCCTATGCTTCACTTGTTCAACACTTTGATGAGAAGCTAGAGGCTTTGGAGATTCGTCAGGATGTTAAGAATGTGGCTATGGAGCAGAGGTTGATGGATCATATCTCGAATCTCTTTTCCCAGCACTTTCCTCCTCCACCAAACCCTTAGCCTTGTGGTTTCTTGATTGATGATTTTCATGTTGAGATTTCATAACTCTTCTCTCACTCATTCACTGATTTTTGCACTGCTTCTCTGCTGGTTTTGTTTATTTTGTTGCTGGTTTATGATGTTATGACTTAGATTATGACTTTGTTATGTTATGTCTTTTGGATGTTATTAGGGCCTTGTGTATGGCCTAGTTTATCTTATGACTATGGTTGACATGTTTTGGCTAAGTTCTGGACTATGTTTTTGCAGCATGACTTTATGTCATTGCACTCTGATTATGGTTTATGGTGTATTTGAACTATGGTTATGGTGCTATGTCTTGACTTGTTTTTATTATGTATGATTTTAGCACTATTATGAGATTTTATATGGTTTTAGACTCTACTCTAATTTTTACATATTATTTTAGTCTTTGCTATATTTTTATCTCCATATCATAGTTTGTTACACTTACCTTCCACTTTTGGCAAAAGGACTTTTCTAATTCAAATCTTTTTAATGATGCCAAAAGGGGGAGAATATTTTGTTGATGTTGTTCTTGTAGGATAAGTTTTATTATATTTTTCCTAAGTGTATTACATTTAGGGGGAGTATTTTAAAACTTAATGCTTAATTGAAAAGGAGGTTTGTCATCATCAAAAATGGGGAGTTTGTAGGTTTCTATATTTTGATGATATCAAACGTATTTCAAGCAACAACATTTCAACAAGGAAGCTACACTCATGAAGATTAGAATTAGGATTTATTTTAATTCTTAATCAATGTAATATTTTATTTTATGCAATGCATATCATGAGAGTGGGTAGCTTTAGGTGATCTTAATTAAGCTTATAATATTGTTTGATTAAGAGTGAAGAAAACTTAATCTTGATTAAAATAGCTCAAATTAAAGTAATTGTCAAAGTACATTTGAAAAGCATTGTTTTTAATCAATGTCTGTACTGGTTACTCGATTAGCATGATAGGTCTACTCGAGTAGCACGTGTTAACATAGGTTAATCGAGTAATGAGATAATCATTAATCGATTAGTATGTTTTAACACTGGTTAATCGAGTAGTGTGTTAATCATTACTCGAGTAACATGTACTGTTTCAGAAAAATATAAAAAGACTTCATTTGTTCTTGGACAAGGTTACAAGCTCTTTCATAATTTTTCTATTGAGCAATATACTTTCATTTTCAAGAGCTATTACTAAACTTTCTTTGAGAAATCAAGATTCAACAATTCTCTCTATTCTTCACTCAAGATCAATTCAATATTCTAAGTTTGATTTAGATCAAAATTTTTCTAGTTCTTAATTGTGTGTTGAAGCTATTTGCAACAAGAGGTTGCACATTCAAAGATTCAACAAGAGGTGAAGAATTTCACAAGCAAAGTCTTTGAAGATTGTCAAAGCAAGATTGAAAAGGATTTGGTTGGAAGCATCTTCAACAAATCAAAAGAAGACGGACAAGGAATTCAATTGGGTTAGAACATCAAAGAGTTTGGTACACTCTTTGAGAGGGGTTAAGATAGGATAGCTTTGTGAGAAGTTGCATCTTAACATTGTAATTCTAACAATTGAATTTTCTAGTAGAAACTCTTTATCTTTTAGATAAAGGGGACTGGAGTAGCTCTCAGTGGTAGAGAGTGAACCAGGATAAATCATCGTCTTCATTGTTTTCTTTTCAAGTTTGCATTAATTCAAGAATAATTGAATTTAGGTTAGAATTGGGGTTTTTCATATCTTTGATTAATTGACCTAAATTGGTTGGTAAATTTACTTTTAATTGTTCTAGTATTCATTCATAATTTGTTGAATCATCAAGGCATTGCGATTCTAAGAGAATTCTCATCAAAACTAAATCTGCATCAGTTTTCTACCCAGATTACTCGATTAATCTGTTCATTAATCGATTAATTTCAAAGTAGCTTGCGGCATTACTCGAGTAACATTTGTGTTAATCGAGTAGTTCAAAAGTGACTTGCGCAATTACTCGATTAAGCTTAGCATTAATCGATTAATCAGTGTGATTTTTGAAGAAAAAATTATTTTCTTAAAACCATTCTTTACGGTGATCGAAATATTTGTACTAAGGCTTCAATACTCTATTCACCCGCCCTCTAGACTTTTTTGAGCCGCTTGTTGGTTTCCAACAGAGACGATCGAGCACGACGAGGAACGAGAGGAAGATAGGGAAGGTGGTTCACATTCTGGCCTGAAAAATTTTCTGTGGCATGGTGGGTCTGTTTATGATGCTTGGTTTAGTTGTGCTTCAAATTAGGTAATAATAAGCTAAAAGGAACATATAGGATGCAAGCGGATGGATTAACAAATGCTTAAGTTCTAGGAATAAACTCATGCTGATCGAACAGATAGAAGGAAGAAGCAAGAGCCTGTTTTTTTTATTTTATTTATTTTTTGTAATTTTAAAAGAAAAATTTCATGTGGCATTAATTTATTGATCCACGTGGTATAAAAATTTCCCCAGGGTAACAATGTTAGATCAAAACTAACAGAAGGACTTAATCCAAAATGGTCCGGAGTTTAGGGACATGATCCAACGAAAAAAAAGGATAGAGACTAAATTCAATTACTCCCCTAAGTTTAGGGACCTCAAAGTCAAAAAAGCCAAAAAAAAATTGCAAGTTGGGACACGTGGCAACATCTTATTGGAAGACACTGACGGAGTTAACTTTGGGTTAACGGAAGGACTAATTCCAAACAACGTTAACGTTTAGAGACCAGATCCAACAAAAAAAAGATTAATGACTAAATCCAAAACACCCCCTAAGTTTAGGGACCTATCACTTAAAAAAGCCTTTAATTAATACAAACTGAGATATCATTGTCCAAATGTGCAGTGTGTGCGTCAGTATTAAGCCCAATTTCAATGTGTTTGATGTACATATATTTATAACTAGTGGTTTAGTTTGGTACATGTCGGTTCATAGAACTAAAACTAAAAACCAATCTGAACCAATTGATTTTTTGATTGGTTTTTCAGTTTTTTTATTGGTTTGGATCTTAACACCCCTAATTCCTAGGTTACAAGCTACTTATAATACTTGGTACATATGCTAGTGAAAAAAATATGGCGATGCAACTTAAGGGCTTGAAGTCTCTCTTGTATTTAAGTCAATTTGCTCGAACTATTTTCAAGGTCACAATCTTTCCTTGGGTGTCGAGAACGCTTACAAGAAAGTTTTATTTTTCTTTTTTTTTTCCTTTTTGGTGAGTAATCATCATCACTATTATTATCATAATCTGGTCACACATACAAGGATCTAAATCCCATATAAAATGATTGATGATCTTGTCTGAATAGATAGGGGTTCCATCACTTCTGAAGGATTACACTGGAATAGATATCTCAGCTTCCCTGATTATTATCATCATTATTGAGAAGACAAGTTTGTTAGGAGAAGAAGAGGAAGAAGACAAGTTTACGAATATATCTGGATGTCTTATGAAAATGGACTCAGTGGTTACCACGATTGCTAGTAGTTCTTGACTTTTTCATAATTACTGGCCCATTGTAAGGAGATCAGCTTATGAAGTTTAGATCGAGGAATCTCCTTGGGAACTAGAATAATTGAGGGGACGTGATGTTCATAAGAGTTTGCTATCAACACTGAAGCATTCTCTGATATTTGTAAGTATACAAGAAGATCAAACAAATGATCTTGAAGTCTATAGATAATTTGATGATTAAGAGTTGCAGCTAGAGTGATTGGATCTTGTGTGGCTCCGACAAGTTGAACTTGATCACATTGAATCTTTTGGGAAGAGTTAGATCCAAGAGTTGGACATTAAAATTTGGAAACATAGTTAAAACTATACTTCCAGCTAGCACTTAATGTGATAGGACAATACCTATAAAAACATGCTCGTAAGTATGGAAGGTTGACTCTATAAGTAAGATTCTGGCTATTACGGCGAGTCATTTTCTTCCATGGAGTTAAAACTAATTCGACGGTGTCAAAGTGGAGAGCTACATAGCCCTCATTTTCCCACATTTTTATGAGTGTTGGATTTATTTCTTATTTCACGTATTTTTATGTAGATATGGCTTGTAATGGACATTGATCAACTTTTGTTGTTTGGATATACACCTTGACTTCTGGTCTAGAAGTGAATCTTAATTTTTTTTAACAGACAAGGTAAAACCAGATTAGTGTCTTCTAAAAACATTATATGGACTTAGAAGGGGAGGAAGACTACTTTCTATTTTTGTGTCTTTGGGTACATAGGCATATTTTAGAAAGTTTTTTATTTTTTGATGAAAGGATTCTTTTACGAGATTCGGATTTGGAAACTATAGAGCTTTAGACCAATGAACATGGATTTTCAAAGTGTTCTCTCTCGTCATTATATATAAGACCTTTTTGAGACTTTTATTTTGTCCATATTTATAAGATCCCGTATCAATTTTCAATAACAATTAATTACTTTTTTCCACAAGCACCCCTATTTTTTTTAAACACTTTTTAGATTTATAATACTATTAATATGTGTAATTTTGAAAATACATATCAAATATTCACATTTTCAATATCATTAACTAAATTAACCAATTTTTTTAATGGACGTAAAATATATCAAAAAGGTAGAGGGCCTCTTCGGCCAAGGATGGATGCCGGGAAAGCACCTCTTGAAAAAGAGACAAACAGTCTTGTCTCTTTTCCCTGATTTGTAGGTCCCTGCTCTCAAAGTCAAGTAAGTCATTATACTCGCTTTGAGAGGTAGCTTGATCTAGGGAAACCTTAAGCTCACGCCAATACTCCCCTTTCTCTTTTCCTAGAAGAAAGGGGTTGTTGGCATGCTCCAGTCGTGCAATGCGATTTCGCAGGGACACTTCCAAGCTAGAATTGGAAACCACAGATCCATGGTGTGAAGGTCCTGCTTCATCGCACGTCACCCTCGGGATCAAAGAATGAGCCGACGTGCCCCCCACTTCTGTTTCGAAAAACGGTTCCATTAAGACCCGCATCTCAAAAGATATATGGAGGGAGGGAATACTTTTCTGCTAAAAGGATATGGAAATAATAGATGACATATTTATCTAAAATTTTCGTAATATATAAACTTTTCTAAACTTTTAATTTGAGGCACTAATAATTCTTTAACCGAACTATTTTTCTTGTTAAACATAATTGAGGAAGAAAAACTTGGTGAAAAAAAAATCTTGATAGTTGTATAAAATGAGCCAGGCACGCGACCCGGGTCGGATCTAGATATACCAAGGTAGTACTTGAGGAACCAAGTGGGCAACAAAAAAAAGAGGTGATAAACGTTGCTATTATGTTTGTTTAAGATGAAAGATTATGGTTTTAGCTTTTTTTTTCAAAAATAATGATTAGCTAGTGTGTTTTTTTTTATAAGTTAGTGTGTTTGTTTGTAATACAGATTATAATTTTTGATTATATTTTTAGAAAAATAATCAAAATCTATAAGTTCCCTCATAACAGCTGGAGATTATTTTTTGAAAGATTATTTTTTTAGACCCATGTAATTTTCCTATTCTACTTGTGATGTTCCAATATTGATGAAACACCACGATGTGTTTGATGGGTTGTTGTAGCTGGTGAGGGTGACCCCGGTCCTACGTATCCCCAGTGAAAAGGGAATCAAGCCACACGTAGTTCTTGAGAGTAGGGATGAGAGAACATACCTTAGCCCCCATAGCCTGGTGGTTCTTATAGGGGATTACCTGATAAGTGTGTCTCTATAGGATGAGGAGTGTGGTAGGTAACCCTAGCTTAGTTGGGCTGGGCTGGGCCTATTGGTAGGCTCTAAAGTCTTGTCCATCACATAAGCCCCCCAGCTCGGGAAGAGTCGAAGAGACTCTGTGCCGAGTTGCTGGTCTAATCCGATGTCCTTTTTCGAGGGTTAGTGATGATGTAGGAGATTGTTTGTAGCCAAGATCTTTTACTCGGAAGAGTATCACTGATGGTTGATAGCGTTCTTTGTGCTCGGATAATGACAGGGAAACCCGATAGGAGATTCTTCATTATTAGCAAACGATTTCGAGCAGGGGAAATCAACAAAATATTCTTCATACCATGAACGAGAGACTCTAGAGGGAAACACAGTGCGAGGTTTCCGCAATCGTCTTATGAATTCGAGGGGAGAAGGGTAGTGCGTGGTTCCCGAGATTATGAATGTATGAGATACCAAAAGGGGGAACGCTGTCGAAGGTCCGCGCGCAGTTGGCACATGTATTCGAAGTGGGGAAACGTACACAGGCTTCTGTATGCTCGGAACACAAGCGCAAAGAGGGAAAATCGGCACGGGGGTCCTCACCATCATCAATAGGTTATGAATAAAGAAACATGTTATTGTGTTCGCTATGCTTGGAAAACAATTTGCCCATTGATGAGAATCTCGAAATGGGTTATTTAGCTGCTCGGGCCATATACCTCGCATATGTGCACATAAAAAATAATTTAGCGGTTGTTGTTCAAGTTTATGACAACAATAATAGATAACAATAGACATGTAATGACTTTAATTAGCAAAAGTATTATTTTATTTTTGCTGTTAACTAATAGTCATGTGAGTCAATAAAATATTTGTGAAATTATTAAAAAATAGAAGAAATAGCTTCCCTGATTTAGGAGTTGTAACACCTTAGCTAATTTACCCATAATTACCCATATATTAAAATAATGGAGTTAAATTTCCTTTTTAATTTATAAAAATCTCCCGTCACTCGGACGGAGTTTCCTTTGTTTTTAAGACTTTCCAAAAATTAATTTAAACCTGCACCTGATAAAACATCATTCCTATTTCATTTCCAAAAGCCAGCAGGGCTCAATATCAACAGTGCATCATAATGCAATAAGTATCCATTAGTCATCAGAGTGTTAAGCGGAAGCATATATACAAGTTTTACATACCAAATCCATCAAAACACCCCTTATATCTAAGAGGCTGTCCTGGGCCACCAAAAGAGACTATTTACATTTTTTACAAACAAAAAGTGATATCACATCATCATCATGATGAATAGGCCCAGGACATTTCCATGTCCTGTGATACTAAATCTACTCTCCCTGTGAGGGAGAGTGCACCTGCTCGGCCGGGGGCTGTGCTAGCTCGATCTCAGAACCAGAAAAATGTTAAGGGAGTGAGCATTGCACATGAAATAGAAATGCAGTTTCCAAGAAGACATATTGACTCACTAGGCCAAGCACAATCACCAAATAATTCACACATTGCTCAATATCACCTATCATGCATTTATTCAATTCAACATATTCCTTTTTATCATTCTCAATTCCATGAACATTTTCCTTTTCCAATTTCCTTTATCTAGTTTTCCTTTTTCTCATGGTTACTCTCTTTTCTCTTTATCCTTTTTCCCCTTTTCATTTTCCTTTTCACTGTGTATGCGTCCTCAAGTCAGAGGCCCACATACCCATTTTATTTAACATGTATACATCCTCAGGTCAGAGGCCTACATACCTGCTAATTTACTCGGTATGCATCCTCAGGTCAGAGGCCCACATACCTATCCAATCTCCCATTTTCATAATGTATGCATCCTCAGGTCAGAGGCCTACATACTCATCTTATTTATCATGTATGCATCCTCAGGTTAGAGACCTACATACATGCCATTTATTAATGTATGCATCCTCAGGTCAGAGGCCTACATACACTCATATCCTTAGATGCATTTACATTTTAACTTTTACCATTATTTAGCTCTTATCACAATTAACAATCAAATATCCAATATAAAGTTCCATACACATTCAAATGCCATACAAACTCATTGTTAAACACTTAGGGCATAATTAGTGACACATTCACATTTCCAATAGTTAATTAAAGTCCCATTTTATTTATTTAATACAATCCCATTAACATCCCTTATTTCTACCCTAGGGTTCTCTAACTATTCTCCTAACCAATTCCTAACAAATCAATATAACTAATTGGATACCCATCCCTATGACAAGCCAATACCCACCCCCTTACCTCAAATGTAGTGAGATAAGTGTGCCTTGTTCCTTTGCCCTAGCCTAGAACCTTGGGACCTTGAACCACCTTAGCCTAGCTTGCCACCTCAATAGAGCCAAAATCCAATGGTGGTAGACAGCTCTATTGTGAGTATTATACTTGGGTAGAGAGTTCTCCTTGTCTTGATCTTGATTGTTTTGCATGAAGCTAGTGGTTCTCCATATTGATAAGTTGATAAAATACTAGAAATTTAGAGAGAGAGGGAGGCGTGAATGGTGCAGGGATATGGGGAGGGTTTCTAACTCATTTTCTAGCCACAAGGATGATGATTCAAAGCTTGATCAAGGATTAATGGGTCAAATGGTGCTTGAGATTTGGTTCCCCTAGGAGAGAGGAAATCAATATGAGAAGAGAGGGAGTTGATGTTGCTATCTTGTTGGTGTTGGAACATTGTGATTATGTTGTTTTACTTGTGTTGGTGCATGGCTGATTGGAATTAGTGGCCACCATTCGTGACTTCCTTAGGAAGTCAAAAATGAGTGGTCCACACGCCTTTATTTTTTTCCAACTCTGACACTTTTCGCTCAGGCGAGCGTTTCCTCGCTGGAGCGAGTTTTCCTCAGTCATTTTTGGGTTTGGCACGAATCGGTTTTCGCTCGAGCCAGCAGAAATTCGCTGGAGCGAGCTAGTCTTCGCTGGAGCGAAAACTACTCAGGGAATCAGGGGTTAAATTACACTACCTCGCTTGAGCGAGCACATTCTCGCTTGAGCGAAAGCCCAAAAGTCTGCACTCTTCAACTTTAAATTTCAATAACTTCTTTTCTACCTATTGGATCGTGCTCAAACTTTGAGACAATTTAAAACACACATCCTACTTCATATCCAACGGTGAACTTCTTGATTTGAGCTATGGAACTTACATTTAAAATTCCCTGAAGCTTTAAGAGTCTAGAACCCAAATACCCTCTAATTACTATTTTAACTTAAACTCTTAATTTTCTTCACCCAAGACTCATTCTAATTACTAATTACACTTAGAAATGAAATTCAGGATGTTACAATCCTCTCCCACTTACCAGAATTTTGTCCTCGAAATTCAACTTTGGTAGAAAACAATTGTGGATGGGCCTCCTTCATTTTGCTCTCCAACTCCCATGTTGCTTCTTCCACATTGTTTCTGCTCCAGATTACCTTCACCAGTGGGATCACCCTGCCCCTAAGCTGCTTAATTTGTCTGTCCTCTATTCTGATCGGAAGGACTTCAAATGTAAGATTCTCTTTCAAGGGCAAATCATCAGCTGCTACCACATGAGAGGGATCACGAATGTATTTCCTGAGCTGAGAAACATGAAATACACTATGAAGCCTAGACAGATGTGGAGGCAAAGCAATCCTGTATGCCAAAGGTCCAACTCTTTCCAGAATCTCATAAGGTCCAACAAACCGTGGAGTCATCTTTTTGGACTTGATTGCCCGACCAATTCCTGTGGTAGGAGACACCCTCAGGAAGACATGATCACCCACATCAAACTCTAAAGGTCTCCTACGCTTATCTGCATAGCTTTTCTGCCTATCCTGAGAAGTTTTCATCTTATTCTTTATCATAGTGATCTTCTCAGTGGTTTCTTGCATCAACTCTGGCCCAGTCAACAAATTTTCACCAATCTGGAACCAACAAAGAGGCATCCTGCACTTTCTGCCATAAAGTGCCTCAAAGGGTGCCATACCGATGCTAGAGTGAAAGCTGTTGTTGTAAGTAAACTCCATCAATGGTAAAAACTACTCCCAACTACCCGTCTGTTCCAGCACACAAGCTCTCAGCAGATCCTCTAATGTCTGAATAGTACATTCAGACTGCCCATCAGTTTGAGGATGATAAGTTGTACTAAACTTCAACTTAGTACCCAAGGCCTGCTGGAGACTATGCCAAAATCTAGATAAAAATCTAGGATCGCGATCAGATATTATGCTGGAAGGCACACCATGAAGCTTCACTATGTCCCGAATATACAACTGAGTCAACTTCTCCAGAGTGTCCTTCTTATGAATCGGGATAAAGTGAGCACACTTTGTTAACGGTCTACAACAACCCAAACGGCATCACACCCTGCAGCAGTTCTAGGTAGACCTGTCACAAAGTCCATGGCAATGCTATCCCACTTCCATTCCGGTATATCAAGTGATCGCAACGGACCACCTGGATTTTGATGCTCAATCTTTACCTTCTGGCAAGTCAAGCAGTGAGACACATGATCTGCCACATCTGTTTTCAACCCTGGCCACCAGTAAATCTTCTTTAAATCCTGATACATTTTTGTTGTACCCAGATGGAAGTTCATTTTTGTCTGGTGAGCTTCCCATAGTATATCTTTTCGTACCTCGAAATCCATGGGAACACATATCCTACCTCTAAAACGGATGATTCCATCTGAACCCTTGATGAAATCAGGCTCCTCTTTACTTGCTGCCCCTACCAACAACTTCTGGTGTTCTTTATCATCAGCCTGCCTTTCCTTAATCAAGTCCATCAATTCACTGGTGACCTGCAACATTTCCAGAACGATGCTTTTCTCTTTCATCTGCATGTTCAAGTTGAGATCACTAAACTCCTGAATAAACTGCATCTCTTTCACCATCAGGTTGCTAACATGTAGAGTTTTGCGACTCAATGCATCAGCCACCACATTAGCTTTACCAGGATGGTACTTAAGATGGAAATCATAATCTTTCAAGAATTCCATCCATCTCCGCTATCTCATATTCAACTCCTTCTGATCGAAGAGATAACGGAGACTCTTGTGATCGCTAAACACCTCAAACTTTGTACCATACAAGTAGTGTCTCCAAATTTTTAATGCAAAGACAACAGCTGCTAACTCCAGATCATGAGTTGGATAGTTCTGTTCATGCTGTCGCAGCTGTCTCGATGCATATGCTACAACTTTGCCTTGCTGCATAAGTACACAACCCAAGCCTAGCTTTGAAGCGTCACAATAAACATCAAAGGGTTGGGTTGGATCCGACAAGATCAAAACCGGTGAACTAGTTAACCTCTTCTTTAGCTCTAGAAAACTACTCTCACACTGTTGTGACCACTGATAAGGAACATCTTTCCTGGTCAACATTGTCAATGGAAGAGCCAATTTGGAGAAACCTTCAATGAATCTCCGATAGTAGCCTGCCATCCCCAGAAAACTTCTAATTTCTGTGACTGTTGTGGGCCTCTCCCACTTTAACACTACTTCCACCTTAGAGGGATCCACAGCAACTCCCTTAGCAGAAATTACATGGCCCAAGAAGTGAACTTCATCCAACCAGAAGCTACACTTAGAAAGCTTGGCATACAACTGCTTCTCTTTGAGAACTTGCAGCACTATCCTCAAATGTTCCTCATGCTCACTTGGACTCTTAGAATAAATTAGAATGTCATCAATAAACACTATGATAAAAGAATCCAAGTAAGGCATAAAGATCCTGTTCATATAATCCATGAAAATTGCAGGAGTGTTGGTTAAACCAAAAGGCATTACTACATATTCAAAATGCCCATATCGCGTCCTGAAGGCAGTTTTAGGAATGTCCTCTTCACGGATACGGATTTGATGGTATCCCGATCGGAGTCAATCTTAGAAAACACCACTGCTCCCCTTAGTTGATCCAGCAAATCATCAATGCGAGGGAGAGGATATTTATTCTTCACTGTCACCGCATTCAACTGCCTATAATCCGTGCACATCTGGAGACTACCATCCTTCTTCTTGACAAAAAGAATAGGAGCTCCCCAGGGTGATACACTCGGTCTGATGAATTTCTTTGCTAATAGCTCCTCCAGCTGCTTCTTCAATTCTTCTAATTCAGGAGGCGCCATTCTGTATGGTGCCATAGAAATAGGGCCAGTACCAGGTTTCAGATTGATACTGAACTCCACTTCTCTTTTTGGAGGCAATTCGGGAATCTCTGTAGAAAAGACTTCCAGAAACTCACAGACTACTGGAATTCGGCTGACATCTGATACTTCATCAACGTCCATGGCAGATAGAGAGGAATCTCTAAAAATGACTGCTTTATTACGACAATCGATCAGAACATGATGTTGAGTCATCCAGTCCATACCCAGAATAATGTCTAATCTAGTCAGCGGCAAACAAATAAGATTGACTTTAAATTCCCGCTCCAAGACTCGGAGTGGGCAATCCAAACACATCTGAGAAGTGACTACTGAGGAATTTGTAGGGGTAGACACTGACAATTTATAAGGCATATCTATAGAGGATAACCCTAGTCTCTTCATGCAGTCTATGGAAATGAATGAATGAGATGCACCACAATCAAATAGTACACCACAAGAAATGCCGTTGACATGGCAAATACCTCTGATCAGCTCGTCCTCCTCTATCACGTCGTCCCCATCCAAAGTATAGACCTTCCCTTTCAGTAGTGGTTGACTCCCACTAACATTCTGATTTCTAGCTCCATTGCCTTCCTTCTTTACCATACTTTTCGGACAGTTCATAGCAAAGTGTCCCGGCTGCCCGCAATGAAAAAAAAGTCCTTCTCTTCGAGACCGATACCAACACTCTCCCCTGTGTTGCCTTCCACAGTGTTGGCAAGTTGGGGCAGGACCAACAGGAGTTGCTTCTTGACCTGCTCCTCTGGCATTCACATATAGACCTGCTCGTTGCATCGGGCCTTTGCCCCTGATCGGGCCTGCCCGCTGTACTGCTTTGCCCTTCCCTTCCGCCTTTTCTTGCGTAAGTGCATTTTCATATGCGCTGGTCATATTCACTAACTGAGCCAAATTTGCAATGCCCTGATAAGTGAATATGGTTCGGATCTTGGCATTCAACCCCGCTTCAAACTTAATACATTTTGTCCGTTCATCAGCATCTTTGAAACCTCCGGAGTATCGGATCAAATCCTCAAACTGTGTCGCGCATTCTCCGACACTCATTGTCCCCTGTTCCAACTTTAAGAAGGCCAGTTCCTTCTCCCTCCTAACTTCCTCCGGAAAGTACTTGCCCAGAAACCGGATCTTAAAGCGATCCCAAGTAATCACTTCATTACCTGCTTCCATACTACTCCTCTGATGCTCCCTCCAGTGTTCTGCCTCACTTGACAAGACATACTCCACCAATCTGACATATTGATCCACTGGTGGTTGCAGTGAATGAAGGGTTTTCTCCATTTCCTGAAGCCATTTCTGGGCCCCATCTGGATTAAATCCCCCTTCAAATCGAGGTGGATCATTCTTCCTAAACCTTGACATCCAATCTATATCAGCAAGAACCGGTGGAGGATTGAGCGCTGTTGCTGCTGCTGCAATGTTATCTGCTTGGTTCTGTTGCATTTGTGCCATAGTGGCTGCATGGTCCTGCTGGATATGAGCTTGAGTCTGCTGTACTTGCACCAAATTCTCAAGTATAGCTGCCAATCTATCATTATCACCCCATCGTCCAGCCATACTACTAAGTCACGGAGGAGACAGACAGTTATGCATTTAATACTAAGCAACCATATAAATTTTCTAGTCCTAAACTCAAACTCTTAACTAACAATTCAATTACTCGCTTGGTGAGTAATTACTAGAGATGTGAGTCCACACTCCAAAGGCCGAGGGAAATGTCTCTGATACCATAAATGTAACACCTTAGCTAATTTACCCATAATTACCCATATATTAAAATAATGGAGTTAAATTTCCTTTTTAATTTATAAAAATCTGCCGTCACTTGGACGGAGTTTCCTTTGTTTTTAAGACTTTCAAAAAATTAATTTAAACCTGCACCTAATAAAACATCATTCATATTTCATTTCCAAAAGCCAGCAGGGCTCAATATCAACAGTGCATCATAATGCAATAAGTATCCATCAGTCATCAGAGTGTTAAGCAGAAGCATATATACAAGTTTTACATACCAAATCCATCAAAACACCCCTTATATCTAAGAGGCTGTCCTGGGCCATCAAAAGAGACTATTTACATTTTTTACAAACAAAAAGTGATATCACATCATTATCATGATGAATGGGCCTACGACATTTCCATGTCCTATGA
Source organism: Crotalaria pallida (assembly GCA_037953625.1). Classification (NCBI taxonomy): domain Eukaryota; kingdom Viridiplantae; phylum Streptophyta; class Magnoliopsida; order Fabales; family Fabaceae; genus Crotalaria; species Crotalaria pallida. The sequence continues at coordinate 78,464,205 of CM075654.1, forward strand.
TACTAAATCTATTCTCCCTGTGAGGGAGAGTGCACCTGCTCGGCCGGGGGCTGTGCTAGCTCGATCTCAGAACCTGAAAAATGTTAAGGTAGTGAGCATTGCACATGAAATAGAAATGCAGTTTCCAAGAAGACATATTGACTCACTAGGCCAAGCACAATCACCAAATAATTCACACATTGCTCAATATCACCTCTCATCACTACAACAGAAAAGTGAAACAACAGCGTTTGAAAACAACAAATAACAGCATTTGCGAACTGCGGTTGAATCCAGTGCAGTAGAAAGTGGTACCAGAAACAACGACGCTTCACAAATGCTGTAGAAAGCCCGTGTTCGCTAAGCTGATATGCACAGTTTATAGCGCTTATATGCGAGAAGCGCTGTAAACTAGCATATTTTTTACTGTATTTGCTTTAATAAGCGCTGTAGATATGAAATTAGTGGCTATTTTCTACTGCATTTGTTAAAGCGAGCGCTGTAAATTCCTTTATTTTCTACTGCACTTGCTTAAATAAATGCTGTAAATGTGAATTCCGTAACTATTTTCTACTGCACTTGCCTAAGCAAGCACTGTAAATATATTTATATAATTTTTTTTGCTCATATATATTGCTGTTTGTTTAAATTTTAAACTTGTTATTGGATATATTAATGAAATCAAATAATTGATCAAAAAATAGTAAAATAAATTTCAATTGAGTTGGAAAAATACTAAAATTAAATAATATAATTGAAAGGGTTTCTAATTAAATACATCTCTAATTAATCCAGAATCCTTGTTCCAATCAAAAACATACTAATGGAAATAAATAAAATATCAAAAGCATCATATCCATTGTATTATCCAATTCTTCACAAGAGCATCCACATAGTCTTGAGAACTCAAAATTACACTATTGCATAAACAAAAAAAAATAGCTAAAAGAAATATATCCCTCCTTCTATTGCTTTCTCTTAGCTTGCTGCTCCTGATTGTTCTTTAATTAATTAAACTATTAGCTACTCCTTCATATCTGCATATGTGAAAAACACACAAATAAATAAGAATAAATTATTAGAACCAACGAAAAAGAACTATCGCACTTGGCAAGGCAAAAAACCAAAAAAACCTGATCTACCCTAGTACATTGATGCAACAAAACGCCAACTGATACAGCCTGCTCCTAATACAAATAAAAGCTAAAAGAGTTCATGAATTAGAGCTAGCATAACACATAATCAGAGTATAGAACTTTCTGCAGATGCAAAACTGGAGAAAGCAGCAGCATAGAGAAAACAAAAACCAGCATCAAATTTAGAGGTGAAGTTGTGGCATCTGAAATATATATATACAGTAGGAACAAGAAAAAAAATAGTGCAAGAGTTTGTACTTACAGGACCACAATATGTAGGTGTTAAGTTTAAGCTCCACATAGAAGATAGGAGTCAATGAAAGACTGACCTGCATCCGACGACCACGTCGATTTCTGACACCAATTTTAGCAGAATTCACAATCTGTTGTCTTTCTTTGTAACTAAGTTCACTTTTTCCACTTTGAAGATTGCTGTGGACATTTTGCTTTGTTACTTCCTAATATGCCAATAAAATACATATCACAATCCAATGGAAATGGGGGAGAATTTAGCGCTTCAAAACTATAGAATAATATAATAAGATAAAGGTATTGACCATAACATAAAATTATAACTGCTACCTTTAGCACCACAATATGAGAATAAAAGTACAATCACTATGTGTCAGTTAGAGTTAAATTCAATAACACAAACTTAATTGACCCGAGTATGTTCCTCCACTAATAATACTAAGGTCCACATCTTCACCGGTCTTGCAAGCAAATAAGTTATCCATGTGTTATACTTATAAATAGTTCTTCATTTTCTAGTGACCTTAATACTCCCTTTTAATGAAATTTGATTATGAAAAAAAAAGTACTTCTTTTTCTGCAAAAGTTATTGCTAATTAAATAAACAAAAGAATATATTATAGAGATTATTATCACCTCAATGATCCTTAAATCCATCATAAGAACAAACGACCATGATTAGTTGTACACATCAATTTGGTAATTGAAGATTAGGATCAAAATCATAAGTGTTCATCATCTAAGCCAAATGCATGATAGTTTTATAATCTTATTCAGTAGGGAACTATAAATAACAAAGTATCTTATCAATTACCCAATTACTTTCGGCCACTATATTACAAGTATTAACTTTAATCTTGGCATCAACATCATAAATTTAACTATTTAATTTCTTTATTTATTTTTATTGTAAGAAATGAAAACCTATATCCCTACCAACCATAGACACCTGCTCACCATATGAGCATCACCTGACGTTGAACATGACCAGAGATATACTCAAACATTAGTTTTTGCATATAAATTAAAACGTTATACTGAACCAGAAAGCACAATAGAAGATAAGACAAGATGGATTTCAATATTGTAAAGGATTATATTAAGAAATTATCTCCCTGAAATGCCATTATTTTCTTCAAGCATCAAGCTAACTTGCCTTGCCAAGTCAGCAGACATATGAACAAGCCTTTGCACACATTTCTCCTTAGCTGTTTTGAGAATCCATAGTGGCTGAGACATATATCAAATAACTTCACTTTGACATAAATAATACCATAGAGGCTCCCTAGTGTAAAAAAAAATTTAATCTGTTCCAGAAGATTTACTATCACAGTTAAAAAGCAAAATTGTGGTTCAAACAAATAGTCTGAGCTTCAGAAAGTTCTCCATGTTTAGATAAGCATCAAAATACATTGTAGAAGCACGTACTGTAATGAGGTTACTAGAGTATCCAAGATATCTTTGGATGGATGTCCCTTTAGTTACTACATGACTAACATTGCAGTCAACAAGCCATTGTTCTACCAACGTAGCACCGTCTCTTGAGGCAGTCTCAACGACCTATAAACGTGCAAAAGTATCTAAATTTGATCATTGAGAGTACTTGAACAATACAGTAATAGCTTAAATGAAAAAGAAAAATGATACTGACTATCCTATGAATAACAGAACTCATATCAAGTTGAAGCTAGTATTAATCACAAAATATAATTTTACCTTACTTCGCAATTCAGATGAAATGCCTGGATCAACATAGATGGAGGAACCAGACAACGTTAACTCTAAATTTCTGTTCGACTCTCTCCCTGAAAATCTTTGAAGTTCTTCAACATTATTAGCATGCTTGGTTTCATGGATTTTTGCAGGAAGACAAGAATTTTCATCCAAGAGCAGCATATTATTATCCCCATAACTCTTCACACTGTAATGAGATTCACTTAACCTCACTGAAGCAGATAAAAGAAATTGCATTCAGGTCATAACAATCATCAAGAAAGGTAATCGAAATCTGAAACCAAGATATTGCCAGAGCCTATATGTTATCATATATGATATATGTAGCAGTGACTAAAATCTAAAAAGAATGGTGAACAAGATTTATTTGTTAAAGTAAATCTAGTTGGAGAGAATGGATTCTTAAAATGACAATTGCTGGAGGGTGCTGTTGAGAGTCAGAGGATCTAGGTCCATATATTTGTGCATCATCTGTTAAGTCAAGACCCACACTATTATTGCTCAGTAGTTATGCCCTTTATTGTAGGGCCTCCTATCTTATTATCATTTACGATGTCATGTTTTTTCTTTGGGGGGCCTTTGTAGCCTCCTCAGTTTATCTTATCAGTCCTTCCTATGTAAACATTTGGTTTTTCCTAAGTAAAACAGGTCCTTCCTAAGTAAACATTTGATTTTTCCTGAGTAAAACAGCTAGCAATATGCAAGAGCTGCTTCTCTCCTTGATGACTTGACAAAGGCCACCACAAGACCAAGCACTCAAGTGCCCAAGGTGTGATTCAACTCACACCAAGTTCTGCTACTATAACAACTACAGCCTCACTCAGCCTAGGTACTTCTGCAAGACTTGTAGAAGGTACAAGTCATAAAGCTAAAATAGAGATACTGCTTCAATTTAGATTAATCATTTTTTTCAATGACATTTTCCTTTAAAAACATACATAGTTAAATAATTGGTTTTGTAAATTGGAACACAGAAACATATAAAATATAGATAAATAAAAATAAAAAGAGTGGGTGACGGAACTAGTTAGCAAAACCAACACCATATCCAAGAGCATGACAATAATAAGCATGGCAAGGTCTTGAGTTGCAACATTAAAGCTAACTCCTTCTACGAAGATGAATTTGCGATCAACATGGTGAGCCTTCTTCCCAACCTCCTAGCAGTGTATGAGGCAAAGAATGTGGTTGTTAAACCAACCAAATATAGAGAAAACATGAACAGTTCTAGTTCTTGTATATGATAGCCTAGATAAGCAATCTGAAACCATTGGCAACAATAACCAATTTTTTTTTTTGGTTTACTCAACAATAACCAATTTAGATGACAATTAAATAAGCCATTTGATATCAGTAAAAGACCAAGCATGTTATAAATTAGCATAAAGAAATCTCAATTATCTTGGTTCAGTTTTTCCTTTAAAAAAGGGTCAGCACAGATTTTAGTGTCATCAAACAATATAGATTTAAATTATGGTATAGTATAGATTTAGAACGTATCTCAAATAATTACAATTATGTCATTTGAAACATAAATAGTACCTGTGCATTTGATACATTAAGTCTGCGAAATTGATTGTCAAATAAAGCAAATTCACACCATTGGAACAACAAAACATCACATGTGCATTTTATCAAACATCTTCAACTCATACCAAAGTAAGATAAATTACACAGATATTATGAAACTGAATAAAATCCTCATTGGAATTAACACTCGTGAAATGAAAAGAAAAAAACGTAAATTAGAGTTTCCAACATAGTGTAATCCTTGAAGTAATGAATGGGCTTTGAAATGATAAAAATAGAAGAGCACCCTAGGATGGCAACAAAAGCAAACATAAGGATGAAGAGCACAACTTCATCATGGTTGCATTGAAACCCAACACATAATTTTCAAAACTACATAGCAGATTACACATCAATGACACATAGAAAAGATAAAATCAGAAATTCTCAATTAAGAATGTAACAGCCCGATTTTCGTAAACCAAAATAATTGACTTTTACTTGTTTAAGTGGCAAAAATGAGGCCAATTTTTTTTTTTGAAAACATTATGACTGCGTTTTGGAAACATCATTGAAAAGTCTTCGGTGTTCTCAACACCCTTTTTGAAAACCGAGTGGTTACTAAAACAAATCTTTACTCACTTAAGTAGCCCAAAACATTTGTTAGGGAAAACGTTTAGGTTCCATGTGAAAGTAGTTCCTTGAATTCCACCAAAAAAAAGATCATTAGACATTTCTCAGGAAGTTATAAAAGTCGGGCATGCATTAGAATGAGTTAAGTTACATCAATGGACCATTACTCAGGTAATCCTTAACACACACACTTACTATGATCTAAAATAACCATGCTAATCTTGAGCCACCCTATTGAAGGCAATCGGGTGGAGGTTCTCCTTCTTCTTAGTCCCCTTGTTGTCTTCCCAGAGGATGTCGTTCCTATTGCGGTCCTTGCAGTGTTGTCGGGCTCCAACTTCCCTCCGTCTCTGGTGGTATAATTCCACTGTTTCTCGTATCGCATCTTCTCCTTGTAGTTCCTATATCCTCTCACAGTAACTTGCTTCAAGCGTGGCCCCAGATCAGCTCCGCTCAGTTGATGTTCAGGGTCGGGTATTTCGATCTGAGTATGGCCGACCCATACTCAGCCTCTTGCGGTCCGCTTCCATCCTCTTCCATATTTACTCCAAGTAGTGATATCCATGCAACACTCCATCTGCCCGTTGAGATACCAGCGATACCGATACACCAACGAACAGGAGAGAGTAAGCAATCCGAACGACGAATCGTCGACGGTGTGGAATTACGATAGGCGAGATACAACACACCACATAGATACAGCACAGGAATCAAACAGTTCACTATTATCATCATTATTATGGTCATGATTTTTCTTGCTTTATTAAACTTAACCATATTCCTTCTTTCTCAACTACTTTCCCAATTTCTTTTCGATTTTCATTATCACGTCTTATCATATCATAACCTCCGATGATTAGGGAAGAAATCCTAATATCATCGGAGTACCTCCTCTATTACCAGCGTCTCACACGTCTACATCTCCTCGGCCATCCACCCATCCTAGTCGGAAGCAAGCAGGAGTACAGGACCTTTACCACGCGGGCACGATAGCTGTCTCAACACAAATGGTCCCAGACCAGGAGGATCTCGTCCTCAAATCATATCAATAATATCAAGGCTCACGGTCCACGCAGTGGCAAAACACAATGCCCCGTTCCAGTCCCTCTCACTGCTCTCGATTTGCAATCTAGGGGGCGACAGTATGTTTCTAGTGGGCCCGCAGAACTTGCCACGGCATTAGACCCAGTCCCCACCACGTTAGTGTGCCACTTGTGGAGTTCGTTCTGCCTAGAAACATACTCTAGACTTCTTGACGTTTCACCGTCATCGTCCTCCCCTAATGCAATCTCGTCCTAAGTACCCACAGATACTTATCGTTCCTTCCTCTCCACTACTTCGCTTCGACACTCATGCCTCACCGCGCATGTCTTTTAAGTCTTTTATCTTTTAATTATCCTAAGGTCGGCCCGTCCTTCGTGCAACCCTTCAACGAGTCCCGACCACTAACTTTGCACAAACTTTCTCTCATCATTTCTCACATAGCACAGAGCTGGGATCACATCGCAATCTCAAATCTCATTTCTCAAATCTTCTCAACATACTCCATCTCTCACAATCATCTCATTCCACAATCTTTTCTCAAAACAATCTTTTCAAAAACTATCTCAAAACACCCCTTTCATGAACTTTTACAAAACCTCATTTCACAAAGTTTCTGAAATCTCTTTTCACATCCTTCCACAAAACTTCTTTTCAAAACTTCTTTGAAAACACGTTTTATAACATTTCTCAGAACCTTTGTTCAAAACATTTTCAAAGGAACTCCTTTTTACCAACCTTTTCTAAAATTTTCTTTTCACCATTTTCCACAAAATCTCTTTTCCAAAAATCTTTTCAAAAAGTTTTTCTCAAAAACCTTTTTAAAAACTGCTTTTCAAAACCTTTTACAAAAATCGCATTGTTGCTGGGCACTAGTGGAGGAGCAAGCTCAACTCAACACCAGTCCCAGACTAAAACCATGCTGAGCACTAATGGAGGAGCAAGCTCAACTCAACACTAGTTCCCAGTCTAAAACCGAAAGCAAAGGAGCCCAGCTCCATTCAGTCCACATCTCATATCCATCTCACTCTCCCCAGCTCTGGCTCGTTCTCAACATTATATTTCATTCTTTCCCCCAATCTCAACTCTTTCTTTCTTCTCCAACACATATCTTATTCTCACTCATTATTCTTTTCTCATTATATCTTTACTTTCACTCTTATTACTTTCACAACTCATTCAATTTAACAGCAATAAATATCATTAAGCATAAATAAATTAATAGACATAAACATACTATCAATCACACAATAACATTGTGGTTTTTGTCACCTTCGTATAAGTGGCCACACAATCAAACAATTGCCACTTATACTACTGACTCTGACCACTTAGTTCCGATCTTTGAGATGATACGGAACGTCCTAATATATCACCTAAACACCACAGTGTCTTAGGATAGCTTCTCTCTCACCTGGGGTCCAGCTAGTGAATGTGTGCTCCCTTCGAACCCGCGTGCTGCCAACTGCCCCCACCTCTTTTCTTTATCGTTCCTCATACTAAATAAAACACCTTACGTTATTAACTTATTTGAGAAAATCTTTTCTTAATTTAATACTCGTCCTTTCCTTGTGGGGAAAACTTTGAAAATATAATCGACTATCACTTGAAAACTTGGTCTTAGATCACACGAAAACATTTCCAAACATGAAAAGCACGTCCAAGTAATTATGGACAGCAAACGTAGTTTTATAAAATCATTTTAATAAACTCTGAAAATATTGTAAAGACACTTTGTACTTTAAATAATTTTTTTTTGTTTAAAATTTAACACTTTAAAACCCAAGTTTTTATCACAAACAAGTTTTGGACAGCCATGACATAATTTAAAAATCTCAAGCAAATCGAATTAAACTCTTCTTAAAATCAACTTATTTCAAAACCGTTCATGCATTCAAATATTTTTCAAACATATCTAATCACACAGCAACCAGATGACTGTAAATAAATAAAACCACACATTCAATTATCTTATAGGCATTACTCCACTCATGACACAAATAACACCTTAAGCATTTAAACAATTTCATCGAAATTAAAACAATTATGCATTCACACATAGTTCATTTTCACAACATAGAGCACTTTAGGCATGCAAGTGTTCATAACCCAATTTAAACCAAATTTCCAACCAAACACATCAATATTTATTTACATGCACATTTTATTCAAGTAATTAAACCCCCTAAATTTACTCAAACTACACAACCGAATAAAGCAAAGGAAATAATCCAAACATCACAATTTAAGTCACATGCATCAATTTATTTTGATTTAAGCATCTAGATCTTACTTTCTTTTAATCCCAACCAAAATACATAAACACACACATGTATATATTCATTCATACACAACACTTAATTCATTCATTCATTCATTCATGGTATTTTATTGGAAAAGAGGTCCTAGGTTGGCTAACGTGAATAGGCCGGATATCATCATGGTATAGCAAGGCTTAATTTTATCATGGATCAAAGTAAAGATCATCTTCTACAAACTTGTTTTCTAATTTTCTTTATAAAAACCGTAAGCTTCCCAAAAATTCTTAACAATCCAACATCCAATTTCTCAACACAATACAATCAAGAATCATGTCATGTAAAACATAGAAACATCATCTTACCCTTTTTGATCATCAACCGAATCATTATCACATATACACAAACCTTGGTTCAAACTAATTTTTTTTTATATATACAAAATTGTTTTTAAAGTTTGCTAAACTTATTTTCTTTGAAAAACCGTGATATGCACTCAAGAAATCAAGACTTTGTACTCAAATTAAACATACAAGATTCAAGCCTCATGTTTTCTTAAAAATCAACCATAGATCAAGACATGCAAAAGAAGGTCAAAGCAAAAATATAAGCTTAAACTCAAATCTTTAGTTAACCGTGAAGAACAAGCTAGAAAGTAACATAGAAGTAGCATGAGATCACTTAGGTCAAATTAAAACATCAAGACCTAAAATTTCTACTCATAGCCGAATCATTTTGTTCTTGATTTGGTGGTTTATGAGTTCATTTAGTTCTAGAAATCCAAGATCCAATCATAAGAAGAACATGCAAAGGAAGACAAGGATCATCAAGCCACAAAATCAACATGCATGAGAAAATTAAAGCAAAATATGAACTCAAACACAACTTTAAACCAAAACCGTGATAAAGAAGATTTACAAGTAAGGGATCAAAACTTTTTCACATCAACATTCAAGATCAAAGCATAAAATAACATGCAAAACATTTAATCCTCAAGATCATCTACAAATAATTACATGCACCACAAGAATTTAAATAAAGTCCATAACAAAGTCCTTTACAACACAAAAATGGTTAAATCAAGACTCTTTCTACCTTAAGCCTAACTTAAATCTTCAATCTCCTCTTCTCTTCCTCTTAATGGTTTGCCTCGGTCTCTCCCCCTTCTAGGGTTGATGGGGTTTTCTCCTTAATCTTAGAAGAAGAAGACAGTTAAGAAAGGATTTAGAGGAGTTTGGGTTAAGGCTTTGAGATTTTTCACTCTTCTTTCCTCTCTTCTCCTCACGGGTTCACTCTTTTTCTCTCTAGGTCTCAAGAGCTTGATGATGCTCTTGGGACTTTGTGTGTTGGTGTTTGTGTAGGAAGAGAAACAAATAGAGGAAATGAAATAGGAGCCAAGCCAACACACACACATACACGGCTTTAAGGGCAAAGACAAGGAATGGATAATTTCCTTTTGTGCCCTCGGTTCAATGGGTGGAAGGAAGGGCAAATTGGGCCAACCCAATTGTTGCATGGGAGGGGTCAAATCGTTGGAGACAAGGTGAGGAAAAAGTCCTCCCTAGGCTTCTTGAGTCATCTCTCCTAGTCTCTCCCTATTTTTCTATTTCATTTTCAAATTCCTTAATGCTTAAGAAATTCAAACCCACTTGGTTCTCTATTCCTTGCATGGCCGAACCTCATACACTAGCACACACATACACATGCAATTTATTTTCATGTTGATCATAACAACACATAACATGACATCATGGGTAATGCATGTACTTAACACACATATAAGCATCACACAAGCAACATCTTTAGGGTATCATGTTCACACAGCATACATATATATATATATACATAAATTCACACATTCATGCATCACACATTACTCATGCATATTTTATACACATACATTATATTCTTTTCCCATAATTAAATTCTCATATAGTCCTAAGCATGCATACCAAAATCGTGTACACACATGTCTAGCAAACAATTCTTTTTCATCACAAAATAAATCACAACATTTTTATAAAATCATTAAGCATATAAATTTTCTCAAAACCAAATTTCTAAATGTTGGATATTATTTTAGAAAATCATTTAAGATAGTACTCTTTCAAAAAACTTTTCTCAAAAATCTTTTCTTTAGTGTTTTAATTTAATATGAGGAATTTACGGGGTGTTACAAAGAACCCTAACCCCAAAATGCAAGAGTAACCCTTAATTCTGAAACGCAAAAAATTCGCAAGCTATAAATCAAACTAAACAATAGGTGAGAAAGTAGCAAGCCTCAACAACTGGAGCCAGTGGAGATATGGGTGTCACCGCTTGAGCCCATTACCATATCAATAGCAATTTCTCTGCCACCTCGAACCACAAGAATTCAACCCCTCACCGAAATCGCCATTTGAGGGTTGTGTAGTGCTTCGAACTGAGAGAGAGAATGATGTCAATGAGAGGGAGTGAGAGAGAACGACGAGAGTGAGAGAATCCTAAGGGAGATGGGCGGTTGAGAATGGTTCGGTAGAGGACGGCGACGTTGGAGGAAAGTTGACGGCATGGATGTCTCGATTGAGGACAACGATGGTAGAGAAGGGCTGATGGCGATGATAATTGATAAGCTTAGGGTGAGAGAAAGGAAGGAAAAAGAAATAAAGTGAAAAAGCAAGGAGTCACATGAATGAAAGGGAAGAAAGGAAAAAAAATAAAAAACCCGCGCCCAAATTTCCCTCCCTGAATTCAACAGCACTTGCTTAATAAAATGCTTTTGATTTACTCTTATTCAACAGCTCATTCCACAGCACTTCTTTCATGAAGTACAGTCTATAAAGCGTTAAAAAAATCTTCCTGCATGTTTACAACATCTTCTCAAGCAAATGCTGTTAAAAATATAATACTGAATCATGTAAGGACCATTGACAGCATCTCAAACACAAATGCTGTAAAAATGTGTGTTGTTAAAACTCATTTGTGGTGTAGTGATGCATTTATTCAATTCAACATATTCCTATTTATCATTCTCAATTCCATGAACATTTTCCTTTTCCAATTTCCTTTATCCAGTTTTCCTTTTTCTCATGGTTACTCTCTTTTCTCTTTATCCTTTTTCCCCTTTTCATTTTCCTTTTCACTGTGTATGCGTCCTCAGGTCAGAGGCCCACATACCCATTTTATTTAACATGTATGCATCCTCAGGTCAGAGGCCAACATACCTGCTAATTTACTCGGTATGCATCCTCAGGTCAGAGGCCACATACCTATCCAATCTCCCATTTTCATAATGTATGCATCCTCAGGTCAGAGGTCTACATACTCATCTTATTTATCATGTATGCATCCTCAGGTCAGAGACCTACATACATGCCATTTATTAATGTATGCATCCTCAGGTCAGAGGCCTACATACATTCATATCCTTAGATGCATTTACATTTTAACTTTCACCATTATTTAGCTCTTATCACAATTAACAATCAAATATCCAATATAAAGTTCCATACACATTCAAATGCCATACAAACTCATTTTTAAACACTTAGGGCATAATTAGTGACACATTCACAATTCCATTAGTTAATTAAAGTCCCATTTTATTTTATTTAATACAATCCCATTAACATCCCTTATTTCTACCCTAGGGTTCTCTAACTATTCTCCTAACCAATTAACTCCTAACAAATCAATATAACTAATTGGATACCCATCCCTATGACAAGCCAATACCCACCCCCTTACCTCAAATGTAGTGAGATAAGTGTGCCTTGTTCCTTTGCGCTAGCCTAGAACCTTGGGACCTTGAACCTCCTTAGCCTAGCTTGCCAACTCCATAGAGCCAAAATCCAATGGTGGTAGACAGCTCTATTGTGAGTATTATACTTGGGTAGAGAGTTCTCCTTGTCTTGATCTTGATTGTTTTGCATGAAGCTAGTGGTTCTCCATATTGATAAGTTGATAAAATACTAGAAATCTAGAGAGAGGGAGGCGTGAATGGTGGAGGGATATGGGGAGGGTTTCTAACTCATTTTCTAGCCACAAGGATGATGATCCAAAGCTTGATCAAGGATTAATGGGTCAAATGGTGCTTGAGATTTGGTTGCCCTAGGAGAGAGGAAATCAATATGAGAAGAGAGGGAGTTGATGTTGCTATCTTGTTGGTGTTGGAATATTGTGATTATGTTGTTTTACTTGTGTTTGTGCATGGCTGATTGGAATTAGTGGCCACCATTCGTGACTTCCTTAGGAAGTCAAAAATGAGTGGTCCACACGCCTTTATTTTTTTCCAACTCTGACACTTTTCGCTCGGGCGAGCGTTTCCTCGCTGGAGCGAGTTATCCTCAGTCATTTTTGGGTTTGGCACGAATCGGTTTTCGCTCGAGCCAGCAGAAATTCGCTGGAGCGAACCGGGTTTTCGCTGGAGCGAGCTGGTCTTCGCTAGAGCGAAAACTACTCAGGGAATCAGGGGTTAAATTACACTACCTCGCTTAAGCGAGCACATTCTGGCTTGAGCGAAAGCCCAAAAGTCTGCACTCTTCAACTTTAAATTTCAATAACTTTTTTTCTACCTGTTGGATCGTGCTCAAACTTTGAGACAATTTAAAACACACATCCTACTTCTTATCCAATGGTGGACTTCTTGATTTGAGCTATGGAACTTACATTTAAAATTCCTGAAGCTCTAAGAGTCTAGAACCCAAATACCCTCTAATTACTATTTTAACTTAAACTCTTAATTTTCTTCACCCAAGACTCATTCTAATTACTAATTACACTTAGAAATGAAATTCAGGATGTTACAGGAGTGGGTATTGAGTTGCTAGACCCATAGTGGTGTTGAGGCCCATTTTTGTTCTTGGGAGGTTTGGGCCAGCTGGCCTATTAGGGTTTCCTGCAGCAGCTGCTGCTTTTACATGCGAGACGGTGCTGCTATGCACACCGGCGGCAGTAAGCTTGGAGCAGCGGAGGCACGCATTGGAGGAGGCAATCAGTGGCGGCTTCTTCTTCCTCGCGATGGGGTGAGCTTGAGATCTCACGGCGGTTCGCGATGCTAGCCCTCGGTTATTCGAGTTTGTTTAAACCCGACGAGGGAGAGGACTGCTTGCTACTGTTCATGATGGTGCCGCGTCTGAACCAAGGAAGGCGGTTGTGGTGGCTTTTTTCTCTCCTCTGTCCCTCACGAAATCGCAAGACTGGCAGCGGACCTTCACAAATCGTTGTCCCTCGTCACGGGTCGATCTGCTGCGAAGGAGATCGATGGTTCTCCTCCTCAGTTCGAATTTGGTGAAGGCAACGATTTGGATCTAGGTTGTGCGTTCCCAAGCACCGCTTCATGCTTTCCATGGCGTCTGGTCTCGTGAATGAGGAGCGGCAGAGGCGACGGTGAATGACTGGTTTGCAACGCACGTGTGCCACCGTGCGCGCTGTTGATGATGGTGTTCGTTGTGGCTGATGGGCGTGGCCTCGTTCGGGGAGCCCGTGACCGCATCCCACCCGTAGCGACCAAGTAAGTGGCAGTGGTGGGTGGTGATGAGGAAGGAGCAGGAACGGCAGCGGCGGCGATACCGGCGACGACACCACAGTAAAGGAGGGAATCGTTGGTCTTCGCTACCTCCGTGTTCCGGCTCACTGCGTCGGGACCATCACCGCGCATTGTGTCGAACCGCCCCGGTGAAAACGCCACCGTTTTTCCTCATCGAGCATGTTGCTGTTCATATTGTTCTTTCTTAATTTTTGTATATATTTTTTTGGTGGATGGGAATCGAAGTTTATCGTTCCCACAGACGGCGCCAATGTGATGTTCCAATATTGATGAAACACCACGATGTGTTTGATGGGTTGTTGTAGCTGGCGAGGGTGACCCCGGTCCTACGTATCCCTAGTGAAAAGGGAATCAAGCCACACGTAGTTCTTGAGAGTAGGGATGAGAGAACGTACCTTAGCCCCCAAAGCCTAGTGGTTCTTATAGGGGATTACCTGATAAGTGTGTCTCTATAGGAGGAGGAGTGTGGCAGGTAACCCTAGCTTAGTTGGGCTGGGCCTGTTGGTAGGCTCTTAAGTCTAGTCCATCACATAAGCCCCTCAGCTCGGGAAGATTCGAAGAGACTCTGTGCCGAGTTACTGGTCTGATCCGATGCCCTTTTCCAAGGGTCAGTGTTGATGTAGAAGATTGTTTGTAGCCAAGACCTTTTACTCGGAAGAGTATCGCTGATGGTCGATAGCATTCTTCGTGCTCGGATAATAACACTAAAAGAGTAACCCGATAGGAGATTCTTACATCTCTCTCATCGAGGTGCATAGAGAGTAATATCATAAATTGGATCGTTATGTTCACTGGGGATGTTGTCGGAATGACGGCCTTAGACGAGGTGTATTCCTCGATCCGCGATGTACTCGATTGATGGCCGAGTTATCGGGTAGCAATCCCCGTTTCCACCTGTGGCCTCGCCGATCTGGCCGGACAACCGTGAGATCGTGGGCAAGTGCTTAGGAACATGATCTGAAGAGAACGAATGGATTAAAGTAAGTCCTCGATGAGAGGGGTGAATACAAAATCTGATGTTGTTAGTTCCCTTGCAGGCAAGGAGACGATATCGGGCGTCATCTGGTGTCGATACATGTGTCGGCCTATGTCGGCTTCATATTTGTCTCCTTGCATCACATGCCCCCCACTCGGTAAAGCTTGAAGGGGCTTGTGCCGAGTTCATAAGAATTGAGATGCTAAATGTTGAAATCCGAGGCACCCTCGAACTCGGCAGGAGGTTTCCAAAGATACTGGTCGGTGACAATGATACTTGGCGTATGACGAGCATGGGGACTTCCTTGTTACCTTTCTTCTCGGATGGCTCTGAGGACTTGGTGTCCGTGGCTGCCCTGAGCAGCGGACGATGTGGCAGAGCGCGGCCACTTGAGAGGGAATCCTTAGAACCCGGCTGGCTGAAATACGCCGACATGTGGAAGAACAATGTTGCCGAGCTAGAGAAATTATAAGCAGATGATGAAACCGAGAAATGAAGCCGAGAAATAAAGCCGAGAAATAAACAGATGATGAAACTGAGAAACGAAGCCGAGAAATATACAGAAGATAAAGCTGATAAATAAGCAGAAGATGAAGCGATAAATGAGATCATCTTCCACAAAGCCGAGATCAAGGAAGAGACTGAGCCGATCTGGGGAGGTTTCGGGCGAGAACAATGAAGTTATAGGCGTACGATAAATACATGAGTGCTGAATAAAGCATGATCTTCTTAATTGTCACAAAATAAGGGTGGACGACTGGTGTGAGGCTCTTTTAGAGATCCTAAGCTACTTGTATCTCCTTAATTGTACCTTTCATCATATATACAGAGATAGGAATTAGAATATTAAATTAGAAATGGGATATAACTATGTTATTTGACAAAAGTGATGCATTCTCTTCATAAACTGTGAGTCAAATTCAGACAACAGGCAGGTATCATGATACTCGTAGCATGAATAATAAAGCGACCATGTGTACCACTCATGGCCAATAATTACAACTATCTCAAACAGAAGCTAATATGCATGACTAAGATCTCCAACATAAATGTAATAAACAGGAAAGAATTTATATTTATGTGAGGATAAGGAAAAGATTAGTTCCCTGGTTCGACGAGAAGAATGTGGGGTGCTAGTTAGAAGCACTTGAGCCATTCTTTCGGTGTCGGACTCATTCTTCACACTGAACAAGCTTGTCGTCTTCTCACGTCGGGCCGACTATTCTCTGAGTTGCTGGGAGTGCCTCTTCCTTTTTCCTTTCAAAACCTTTGATTCGAACTCCGAACTTGAGGGAGCTCCATGGCAATTGTGAAGCTGCTTGAGCCGAGAAAATGACCGAACTCGAGAGAGGCCGGGAATAAGCAGTGCTCGAATCTGGAGTGTGAGAGGAATGAGTTGAGGGAGAAGGTGACCGAGCTTGAGAAAGGCTGGGAAGAAGATCGCACAATACTAGCATAAACATAAATTAAAGACAACTGCTCCAAAGAGTACTTCTTTTTTTCTTTAATGCGAGTCTTTTGTCGGTATTGACTCGTTGCATGTTTTACTTTCCATGTATAGAGTCAAAGTGTTGTTTATCATATTTTCTTTTCGTGTTCCGATGAGTGTATCTGTCTAATGCGATAGGAGAACTCGGTCCATGCACCTGAGCCAAGGTGTGGACCTCGACCCCCAACTGTGCTAGGCTCCTGGAAGGTAGGCCTGCAGAGTTGGGTGCTCCCTGTACCTTAGGAAAATTTATAAGCGTTCCTCTGAAAAGAGATGTTGTATATAAATCGCACAGTCCCATTTAGGTGGCTAGTCTATAATGGAAAGGCATGTACATGTCTCATGTTTAAGATATATTAAACATAAATTAAAGAGGATCCTAGCTGCTAGACCTTCCTTTCTGATAAGTCGCGCAATTGATTTAGAAAGTTTCCCAGGTCAGAAATGAGTATGAACTAAAATAAAATATGCCTTTTTGAACTCTTCTCAATCATGAAGCCGTGATGGTCCTGTCAAAATTAAAGAGGATCTGAGTTATGCGGCCTTGTCAAAATGGAAACGATCTTAGCAACTCGGCCTTCCTTTTCGATCAATATGACCATGATTTCCTTGAACCTTAAATTACATGTATAAGAACAATAATCAGTGATCGTCGTTAAATAGCAACAATGAGAATTATTGGCAATTGAATATAAAATGCCGAAATAAAAACAGCATGAATTGCATGATAGCGGCAACTAATTAAATACCATACAACGAGACAGGATTGCCCACAAAAAGGTGCATGATTTCAGGTATATCATAGGCAATAATTATAATGAATGACATTTATCAACATGTCAGAGCATTTAATAGCAACAAACCGGATGAAAGCATTTAACAGTGACAATTCAAAAGAAAACATTAACTCATGATGAGTGGCAATGTTTAATTGAATCAGCTAGTTGAAAACTAAACCAACAATTGATGGAACAATTAAATATGAAATTATCGAAATTATAATTATAATTTTGGTAATTTCATATAAGTGAAATAAATTTCTTCCCTGCAGTAGTATATTCCGTTGAGAATTGAAGCATATCATGGGCCTTTCTAGCTTATGGGCCCAATTTCGTTTGTTTTATCCAAATTGGCTGAGATGCTACTTCTTGGCTTCTTATTCTACTTTCGTTCGAGATGGAATCTCGGATTCTTTTCATTCTTATCAATCTGCCGAGATGCCACGGTTGGGGCTTCGGTTTAGCAGCATCATTCACGGCTTCTTCTTCTCGATGGCTAATTCTTCTTCTCGGTATCTTCGATGAGTTGAGATTCATGACTCTTTGTGCCGAGTTGCAAAGTTCAGTGGCGGTTCTCGGTTGTCCGAGTCTGGTGGTGGAAGCTACTTGTTCGGAGGCTTCTTGTTCTTGTCAGCCTCATTCTCCACTTCTTCAAAGCATCTTCGGCGAGAGTTGAGACTCATGACTCCTGGGCCGAGCCGCGATGATTTCCACCCTAAACCAGCCAACGACGGTGAATCCGGGGAAACCCAAAAACGACTCGATCCAATCTCGATTTCAAGGTAGCATTCGAACAGCAAATGGTTGGCTCATCACGGTCGCGAATCTGAGTTTGATTCGGAGTGAGATTGCCTCCCTACCGAGTTGACCTTGATAGGCTTCGGTTGATTCGCGATGGGGCCGAGTGGCCACGTCCGGTGGCGGTCCTCGGTTTTAAATCGACACGAGTTCGGGCCATGTTCAAAATCGAAAGCTTCTAACGGAGTGGTGTTGTGAGCGACGGTGGCCACACCGGACTAGGTGGCGATTAGTTCGAACACCGATCTGGACCGAAGGGCGGAGATCTTCGTGGTGGCTTCAAACAGTGCTTGCTGGATGTGATGGCTTCGATCTGGATCTGGGTTGTGCATAGCCACCTCCACTGTCTCGTTCGCGTTCGCGGTGGTGGTTGCAACATGAAGACGAAGATCGCAAGACAACGAAGGTTGTGGGACCGCGATGCAGAACAGGGATCTGTAGTACCTTCATGTATCTTTCTTTACTGAATGAATAAATGAGTAAAAAGGAAACGATTTTTCTTCCCTTTGTTCAGATCTGATCCGATCTGTTGTTGTTTTTCCCTTTGCGATGGTTGCGGATTTTTCTTTCATGTTTTCTTTAGATCTGATCTGGTCTGTTGTTGTTTCTCTCTTTGCGATGGTTGCGAGTGGTGGCTTCTGCTCCCAACCGCGAATCTAAAGCGAGTGAGGTGAGGATCACTCCCTCGCGACTAAGAGATGGGCGCAGCAACCTCACAGTGAATCGCACCAAGGTAGCATCATGAACAGCACGGTGAACGGCGACGTGGCATGAACCATGAACGGCATCGGTCGTAACCGGGAAGGGGGTGCTTCCCTCAAGAACAGTGGCGGCAATTGATATCCTCCTTTGGAGGGACCATGGAAACTCAAATACAAACCTAAAACAATAAGCTCAGAGTTTGAAGAGTTTAAGGGACTGCCCTTAAAGGTCCCCTTATGGAAGACACATGTCCTTAATAAAGACACTTGTCCCATGAAATAAGGGA
This sequence comes from Crotalaria pallida, assembly GCA_037953625.1. Taxonomy (NCBI): domain Eukaryota; kingdom Viridiplantae; phylum Streptophyta; class Magnoliopsida; order Fabales; family Fabaceae; genus Crotalaria; species Crotalaria pallida. Next base: position 78,483,304 of record CM075654.1, read on the forward strand.
CATTCATGGATCAATAAGGAGGTGCACGAATTTGGCTTCATGAGAAAGCAAGGAATCGAATTAAGTGAAGGACCTAATTGAAGAGTTGAATGACAATTAATGCCATTAATTGAACGTTACAAAAACTTAATTCAAATAATAAAGTTTAGTAACCACAATTCATTAGTGTCATTAAGGAAATTCATGATTGAATTGAATGCAAGATTTCTCTCTTCTTCATGAAAAGGAATTTGTGCAAGGATAAGAAAATAAAGTAAAGAAGGTTTCTTATCATTCATGAAGCTATCAAGACATAGAAGTTACAATTTGAATTGCAAATTCAAATGAGGCCATCAATGTTGCACGGCAAGGCAATAAAGAGGAGGTTATGAATTGAATTTCAATTTATGATGCCATAAAGCTCATGGCCATGATGAAGAGAAAAGTTACAAAATGAATTCCAAATTCATGAGCCATGAATGGCATGGACGGTCACATAAAAGCAAGAGGTGGAAGTTACTTTCCTGTCATCAATTAGCCATAATCATCATCGAATGGCAATGATGAGCCGAATAGGTTACACTTTCATCATCATGAGGGTATTAAGAGGCCGTATGGTTTTATTTGAATTCAATCATCATTAGTAGGCATTTAGTGTACATCAATGGCTTGTCTATCACTAGCATTTCGTGTATAGGAATGAGGCAGTCATGATCCCATATGTAACTCTATATAATGTACTTGATTTCATGATTGGAAGAGGACTTTTTGGTTGAGCAAAAACGTGAGTGCCTTTGTGCATCTAGGCGTGATGCCTTCACTTTCTCAAGGGAGTGATTCTCTTGAATGATTCAGTGATTGAATCAAAAGAAGACTTCCATGGTGTGAAGCTGTGTGAAGCAAGGTGGTCTCCTTTCTTTCCTTGAATGGGGCGCCATCTTCCTATCTTTGTGTTGTGTCTTTCTTTTGTTTTTGTTTTTGAGTCTAAGAACACATAGGTGTTCATAATACAAAATCACAAAAGAGAGTTTAGTCCTTGAGTCTTGTCTTTGATGATCAAAGTCATGATCATTTTCTTTGAGTGATTGAGAGTGTTTCTCAATTTGTGAGTCTTCTTGAGTCATTTCCTCCATTCGGTTTTGAACAAGTGTTGGTTGCATCAATCTTAAAATTCAAGAACCATGTTGATGAACTTTAGATTTCCTTGATCAACTCTTTACAAGACATAAGAATTGAACCTTGAATCATAAGATTAATGGCCTTAAGGCTTGTTTCCTTTAAAATCGAATACTAATTTGTGTTTGAGTCAAAGATCTTTTGATCTTTCCTTGGAGAAAAGAGTTGGAATCGATGGTCTCATTTCCTGGGTGTATCAATTTGGTATCAAAGCTAGACTTTTCTCCATAGAGAAACATGAAGAAAACGTCCAAGCATTAACAAGGAAGTGCATATCAAAGTGGTATCAAATTGGATATCAACTTGGTATGAACCAAACCATGAACCACTCATCAAGTGGTGACGCGATTCAGAATTTCTTCAAAGGTATTTTTCTTTTTGAGTCTTGAAAAAAAAAGAAAAGAAAATTTGTGTCATCTTTGGGTTTGATTCTAGTATGAATCATGATGAGTCGTTTTGTGTTGTCCAGTTAGAGGCAATTCCAAACCGTAGTCATTTTCATTTTGATGTGTCATATTCAAAGTAAAAATCGTTGCTGTTTGATTTTGGTTGTCCCTAATTTTTTGTTTAGTATGTCTTGTGTTTGTGACGATTTTAAACTGTGACTGTTTAGTTGTGTCATATATCAAACCATGGCTGTTTAGGTTTGTGTCACTATCATTCATTTTGTTGAGTCAAAGAACCGTGGCTATTTGGGTGTTCCTTGTAAAACCGTGGTTCAAACAAATGGTGGTTGTTTTAGTTTTGTCACTATTTTGTTTAGTGTTGTTTTTGTGTCATGCAACCGTGGCTGTTTGGTGCTCCTTTCCAAAAACCGTGGTTCAATAAAATTGTGGCTGTTTGTGTCAAACCGTCACTAAAAGTGTTTTTGTGACAAAAACCGTGGAAAAATTTATGTTTGTTTTGTCACGAATTTTGGTGTCCCTAAATCGGTTTTGTGTGAAAAACCATGGCCAAGATTTGGTTTGATTCTTGGTTTGTGTTGTCTTTGAGTTTAGAGTTGTTGCATTTCTTAGTGTTGTTTTGTGTCTTGGCCGAATTAGGTTCTTTTGTTTTGGTCAAGATAGTTTGAGTCTCATTTTGAGTTTGGTAGTTGTTATAAGAATAGTGTGTCTAAAATCTAGTCTTGGCCGAATAGGATGTGATGTTCTTGGTCAAAAAAAAAGTGATTGGAATTTTATACACATTATTGAGTCATTTGTTTTGTTTCTAGAGTTGTTTAGAGTGTATGGTGGCTGAATCAATTTCCTTATGTTTAGTCAACTTTGAGTCTTAGAGTTTTGAGACTTTGAGTCTTAAGTTTTTGAGTCTTGGAGTCTCTAGGTTGCTGAAAGTTTTTGGTGTTGCATTCATACAAATCTTTGTGGAGCCAACATCAAGAGATTATGAAAAACATGGCACACTTGAAAGAAGTGCCTTTGGTGGGAGAAGTTTTTGGACCAATCCATGAAAAGAGAACAAGAGAACATAAATGAGACACTTGAGAGTGAGATGCTTAAGAGTGGAACATTTGTGAGAGTGAAAGAAAGCATGAGTGAACACTTGAGAGTGAGATGCTTAAAAGTGAGACACTTGTGAAAGAATGAAAAGCAAAGAAAAGCTTGAGTAAAACACAAAGAGTGCAAACACTTTGAGTAATATGAGTGCAAACACTTTGAGTGAAAACAAGAGTGGAGACTTTGCTTCAATTCTTATCTTTCTAACACATATCATGTGAAAACTTTTTTATTTGGATTTCAGGTTGCAAGAATGAAGTACCAATGGGGGTACACTCACCAATGCCTCAATTGTGAAGATTGAGTGCATGTTTCCAAGAGCAACCAAGTTTAGATAGGAGCTTCACTACCATCGTCCTGGTAAAGCCAATGTGGTAGCGGATGCTTTAAGTCGAAAGACGTTTCATATGAGTACTTTGATGATCAAGGAAGTGGAGCTGATTGAGAAATTCCGAGACTTGAATCTGGCAATAGAAGTAAGACCATCCAGTATCAAGTTGGGAATGCTAAAGATAACCAATGAATTCTTAGAACAAATAAAGGAGATGCAACGAGACGACGTGGAATTGCAAGAGAAGGTGAGATTAAGTATGGAAGGAAAGGAAAACTAGATTTTCAATTTGGTCCTGATGGAGTCTTGAGTTTCAAAGATCGGGTGTGCATTCCTGCAAACCAAGAATTATGAAGAACCATTCTAGAAGAAGCCCACAAAAGTAAAATGAGTATTCATCCTGGAGCTACAAAAATGTACCAAGACATGAAAAAAATGTTTTGGTGGTCTGGACTGAAGAAGGATGTGGCAACTTATGTGGCATCTTGCTTTGTTTGTCAAAAAGCAAAGATAGAACATAAGAAGCCTGGAGGCAAACTTCAACCATTGGATATTCCGGAATGGAAATGGGACAGTATTGCAATGGATTTCGTTTCCGGTTTTCCAAAGACCCAAGGAGGATGTGAAGCTGTATGAGTAATAGTGGATCGATTGAAAAAGTCGACTCACTTTATTCCAATCAATATGAAATATTCATTGGAAAAGCTCACACAACTTTATATCAAGGAGATAGTACGATTGCATGGAATCCCATCAAGCATAATTTCTGATCGTGACCCAAGGTTTTGTTCTCAATTTTGGCAAAGTTTGCACCAAGCAATGGGAACCAAGTTGAGGATGAGTTCAGCCTATCATCCCCAGACCGACGGTGAATCTGAGCGAACAATCCAATCTCTTGAGGATCTGTTAAGGGCATGTGCTTTAGAGTACAGTGAAAACTAGAGTCAATTACTACCTTTGGTATAATTCACTTACAACAATAGCTTCCATGCAAGTATTGGGATGGCACCCTTCGAAGCACTGTATGGACGAAAGTGTAGAACTCCACTATGTTGGTTCCAAGTGGGGGAGAATACGCTCATTGGCCCCGATGTCGTTCAAGAAACAACCGAAAGGGTTAAAGTAATTCAAGAAAATTTGAAGGCGGCCCAAAGCAGACAAAAGAATTATGCGGATAGGAGAAGGACTAAATTGGAATTTCAAGAAGGAGAGCATGTCTTTCTCCGAGTAGTTCCGACAACTAGAGTTGGACGTGTGATGAAACCAAAGAAGCTGTCACCCAAGTTCATTGGTCTCTACCAAATCCTGAAGCGTATTGGTCCTGTTGCGTACCAGATAGCCTTGCCACCATTCCTATCCAACCTGCACAATGTGTTCCATGTGTCCCAGTTGAGGAAGTTTGTGCCCGACCCTGCTTTAATTATCCGCATCGAACCTGATGAGATGCCCTTTGTAACATCCCCGATTTTTCCTCAATTGCTAGGTGCCGTAATTAATAGAATTTTGATAAGGTAGTGTTGTTTCCAAGCCTTTCAGTACGTTTAGAATGTGTTTAAAACGTAGGAATTAGCAAGGGTAGGTTTGATGAAGTAGAATTAGTTTAGAAGTGAGTTTTAGAAGTGTAATTATAAGTTAAAGAGCATAGGATCTTAGGAAATTAGGAATTTGATATCCATAGCTCCAAACCCAAATTCCACCGTTGGATGCGAAGACAAATGTCTTAGGAATCTTGCCTCAAAATTTGAGCAAGATCCGACGGTTAGCGAAGAAGTTAGAGCGATTCGAAGTTCAAGGGATTAAGTGGGCTGAACAGGTTAATCGATTAACCTGTGAGTTAATCGATTAAGTTTATGGCACCATTCAGCCCCTAATCGATTAGGGTCTAGGTTAATCGATTAAGTTTTTAGCCCCCTTCTGGCACTAATCGATTAATGGCATCATTAATCGATTAACCATGTTATATTAACAAGTGTTAATCGATTAACCCCTGTTATATCAGCCAAAAATCACGTGAACTGGGGCATTTGTTTCAAAGTCTTTCTCTCTCTCTCTTCGATCTCCTTCTTCTTCTCTCTACCCTCACGCTCCAACCTTCCAAACCAACAACAAATCACACCAACCAACATCAAATAAACATCATAAATCATCTCCCTATCACATATTTATGTGTTTCATCTCTCAAATCTCATTGTTTCCTTCAATTTCATGGAAAGCCCCAAATTGGGAACCCAAAACCCTAACTTCCCAATCCATCCATTAAAGCCTTCTAATCCTTCAAGGAGTCATAGATTGGGTATAGGAGCATGGAATAGGAGACTATGAGCTCAGGATTGGAAGCTTGGTGTTGGTGCTACAAGTTTTCCCCATTGTCTCCTCTTCTCTTTTCAAGAGGTAAGGGGGAGTACTTTGGTTCTAATTAGGGAAAAGATTTAATGATAGTGACAGGTTATACCTAGATGTATTTTATGGGTATGTTTGATTTATATGCTTGATATTGTTATGATGGAATATGAAAATATATGTTATGAACTTAGGGTTTGATATTAGTAATTGATTGTTGTAATTGTTATTGAATGAAATGGATGAATAAATGTTATTGTCATGATTGTTGTTATTGTTATGCTTGATTGTTATTGTTTATGTATAAGTATGGCCAATTCTTAAGTTAGAAACCCAACCAATTGGATATAATTATTAAAGGTGCAACTAATGAAAACCACATAAAACGAATTAGAAACACGTGCATTATGGAGTAAGGTGGACCTTAGGCGTACGGGGAAAACACACGTCGTTTGACGATTGATGAGGGCAAGAGTGAATTAATGGGATTATCTTGGGGAACTTTGATCCTGCAAAGGATACGGGTTTGCTTCCCGTGTTGGGGGTTGGTTCCACGCAAACCGGGGTAATTCCATCACTCTGGCTCGTTTTGGCCAGTGAGGGTGATTTCTGCTAAAGCCCGATTTGGGCAAATCAATCCAAATCGCATGAGGGACCTTCCTAAGTGGAGGTGAAGCACCCAACTATAGGTTGAGAAATACTTACTCCTGGTCGGTTTTTCCCCAGAGTGGTGGAGGGTGTATGTGAGGGTTGGAAAGTGCTATTGTTATTGGATATGGAGAAGTGCATTCATGGATATATAATTGGTTTAATTCACTGAATCCAATGGAAGTGATAAAGTGTTATAGTGGTTAAAGATAAATGATAAAGTGTTACATTGGATTCAGGAATTAAACCAGAGCGTTATAAAGTGCATTCATAATCATATGTTTGAGCATCAAGCATTGTTATAGATTGATATTGGACAAAATAAAAGGTGTATGCAAAGTAAAAAGGAATAGTTAAATGTTAAGGTACATGCGAGTAGGGTTTAGTAGGATTAAGATATATATGTATATGTGTGTGTGGGTAGATATGTCTAGATATGCCCTATCATTGTTGTTTAAGTGTTTTCCTTGATTATTTATCAAATTACTCACCCCTTAAGTTAACCATTTTAGGTACCAGTGGAAGAGAAGTTCATTGCTCTGGCGCCGAGAAAGTGTACTCTTATATGATGAGAGTGCATTACTTAATGAGACCTTGGTGGTCTCATTATGAGACCTTGGTGGTCTCATTATGAATTGCAAACATTGTTAGGATCATGTAGCGAAAAAATGTATTATTAATTAAAGTTGTTTTAAATGTAAACTTTTTGTTATTCTAAGTTAAATACACTTTTATTTTGTAAAAGGGACTTTATAAAAGCATCCAGTTGGATTAAAAGTATTAAAGGTTGTGAAGGATATACAAATATCCTTTTCTTCACTATTTCAAAATAAGTCACAACCTTTTGCAATGTCATTATAGTTTTATAATTGTTATAAACTGTTCTGGACTGACAGGTGAATAAGTAACTTGGGGAAAGTCCATATTTTAGAGAGACACTCCGTCAAAATTTTTATAAAACCCCAAGTATTTTAATATTAAATCCTATAAAAAGTAATATATTTTAAAGTATAAAAATTGAGGATGTTACACCCTTGCGAGAAAATTCGACCTTCAAAACCGGTCCCATTCGGATAGAAGATAGAAAAATTAAGCAGCTGCGAGGAAAGGAAATTCCTTTAGTGAAAGTCGTGTGGGAGCGTGGTGATGTTAGCGACATCACTTGGGAATTAGAAAGTCAGATGAAAGAAGAATATTTGTATCTGTTCGAGTAAGTTTTATTTTCTAAATCGAATTTCGGGGACGAAATTCCTTTTTAAGTGGGGGAGGATGTAAGGCCCGGTATTTTAAATTAAATAAATAAATAAAATAAGTAAATAAAATAAAATCTTTTTATTGAATAAAATATTAATTTTTCTGATTTTTAGTCAAAAGGCTCGAGTATTGGTGGGAAGACTCGAGTATTGTAACTAGCTGTTAGGAAATTTGAAATTTTAGTTGAAATACTTGAGAATTTCTAGTAATACTTGAGTAGTTCGTGCAGCTCTGCAAAAAAATAAAAGTCGGTTCCAAACCAAATTGGAACCAACAGCTCGTTTCATCTAGTTGCAAGCACAGAGCTGGACCTTACTTCATAGGAGGGTAATCATAAGTTATAAATAAGTGATTTGGGAGGTTAGAAACTCATTCCAATCTCTCAAACCCGAACTCCATTCTTGTTATTCTCAGTTTTCTGGTGCTCACTTTGAGCCTTCGATTCTCCCTCCTCCCTCAATCAAATCCCGATCAACCAAAAACACATTTCGAGTTCTAATTCTCCTTTCGAATTAGAACCAAGAACCACACGAAATAACCCCCTGTAGAGCAAGTTCTAGGCATCCAAAGTTGAGTCTAAAGCTGCGAAAAACAGAGCCTGAAACAACATCATCTAGCTACCTTTCTTGAATTAGTCTGGTAAATTCAGGAACCCTCTCGATTCCAAATTCATTTCTGATTAAAGTTAGCACTCCCTAGTTACTTAAGCTAATTTATTTCATTCTTTTTCATGCCTTATTCGTGGTGAATCTAGTTGCCAAAGTCAGCTCGTGCACACTATCTTGCACCGATGCAGAATCACCAAACTTGATCCGGTCCCTTTTCTCTTCAGCCAAGCATTTGTTTAGCTTCTCTAAGGTATGGGAGAAGTTAACTAATCGCTAGAATGATAAGTAATAAGCTAAATTCATAGGAACCACGTGAGGTTCATGGGTAACGTAAGTTTGAAATGGGAATCTGACTTGGAGGCCAGAAACTCATGGTTTTTGTGTTCAAACAAGTTTAATTGGACCTAAGGAAGCTCACTAGATTGATTTACGAACTTAAAATCCAGTAGAAACGAAATTCATATGTTAAAATGAATATTTTCTATGTTTTATGCAATTCTATGATTTGATTATGTTTTCTGTTAATTTGATGTTAATGGATATATGCAATATGTTTATTTTATATGGATTAACTTCTGTTTTGTGCAGAATTGAGGTATAAAAGTAAGAATCACGAATTGGTGCATAAAATGCTGAAAACTGGTGCTGTTGCAGCAAAAAGACTCGAGTATTTTGAGAAAGACTCGAGTATTCTTGAAAGTGATGAACGACTCGAGTATTTCTTCAAGTACTCGAGTATTTTTGGAATGAACCACTTGAGTAGTTCATGAACTACTCGAGTATTTTGAGAAAATTTCATTAAATCTCTTATTCTTTTAAAGTTTCAAAAAAAAATTAACTCGTTTAATCTCCTAAATTACTAAATTCTAAACATCACTATGCTTAATATCTAATCCCGTTTGGTTGATCACTATCCTGGAGGTGTCCTACTAGAATTTTATTCTGTGGTTGATAATTTCCCTACAGGAGTCCCAACGGAAGTGTGTACACCCATTTGGTCGATGTTTATCCTATTGATGTCCCTGTGAAAGTTTTTATTCACTGATATTTTACTATAGGAGTCCCAATGGGGTCGTTGCAATAACCATCAATAGGAGGCTATGCCCCGATGGACTATAAATGAACTAATTAAATACTATTCCTAAAACCATCGCCAAGTGGCTAGGCCGCTGATGGACTTTTCATGAAATTGTTAAACGGAAATAGTTAATCCCATCACAAAGTGGCTATGCCGCTGATGGCCTTTTTCTGAAAGCATCAACACCAGGGAAAAGAGGAGTTAAAGGAATGAAAGAATGAAATGAGAATCATGGACTATGTCCTGAATAGTAAAGAGATGAAGGATGATGATGAATTAAAGGATAAGGATTGGTAATAGATTATGTTTGCATCCATGCATTTGTTTTGCTCCAGCTTGTTGAGATGTTAATATTAGTTACGCTGGGCGGAGGAAGCCTGTAAGTCACGAAAGGTCGAGCGGGGGAAGCTCACGAGGATCATTTTTCCTCCAAGCTGTGATACCCCGGGAAAGGATTCTAGATAGACATACATCATGCCATTAAAGACAAGATTAATGCCTGAATTAACAAGGATTGACATATGTTTATGCATTTGTGAAACTGCTATTACCTGTGTTTGTTGTTTTTAGCCAATGTTCTTTATCATTCATTTTAACGCGATTAGCTATGACTTACTCCCCTGTTGCCCTTGTAGGTAATGGAGATCCGGTCTTCCAAGGGGAAGAGTAGTACTGGCAAGGGATGCGAAATTCCCTTTCCAATGATGGAGTTTGAAGAACCATGCTCTGGGTTATGACTAGTATATTAAGTAGCTCAGAGTCTATTTTGTTTGTGTTATAGTTTGAACTATTTTGTTATAAGTTGTAAAACCTCTATGTTTTCTCCGTTATGATGTTATGAACAAGTTGCTTCCGCTTTTGAAATGATAAAGTTATAAACTTATTTTGGCAAAATTTTTTCTCTATTTTACTTATAAGTAATTAAGGGTTATAAAGTTGGGTCGTTACAATAAGCCCCTCAGCTCGAGAAGAGTCGAAGAGACTCTGTGCCGAGTTGCTGGTCTGATCCGATGCCCTTTTCCAAGGGTTAGTGTTGATGTAGAAGATTGTTTGTAGCCAAGACCTTTTACTCGGAAGAGTATCGCTGATGGTCGATAGCATTCTTCGTGCTCGGATAATAACACTAAAAGAGTAACCCGATAGGAGATTCTTACACCTCTCTCATCGAGGTGCACCAAGAGTAATATCATAAATCGGATCGTTATGTTCACCGAGGATGCTGTCGGAATGACGGCCTTAGAAGAGGTGTATTCCTCGATCCGCGATGTACTCGACCGATGGCCGAGTTATCGGGTAGCAATCCCCGTTTCCACCTGTGGCCTCGCCGATCTGGCCGGACAACCATGAGATCGTGGGCAAGTGCTTAGGAACATGATCTGAAGAGAACGAATAGATTAAAGTAAGTCCTCGATGAGAGGGGTGAATACCAAATATGATGTTGTTAGTTCCCTTGTAGGAAAGGAGACGATATCGGGCGTCATCTGGTGTCGATACATGTGTCGGCCTATGTCGGCTTCATATTTGTCTCCTTGCATCACATATGGATACACCACGATGTGTGTTTGGGGTTGTTGCAGCTGACGAGGGTGACCCCGGTCCTACGTATCTCCAGTGAAAAAGGGAATCAAGCCACTCGTAGTTCTTGAGAGTAGGGATGAGAGAACATACCTTAGCCCCCATAGCCTGGTGGTTCTTATAGGGGATTACCTGATAAGTGAATGGTGGAGGGATATGGGGAGGGTTTCTAACTCATTTTCTAGCCACAAGGATGATGATCCAAAGCTTGATCAAGGATTAATGGGTCAAATGGTGCTTGAGATTTGGTTGCCCTAGGAGAGAGGAAATCAATATGAGAAGAGAGGGAGTTGATGTTGCTATCTTGTTGGTGTTGGAATATTGTGATTATGTTGTTTTACTTGTGTTTGTGCATGGCTGATTGGAATTAGTGGCCACCATTCGTGACTTCCTTAGGAAGTCAAAAATGAGTGGTCCACACGCCTTTATTTTTTTCCAACTCTGACACTTTTCGCTCGGGCGAGCGTTTCCTCGCTGGAGCGAGTTTTCCTCAGTCATTTTTGGGTTTGGCATGAATCGGTTTTCGCTCGAGCCAGCAGAAATTCGCTGGAGCGAACCGGGTTTTCGCTGGAGCGAAAACTACTCAGGGAATCAGGGGTTAAATTACACTACCTCGCTTAAGCGAGCACATTCTGGCTTGAGCGAAAGCCCAAAAGTCTGCACTCTTCAACTTTAAATTTCAATAACTTCTTTTCTACCCGTTGGATCGTGCTCAAACTTTGAGACAATTTAAAACACACATTCTACTTCTTATCCAATGGTGGACTTCTTGATTTGAGCTATGGAACTTACATTTAAAATTCCTGAAGCTCTAAGAGTCTAGAACCCAAATACCCTCTAATTACTATTTTAACTTAAACTCTTAATTTTCTTCACCCAAGACTCATTCTAATTACTAATTACACTTAGAAATGAAATTCAGGATGTTACAGGAGTGGGTATTGAGTTGCTGGACCCATAGTGGTGTTGAGGCCCATTTTTGTTCTTGGGAGGTTTGGGCCAGCTGGCCCATTAGGGTTTCCTGCAGCAGCTGCTGCTTTTACATGCGAGACGGTGCTGCTATGCACACCGGCGGCAGTAAGCTTGGAGCAGTGGGGGCACGCATTGGAGGAGGCAATCAGTGGCGACTTCTTCTTCCTCGCGATGGGGTGAGCTTGAGATCTCACGGCGGTTCGCGATGCTAGCCCTCGGTTATTCGAGTTTGTTCAAACCCGACGAGGGAGAGGACTGCTTGCTACTGTTCACGATGGTGCCGCGTCTGAACCATGGAAGGCGGTTGTGGTGGCTTTTTTCTCTCCTCTGTCCCTCACGAAATCGCAAGACTGGCAGCGGACCTTCGCAAATCGTTGTCCCTCGTCACGGGTCGATCTGTTGCGAAGGAGATCGATGGTACTCCTCCTCAGTTCGAATTTGGTGAAGGCGACGATTTGGATCTGGGTTGTGCGTTCCCAAGCACCGCTTCATGCTTTCCATTGCGTCTGGTCTCGTGAATGAGGAGCGGCAGAGGCGGCGGTGAATGACTGGTTTGCGACGCAGGTGTGCCACCGTGCGCGCTGTTGATGATGGTGTTCGCTGTGGCTGATGGGCGTGGCCTCGTTCGGGGAGCCCGTGACCGCATCGCACCCGTAGCGACCAAGTAAGTGGCAGTGGTGGGTGGTGATGAGGAAGGAGCAGGAACGGCAGCGGCGGCGATACCGGCGACGACACCACAGTAAAGGAGGGAATCGTTGTTCCGGCTCACTGCGTCGGGATCGTCACCGCGCACCGTGTCGAACCGCCCCGATGAAAACGCCACCGTTTTTCCTCATCGAGCATGTTGCTGTTCATATTGTTCTTTCTTAATTTTTGTATATATTTTTTTGGTGGATGGGAATCGAAGTTTATCGTTCCCACAGACGGCGCCAATGTGATGTTCCAATATTGATGAAACACCACGATGTGTTTGATGGGTTGTTGTAGCTGGCGAGGGTGACCCCGGTCCTACGTATCCCTAGTGAAAAGGGAATCAAGCCACACGTAGTTCTTGAGAGTAGGGATGAGAGAACGTACCTTAGCCCCCAAAGCCTGGTGGTTCTTATAGGGGATTACCTGATAAGTGTGTCTCTATAGGAGGAGGAGTGTGGCAGGTAACCCTAGCTTAGTTGGGCTGGGCCTGTTGGTAGGCTCTTAAGTCTAGTCCATCACACTACCCTTATCACTCTAATACATTAAGTACCCACTTGTCACATCATACCCTTTCTTGTAATTTACTCACTAAAAATAATCTTCTTTATACTATCCAAACAAAACAAATTAGCTTAAATTTATTTTTCAGCTAAGATACCCAAACATAAACAGATTATAATTTTAATAGATTATAATCTGGTAAGATAAGATTTTAATCATCTGGTAAAATTATAATAAAAAAAAAAAATCATAATATCATTTTATCAGCTATATCAAACACGGACTTAATCGTAAATGGCAAATATAAGTATAAGTTTATATGAATGGGAAAAGTTCGGAAACTGATATAGAATTGATGGCTTGTTTTAAGGACTCGATGACCTCGTAAGAAAAAAAATTATTATTTTGGTTTTCGATATTATAAAGTGTTTTTTTTTATTTGTGAGGTTTCAAATTTTTTTTAGATAATGAGATTATAAAATGTTACAGTAATTACCTTAAACTTACGTGGGTCATTAGCAGCTATTTGAAGGATGTAATTGAAATAAATTAATTAGTAATCTCAATAATCAAATTGAATTAAATATTTATAAATTGATCATTAAAAAAAATTAGAGATTAATTTGAAAGAGAAATCAAATTAAATGACATAACTTTTCAAAGATTCACATGAATAACGTTTTACAATTTTATAGAATAAAGAAAAATTTTCAAAATATAAAAATGAAAATGATCCTATTTTATAATATCGAGGATCAAGCTGACAGTTTTGTAATAATAATAAAAAAATACTCCGTAATAATAATAAAAAAAAAAGGGGATGACCTTTGGCTTTTTGGGAAAGGGCATGCTGACCCGTGCCTTATTTTGAGGGCTTGATGTCCGGTGTTATATGCATTGGCATTTATGATTTTAATGTGCTGTGTTGCCTTCAAATATAGTAGAAAACTTTACTTTAATTTGTGTGTTTCCTTTTAAAAATGTTTACTCAAATATTAACATAGACTAAAACATTTTATATAACAACCAACCAAGGTTGTCAAACTCGCGAGTTTACGTAAACTCGTGAGATCGAGATAAACTCGACTCGTAAACTCGTACGAGTTTACATCGAGTCCACTTATTTTAAAATTAACCTATAGATAACTTTCATAGCTTCCATTTCATAGTTTTTACTCTAAAAATTAAACATAAATATTTAAATGTTGCTATAGCATGTAAGAACCCAATAAATAATATTAGCAATCCAACTTAACAACAACCAAATATGATGGTTTTATGATTTAAGTGGTTAGTTAAGTAAAAATAGTGGTTATAGTGTTATTTTAGTTACAATATCGTTCAAAGATCGATCAGTATCTTCTTTATTAACCGTTGGATCGTGCTCAAATTTTTATATACGCTTCCTAACTCGTTTATCTTGACATCCAACGGTGGAAATTTTGTTTTGAGAAGTAAAAGCTCAAGAAAATTCAAATATCCGTAAGGCCATTGCTGTTTACCTGAGTTTGCACGAGTTTACCCGAGTTTGCACGAGTTTACCCGAGTTTAGTAGGAAGCGAGTTTGCATGCGAGTTGACTCGATTCTATGGGTAGGATTATAAACTCGTACGAGTTTACAAGTTAACTCGTGAGTTTGACAATCATGATAACAACTGATGTTTACTATGTTATTCTTTGTGGATATCAATGGGAGTGCATTGACGGTGTAATGTTTTTTACATTGTCGGTTGATCATCCATCGTTCATGTGTTTTACTTTTAGTTAAGAGTCAATGTTTAATAATACATCAATAGTGGATGATGTGCTGATAGTGTAAAGAATCGTTACACTGTCGGTGCACCACTCATTTTCTCATATTTGTAACTAAACGAGAAAAATATTAAGTTATTAGATATTTCAATTTTTTTAAGTGAGATATTTAATTTAAAAAAAATGTTAAATACGTTTACAAAATTTATTTGTAAATAGATCTATATTACAAAAAAAGTTTTATGTATCACATATTTATTATTTATTGATTAGCAAGTGATATCATTTTTTTGTGGTGTATGATTATTTGTAGGTTGATTTTGTGCATCTATATATCATTACTCGTAACTTAAATTGTTCGGCTCGTGAAAACGGATCCTTATTTAAGATATGATTAGTTTGACGAGGGGGTTCTCTTGGTCCTATGTACCCGTTCAAACTAACCTTGGTTCTAGGGACTAAAACTACGAAGTTCTCTTAAGGAAGCATGGCTGCATGTGCGATGGGTTGCTGTTGTACGATATTATGACCTTTGAGCCATGTGAGGGTAATGTTCCTTTGTCTAAGACTATCTCCTGAGCATTGCTTTTAGCATTGGGAGAGCTATGGCTCTGATGTATGTCAATATGAACTCAAGGTTCTATCTGTATAATATGAGTGATGAAGGATCAGTATGTGTATATTCTGAGAGTGCTTCATGGGAAGCAGTATTTATAGATGCTTGCTTGGGCTGCATGGGCCTACAAATAATCTTTGGTAAATCTTCTATTTCTGTTGGTAAACTCTTCTCATTGAATTCCTTTCATATAACTAGATAACTAATCCAATAATTACCTTATGTGTGCATCATATCTCATCTTGGAAGTTGTTATTTCTTCTTATCATGACACTTACGATGGTTGGTAGGTGTAAAGACAGTTTTGCCTAGACTTTTCAATTTGATTTTTGAGTTTCTTCTTCTTTCAAAATGAATTCACAAACACTTTTCCTCGCTTCACCGATTGCGTTTTGACATCTTCTTGAACCCTAAACTTCTAATTTTTCGTTCAAACCTTTCAGGTACGCATCTCTTCTTCTAGTTTTCATTCTTTACTAGATCAATGTCCACTTTTGAGTATAAATCTGGTTTTTACGGGTCCACCAAAAGCGAAGTGACCAAGCTTGTTCTAATTGGGTTCGGTTTTCCATTGTTGAGATGAAGAAATAGGTAATTTTCCATTGTTCAAAACTAGTTTAATAGTCTTTCCCAACCCGCATTCACCATGACGCATAGGTAATTTACGTGTATCGGGTTGAGATATCCCCTTGATCCATGCTTTGTTTATGCATTGAAATTTATGCACCTAGCTTCTAGTCAACTTGACCCTAACTCTTAAGAACTTCTTATGGCTTTTAAACCAGTATGCGAGGTTTATTTTATTGGTCGTAATCCTATTATTTTGATTAAATGTTGTTCTCACCTACTATTCTTGAGTCTGTTTTGAGTCATGCATCTCGCTTTCGAGGATTCTCGAGTTAGCAGGAGTTGGGTTTCTTTTGCTCCTCGTACTTTCTTTGAGTTGTTTCGCACCTGATGAGATTTTGATTTAGGTTTTAACTATGAGTAATTTAAGGTCGTGTCTCACAGACTACTCAATCTTGGTTAATAACCCCTTTTTCCTCTTTCTTGAACAGAAAAGCACTTTGATACAGATCCAAACGTTTATTCTTTTTCAAATTTTGCTCTTGGTCCCCTTGAGCAGAAAATGTTTAATGCTCTAAAGGACTAGTCTTGCCGACATGGTCCGGTTGGTGTCAATATGTGTATAACCAATTTTGTCTGGAGATTGTATCATCCTTTATGTATTTTTATGCATGATTTATGAATCTACTTGTTATTAACCCTTCTTAACTCGTCTAATTTCCATTTTGCAGATAATATGTCTCACATCCTTAACCATCTCACCGAGATTCAAGAGAAAAGGGTTTCCCAAGTTCCACCAACCCTGCCTAAATCTCGTAAGAGGGAATTTGTAACATCCTGAACTTAACGCCAATTAAAAATATGCTAAGAATTGTGATTTAATATAGTAGAGTCTTGGTTTAGGCATTAGAAATGTTAGGAATCATTAGATTGCATTAGAAAAGTGAAAATGTGAAGCATTAATCGATTAGCATGGGTCTTAATCGATTAAGAGATGATGAGCTCTCAGGTATTAATCGATTAAGTGCAACCTTAATCGACTAACTCTTTGACATGTCTCAGGTGTTAATTGATTAACAGGGAGGTTAATCGATTAACCCCTGTCATGGTAGTCTTAAAAACGTGATTTTAAGGGGGTATTCACATGGATTTCATTCAAAAATTTCGAGCTCCTTCATGGCTTCTCTAGAAACTTCATGAAGCCACTCTAAAAACCCATCATAATCCACCTTCTAATCCACTTCCCATCACCATTAATCACAAACACTTCCATCAAGCTTTCAAACTCATAATCCACTTCTCAATCTCCATTGAAATCCACGCCTCTTCATACCCAAATCCTTATCTTGCCATACTTTTATGTTCTTCTTAAATAATTTAAAAGAGAAAAGGCTTAAAAGCAAGGAAAGTCATAGGAGAAAGAAGAGCGATAAAGAGAGCAAGCTTAGGAGCCATTAAAGTTTCAAGAGGAATTTTCTCTCTCTAAGGCACTCCCTCTCCTTCACAAAGGTAAGGAGGAGTATTTCTTTATTATTTAAGCTTAAGAGTTAGGGAAATCTATAATAGAAATTATGAGAATAAAAAGAACCTAAATTTTGATATAGTAATTCAGTTTTAGTAATGTAAATGTTATACTATAATTCAAACTATTAATTAAACTTTAGGATAGTTGACAAGTGTTGAATATATATATATATATATATACTTATGTGTGTGCTATTAGTATTAGATTGTTAAATATATCATTTAGTGTGTTTGTGTATGAATGTGTAGTCATTGTGACTATTATCATATATTTTTTATGAGAATTGCTATAAGTATAAACTAAAGAATATAAAGGGAGAAAGTGATTATGATCCTATTATTGTTATGTATTAAGATTTTATGTATGGAAGATGTTTGTTATTATGTCTCAATGATTATTGGTTGGACAAACTATAATTGATACATTAGTACCAACAAGAGAATATATATATATATATATATATAACTAAAGAGAAAACATTGGTTTATAAATAGAAAATATTGGCTCATAATATGAATAATTAATGTTAGGTATAAATAAATACAAGGAAAGTATTAAAATTAGTATAGATTGATAGGAGGAAAAAGCCTTAAAAGAATATTAATGAAACAAATAAGACCAGTTAACGAGTTATGTAGGATTAAATTCAGTATTTTTGTCCTTTTCAGTTTTTATTATGAATTCCTTGATTCTTTAGCTTAAATTATGAATAAATATCTCACTACCTGTGGTTTAACATTTTAGGTAATCTACGAAGGAGCAAGGAACCAGAGATTCATAACGGAGAAAGGCGAAGGAATGAAATTTATAATGAAGTTATTCTGGTTCTATATTGTAAATCCCATTAAAATATTAAATTTTATGTAAAGAAATTTGAAAGATAATACATTATTAAATTAACTTTCTGAAGTTTTATACCCTATTTCTTATTTTTGATAAATTGGGATGTTACAGAATTCGTTGGATGGTTGTTCTAGCAAACGCTTGGTCCAAGGAAAGCAAACCTTCTCCATCAAAAAACAAAACTAACACGTCTTCTAATGTTCCCAGGAGGCCTTATGAGGAAGAAGCTTCTAATAAGGCCAAATTAGCCCTACAGGTTCACCCGTGCAACCTCCGGGGTTATCAGAGAAGCTTGCCTTAGAAGTCATTCTGACATCGATGATTTCTGACGAAACTATGCTTGCTCAAGTACAATTGCGAATTGGAAACTCCTTCATCAATTATGGCATTATCAGGTCCCGTTCTAGGGGTGCAGGAACCGGCTGCTAAAATACCCTGTATCAATCCCGTTTCGGCTACTAATGAGGTACCTCGGGATGAGGTTGGCCCCTGAGGTGCCGCATCTAAAGGATGGATTTTGACTCATCCTCGTCTTAAGCCTATCGAGGAAACGACACTGAATTGCGAAGGAGCTACTCATGAAGAGAAGCCCATATCTCAAAGGCCTCCCATCTCAACTCCAATCATATTTTGTGGTGGAGCAAGAGGCTCTTTATCTTGTCAACAAAAATTTTGTAGGAGATGGCCTCTTAACTGTTGAAGAGTTCTGAGATGATTTTTATGGTGGGCTTAGATTTGATCTCTATCCTTAGTGCTCGGTTTTTCCAATCTTATGTCAAAGTTGCTTCCTCAAAGCAAAGGGCTAGCGAGCTAGCTCTAGCTCGCTTACAAACGTCTTTTGTGTATGATTAGATCAAGGTCACAGAGCATGAAAAACGGGAGTTTGAGCTTCAAGAAAAGTTTGACCTGGCTTATATTTCTATGTCCAAAGCTTTGATTAAGGTGGCTAAACATGAAGCCATTATCACGTCCAATAAAGCAAGATTGGATCTTTCTGAAAAAGAGAAGGAAATACCAGAGAAGGCTAGAAAAGATATGCATGAGCGTTTGGACTAGGTCCTTCATGCTTCCACAACCCAAGTTGAGGAAAATTTTTAGGCTTGCTTGAAGTTCTTAAAGATTACCAACCCCGGGTTATAGTTTAAGAGTAAGGGGGTTCATTCTTGGTGTAAAATAATTGAGGGAAAATTTATTGTCATTTGACTCTAATCGAAGTGATGGTTGAGCTTGATTTTAACGAAAACTCATACAAACATCTTGTTGACTACAGGTACTTAAGGTGGGAGGCTTTCGAAAAATAAGATTAGCCGTAGTTAGTGAGTTGGCAGGGGGAAGTCCCAAGTTGTTGATTTAACATTGGAGGTGGGAAGCTCCAAACTTGGTCGAGAGTGAACTCTGCATTTATTTTCATATATACTTCTCCATGTCTTGCTATATTGTTTGGTGAGCTATTGTTATTGAAATTGGTGATTTGTTATTGTAATTATTCCTTTATTTCAGCCTTTATGAAATCTAAGTATATGTGTTTTACTATTGTTTCCACTTTAACGGTAGCATGGAATCGTCTTTTCTATCTGGTTCTTGTTACATGTCATGCATTTAATTGCATAGGAAACATTCCTCGGAAAAAGTGTAAACGTACTTATCGGTTCAAGTTGCTTAATGTACACAAGTTAAGACGGTCCTACAAACTCTACTTTCTAGAGTTGAGCAAGTTGTTTTGGCAATCTGTCTCTCCTCGTGACCTTAGTAGCGAGCTAAGGCCTTGGGTTAGTGATTGACACAATATCCAGGTAGAACAAATAATGGAAGATTCAAACAATTTCAAATGCAACAATAACAAACTCAACTTATTCACTAATTGGATCATGCTTAGGTTTTTCAAGGAAAATAACAAAATAATGCCTAAGGGAACGTAATACCTACCTCTAGTAACAAAATTAAAATGTCCATTTCGGACTTATTTTCAAACTAAAAGAAAAAACGACTTTCAGTGGGTTGCATGTGTGATGGGCTTCTGTTTTTCGATATTATGGCCTTTGAGGGCATGTGAGAGTAATGTCCCTTTTCCTAAGACTGTCACATGAAGAATGCTTTTAGCCTTATTAGAGCTACAACTCTAGTGTATGTTAGTATGAACTCAAGGTTCTATGTGTATAATATGAGTGATAAATCTAGTTGTTCGAAATCCGCAAACCATTCTTACTTTCGGTCAAAATTTCTTTGAATATGTCCTTGAATTCATTCGAGACATGAGCAAAACTCAGATTGGAGAAGAATATGGTCGGTGGGTTCCTTTTGTTGAAACTATGTTTCCATTTATTTTTTTCTAATTGGTCGGAGGCTCTTTTGCCTTGGAAAACCATACAGTTACCTCATGGAGAGTTAGCTACACCCACAAATGATATAAATATTATCGTGGTGTTAGCTTTACTTACGTCAACAACATATTTGTTCATCAGTATGTGTATATTTTGAGAGTGCTTCATGTGAAGCCATATTTATAGGGGCTCGCTTGGGTTGCATGGGTCTATGGATAATCTCTAGTAAATCTTCTATTTCTGTAGATAATCATGACCTGATCCTCTCTTGTTTTGATGAGTATTGATCCACTATTTTAGTTAATATAATGGTATTTATCTCCTTAACCTGAACACTTTTTTAAGGGAGATTCTTTTCATGATTAAGTCTCTCGGCTTGGATGAGCTCACGTACACCTTATGTCCAATAATCAGAGATCGGAGGTCATCTTATCTTGTCCTTGCCATTTGGATGGGCTCTTAAGTCGTTGATGGACTAGTGACCTTGGTAAGACCCTAAATCCCGCAAATGGGTCGAAACATATTCATCCTTATATAAGAGGAAAAAAATGCCAAGTCATGATAAAAAGATTATTCGACATACTATTGAGCATCAAATATTTATTTACCATAATGTTAAAAATTGTAGAATTAAGAAGAAAAGGTACCGTGGAAAAAAAACAAAGAAAAGGTTTTAAGAAAAAAGCTTCTACTAGCTTGTTTGAATCTCAATTTCTCATAATATGTTTTAATCTACCACGGATTAATGAGTAGATGATGGCCCAAAAATATTTTACCTTCTCTAGAGTCATATTGAAGGACAGTAGATGATAGATTTCTCACATTCAAACCCTCCATGTTATTACATTTGTGTAATAGTTTTTAGAAATTCCACGACCAAAGACAACACCTAAAGGTCACGTCATTCGATAACACACTTTTAGGAGTGGAAATAGGCTAGGTGAGATAAGACCTATTGAAAAATAAGCTTAGCTTGTTTCATTAATGAGTTTATATTTTAGGTCTAATTCTGACCTGTTTATTCGTTATAGACAAATTTTTTTGCCTAAGCCTGGTCTATTATAAGGCTTGTTAGCCCATTAAAAGTCTATAATACAATAAGGTTTTCAAATAGGTCATCAACATGATAAGCCTACTTCAAATGAGAAATTATTTTGCCACCTCACTTATGAAACATCCCCAATTTTAATTAGGAAAAATCTAAATTTAGAATTCATGAGGAAACCAATAGTAAACCATGGGTGGGAGTTAAGGGTAGTGTCTTAGAGTTAGAACTTGTCAAAATAGGAGTTTTCAAAAGAGTAATCGATTACTCTGCAGGGGATTAATCGATTACAAGGCCTCTGGTGAAAACACTTAAATGTTGCAGCATTTTTAATCGATTACCTCATTTGAAGTAATCGATTACCTTGAGTTTTTGTGAAGTAATCGATTACTTTTCAGTGCAGTAATCGATTACTTGTCCTCTGCTGAATGTACTAAGAAATGTTGCATCAAAGGAGTAATCGATTACTGTGGGCAAGTAATCGATTACCCTTGCTAAAATCTGGAAAAAAAATAAGGTATGGGGACCACCTTATTCGTGGCTTAGTTGAGAAGGGAGCAACCACAGCCACATAAATCACTTTAGTCTATGTTGAAAAGAAAAGAAACCCAACACAACTCACAACACACAACATAAACTCCTCCTTCTTCCCCACTTCGTCCTCTTCTTTCTCCTTCCTTAGGGTTCCATTCTTTTCCTATAATCAACTAAGATCAAGAAGCTCTCATCATTTCCATCATCAACTCTCTTCCTTCTTAGCTTCAAGTAAGTGTTTAAAACCAAGAGCTCTTTCTCTTTCTCTCCATGAAATTCATACTCCCTCTCTCTCTTCCTAAAGCTCTTTCTCTCTCCTAGGGCTTCTCTCTCTCTCTCTCCTCCAATCTTGAAGAACGGAGTGGAGATCGGTCAGGAGAGCTGAAATCCCAGTAGATAGGAGTAAGATTCAAGGTCCTTGGAGCTTTGTGGGAGCTCCCTCCTTCTCTAAGGTAAGGGGAGTCTCTTTTCCACACTTTGAGTTAGGGATAGTTAGGGTTTATAATAGGATTTGAGTTTAATAATTAATTTGGGTTGTGGGTGACAAATTAAGAAGAGAATATAAGTGATTAGGGGTAATGGTTGTATATTTGTTTAATTATGTTATATTATTGGAACTGTTATGTTTAATCCTTTTGTATGTATTAAAGTAGGAAGTGAAGAACCCTAGGGAGTTGATTTATTTTAAGCATTCTGAGACATACATGTGTATGTCGACTGATTTGTGGATATATGTAAATTTTAAGTGTTATATATGTTGCTTTGATTTAATGCTGGATAGTACGTGATGTGAATGGCTAAATATAATAGGAAGGATAATGGGAACAAGAAAAAGGAAAAGAAATGCAATGGAAATAATAATGAAATAAGAAGTGTTATTGATATGTAACTTGAATAAGATTAAAGGTTATGAGTTGGATTATGTGCTAATAAAGGAAAATGGTTTTTAGGGCTTAATGTTAAGGGTGATAGGATATGGTTATGAAAGTGAAGTGCTGAATGCGAAATTGAATGTGAATATTTGATGATATAAATGTTATTCATGAATATGGAATTTATATGTGAATACTTGGAGAATGGCTATGATTATTGATGGTAAATGCTTATTTATGAACATATGTGTGGTTATTTGGAAATGGCAATTTCTATATATTTATTGGAACTGGAATGTGATGAGTTGGGATGGATTACAATTATGCCTATTTGTGGTAATTGATGGAATTTTCATTATGGTATATAAATGAATGGACTGGATTGTTGATTAATTGGAAGTGGTAAAGGTAACTTAAGTGGAAACTGATCAGTGGGGCCCGGAACACTAGGTACCCGGCTAGGTGTTCCAATTACCTGTTAGGGCCAATTATCTGTTAGGGCCAATTACCCATCAGGCCAAACCACCCTATAGGCGTCGGGTGACCCACAGGATCAGTTTTCCACACCAATAATTGGAATGAATAATGGAATGGTAAAACCTACATAGTCCTACAGGTTATGGTCTGGATGGGTGTAAAGTCTTGGGCAGGTGTTCCAAGTCCCTAGACAGGTGTTCCAATTACCTAGCGGGTACTCCAAATCCTAGTGGTGTACAATAAAAAGGAAAAAGGGAAGTTTATGTAGATCTTTGTTTTGAGGTTACATAAATTATGTGGTGTATGCAGGTCACTGACTTGTGGTAGCATACACTGTGTGTAGATCTCTGTTTTGGGGTTACACACAATGGTAAGGTGTAGATCTCTGAGTTGAGGTTACACCCAATGGAAAAGTGTAGATCTCTGATTTGAGGTTACACATAATGGAAAATGAATAAAGGAAATGGAAAATGGAATGGATAAGGGAATTAAAGGGAACAAATAATATATATGGTAATGGAAAGGATTAAGGAAAGGAAAATGGTCAATGGATGATGGATAATGGATAATGGATATGGATATGAAATGTGTAAATGGAATGGGAATGTAATGAATTGGTTGATCCCTGACTTGACTTGATTGTTATTCTTAAGTTTATATTATGACTTGTATATTATCTTCTGATTCACTGTGTTGTGAAAAGGTCTCACCCTTAGTGGTTAACATTTTAGGTGGATGCTAAGGAGCTTGTGGATCAGAGTGTCGCATCGGAAGAATGGAAAGAAGGAAACTCTATATGTGTACTACTTATATTATAAATGGATGCCCAAAATTATTTGTAAACTTGAATTGTAAAAAGAAATTTTTAATTACATTATTTTAATTATAGACTTTTACTTACTATTTTATAAATAAGAATAAGGGTGTTACATTTATGGTATCGGAGCAGTTCCTTCCTTCTCACCTGAGGGAAAGTGGTCCCAATCTCGCTGCGAACACTCTCATCTCATGTCCCTTTTCCAGTGGTGAGACTCTTTTCAGTTGAAAATATAATGTTAAGTGATTGAATAATGTGCCTTGTATGAGCGGAATGAGTTTATGTTTGCAAATGGGGATACTAATAATTGTAAAATTTTGGAAAATGGTGTATAAAAGTGGAAAGGAAAGTTAATTCTTTGGAACCTAAGCGGATCCCTTAGGGATTCAAGGAATCACATATTGTAAGTGTTTATCCATTTGCAAACAGGAAACTTAATTGGCGCAAATCAATTTCTGTTTTAGGGATGAAAAATTTAAGTTTCTTACAAAGGAAATCCTGCTAATCAAAACGAAGTACATAAACTTTAACTGGATGGCGAGGGCAATTACCACTGATGGAATGTAGTGTCGGAACTGGCCAATCCGATGTTGCATTTATCGGGAGGTGACGTTGTCGAAATCTAGAAGCTTATGCATCTATGTATAAAACTTTTGTGTTAGTTCTTTTATGTTTGGTTGTTTTTCTATGTGCATTTGTGTGTGATTTTAATGTATGTCTATCGAGAAAATTGGTGTCAAAGTAATTGAACAGGGATTAGAAGTTGAATCGCATGAAATAAATAAATTATGATCTCGAATACTAATCCAATCAAGTGACTAAATTCATGTCAATTAGACTAGTATCTAATAGAACCAAAAACAATGTTTAAATTAAATTAATGGTCGAATTTCATAGCTAATCTCAATTCAAGTAACTGTGATACCAATCGAGAAAACAAGAAACGAGTACTGATCAATCGGATTTGAACCGCTGAATTATATCAATTTGAATTGCAATCATAAAAGTAACTTTTTGTCTAAGTTGGGGAAGCGGTTCGAATTTCATCAAAAGGTTCTCGAAATATGTTTTCACGTGGAATGGCTTAGCGCTAAAGTAGTCGGAAAGAAAGTAGAAGTGGAATCATGAAAATTAAAATAATTTATTGACTTGATACTAATCTAACCGAGTGATTTAGTTCACATCGACTGGATTAGGATCCATGAAAAACAACAAAAACATTTGTATTAAATTTGTAGCTGATTCGACGGCTAATTTAATTCCGATGACTTTAATACTAAACGAAAGATAGGTATGGAGTTCCTATTAATTGGATTTGAACCCCGAGTATAACTATAAGATTTTATAAATGGAAAGAGGTTTCTTTAATCGAGAAAGGGGTTGGAATTCAATCTAAAGGTTCTCGCATCACTTCAGTTTAGATTGATGTTAGTAGTTTTGCATATATAAAGTCTATGCTTAGGTAGGGACGAGTTTAAACTTTTTAAAATGTTTTCAAACAATTTTGAAACTAAGAGCTTTTCGATTTCCATCCCCATGCTTGAATGTTCCAAACTATTTTCCACTAAGAATTGACTAAGAGTGTTGTTTTTGGAAATTGTATTCAGGATGAAACTAATTATGTTTGTAGCTATTTGATTGATATACATGTTTGATATTAATATATGAAAAATGAATTTTTGTTTGATGCTTGTGAGTGGATGTCATGATTAATGCTTGTTTGATAACGTGAGTGTTTAAAATGAATTTCAAAATGTTGCACCGAACCACAATCATTCCAAATGGAACGTGAAGTCACATGACAAATTTTCATGAAATAGTAAGAAAGGCAAGGATCCTTAAGTAATCGAGGGGTGAATTAACTAAATTGTTTTCTAACCAAGTCACACTTCGATTAAATAGGAACCCTTCTTATGCGACTCAAATCAATTTGGAATGAAACTCAATTTTCAAGCTTGAAGAAAAATTGAATGTGATCTTTCAACATTTGAAGATGAACTAAACTAAATTTTTCAAGTCAAAGCATATTTCCTTTTTCTTTGAGTTTACTAATCTTGAGTGACCTTTCACTCCTTCATCTAGGTTCTTACGAAATTAGATGGAGGTAGCTCTTCATGGTGAGGTGCATGATTAAAAGCTTTACTGAATTTTCAAACGAAACTAATTGTTCCTCATCAAGAGAGGAACCGAATTTCCAAAGAATTTTGATTTTGTAAATGTAAAATTTTTTTCTAACTGTTTTACTAGTATGGGATCTTCTTTCTAAATTTTAAATCCCCATACCTAGTGATTGTTCAAACCAAGGATTTTTAAAATGTTTTTGTTCGTGGTTAGGAGACTGTTGGGAAATCAGGGTTTTTACATAAAAAAGAAAACTAAGTTTTTGGGTTTAGGATTTTGTTTGATTTGGAAAATTTGATATAAGAACCCTAAGGTTGAATCTTTGTTTCATGTAACATTTCAAACCAATTGGAGCAGACTAGTGTTTTAACTGAAATGAATTCAACGTGCTCTGATCGGTTTGACAATTTTACACAACGTTGG
The DNA here is from genome assembly GCA_037953625.1 of Crotalaria pallida. Taxonomy (NCBI): domain Eukaryota; kingdom Viridiplantae; phylum Streptophyta; class Magnoliopsida; order Fabales; family Fabaceae; genus Crotalaria; species Crotalaria pallida. The sequence continues at coordinate 78,509,868 of CM075654.1, forward strand.
GCTAAGTATAAGTGTTGTCCCATTAAATTTTGAGGCCAATTGGAGTTTGTCTACTAATTTTTAAGTGAATTTGACGTCGGTTTACCCCCGACCATTGCAAATTTTTGACAAAGTGGTAGTAGGGTCAAGCATGAACCTAATGAACTCTGATTGACTTGAAAATTCACTATGATGTTCTATTATGTACAGGGACACTCTTTTCAAGATTTAAAAAAAACATTAGAGAATTGAATTGATGAAAATGCATTTTTGGTTGCAGGTTATGCAAGTCCTATTCCCCGAAACCCCTTTATGATTGTTGTGAATGTTTGAACTCTGAATGATGTTTATATGATTTATGCTTGTGTGAATGATGGATGTGGTTGATTAGGGCCTAGGAATAGGATAAGTGATAGATTTTGGGAATTAGAGTATAATCAACCCTTTAGGGTAATAGTGTTTAGAGCATATTAGTACCCTTTCCAACCTTCGATGTAGAATTCCTGAGGGAAGCCAGCTGACCTTAGAAATCATTTCCGATTTCCTTGGGAAGCTAAACCTGGTTTTTGAGAGTCCAAGACCTTTTGGGAGCCTTTCTAGTGAGACTCCTGAAAAGTTAGCCGCAAGAAGAGTGAACCTTAGAAAAACCTGTTAGAATCTTGGCCTAGAGATTGACCAAATTAAACCATAGTCGGCACTTTTCAATGAGTGCAAGAGTCTAAGGGTGTACTCAAGCTTCATGGTATGCCAAATCCAAGTGGGGGAGTAGAACCAAAGAGAAGTAAGCCCCATAGCTTAGAAACCTTTTTCCGGGATGGTTCTCCAATTAAGGATTCTGAGCGGAATTCCGGGGACGAAATTCCAATAAGTGGGGGAGAATTGTAACATCCCTAATTTTAATTCTAAGGTTAATTAGGAAAAATCTAAATTTAGAATTCATGAGGAAACCAATAGTAAACCATGGGTGGGAGTTAAGGGTAGTGTCTTAGAGTTAGAACTTGTCAAAATAGGAGTTTTCAAAAGAGTAATCGATTACTCTGCAGGGGATTAATCGATTACAAGGCCTCTGGTGAAAACACTTAAATGTTGCAGCATTTTTAATCGATTACCTCATTTGAAGTAATCGATTACCTTGAGTTTTTGTGAAGTAATCGATTACTTTTCAGTGCAGTAATCGATTACTTGTCCTCTGCTGAATGTACTAAGAAATGTTGCATCAAAGGAGTAATCGATTACTATGGGCAAGTAATCGATTACCCTTGCTAAAATCTGGAAAAAAAATAATGTGTGAGGACCACCTTATCCGTGGCTTAGTTGAGAAGGGAGCAACCACAACCACATAAACCACTTTAGGCTATATTGAAAAGAAAAGAAACCCAACACAACTCACAACACACAACATAAACTCCTCCTTCTTCCCCACTTCGTCCTCTTCTTCCTCATTCCTTAGGGTTCTATTCTTTTCCTTCAATCAACTAAGATCAAGAAGCTCTCATCATTTCCATCATCAACTCTCTTCCTTTTTAGCTTCAAGTAAGTGTTTAAAACCAAGAACTCTTTATCTTTCTCTCCATGAAATTCGTACTCTCTCTCTCTCTTCCTGAAGCTCTTTCTTTCTCCTAGGGCTTCTCCATCTCTCCTCCAATATTGAAGAACGGAGTGAAGATCGGTCAAGAGAGCTGAAATCCCAGTAGATCGGAGTAAGATTCAAGGTCCTTGGAGCTTTGTGGGAGCTCCTTCCTTCTCTAAGGTAAGGGGAGTCTCTTTTCCACACTTTGAGTTAGGGATAGTTAGGGTTTATAATAGGATTTGAGTTTAATAATTAAAGTAGGAAGTGAAGAACCCTAGGGATTTGATTTATTTTAAGCATTCTGAGACATACTTGTGTATATCGACTGATTTGTGGATATATGTAAATTTTAAGTGTTATATATGTTGCTTTGATTTAATGTTGGATAGTAGGTGATGTGAATGGCTAAATATAATAAGAAGGATAATGGGAACAGGAAAAAGGAAAAGAATTGCAATGGAAATAATAATGAAAGAAGAAGTGTTATTGATATGTAACTTGAATAAGATTAACGGTTATGAGTTGGATTATGTGGTAATAAAGGAAAATGGTTTTAAGGGCTTAATGTTAAGGGTGATAGGATATGGTTATGGAAGTGAAGTGCTGAATGCGAAATTGAATGTGAATATTTGATGATATAAATGTTATTCATGAATATGGAATTTATATGTGAATACTTGGAGAATGGCTATGATTATTGATGGTAAATGCTTATTTATGAACATATGTGTGGTTATTTGGAAATGGCAATTTCTATATATTTATTGGAACTGGAATGTGATGAGTTGGGATGGATTATAATTATGCATATTTGTGGTTATTGATGGAATTTTGATTATGGTATATAAATGAATGGATTGGACTGTTGATTAATTGGAAGTGGTAAAGGTAACTTAAGCGGAAACTGATCAGTGGGGCCCGGAACACTAGGTACCCGGCTAGGTGTTCCAATTACCTGCCAGCCAATTACCCATCAGTCCAAACCGCCCTGTAGGCGCCGGGTGACCCACAGGATCAGTTTTCCACAACAATAATTGGAATAAATAATGGAATGGTAAAACGTACATAGTCCTACAGGTTATGGTCTGGATGGATGTAAAGTCCTGGGCAGGTGTTCCAAGTCCCTAGACAGGTGTTCCAATTACCTAGCGGGTACTCCAAATCCTAGTGGTGTACAATAAAAAGGAAAAAGGGAAGTTTATGTAGCTCTCTGTTTTGAGGTTACATAAATTATGTGGTGTATGCAGATCACTGACTTGTGGTTGCATACACTGTGTATAGATCTCTGTTTTGGGGTTACACACAATGGTAAGGTGTAGATCTCTGAGTTGAGGTTACACCCAATGGAAAAGTGTAGATCTCTGATTTGAGGTTACCCATAATGGAAACTGAATAAAGGAAATGGAAAATGGAATGGATAAGGGAATTAAAGGAAACAAATAATGTATATGGTAATGGAAAGGATTAAGGAAAGGAAAATGGTCAATGGATGATGGATAATGGATAATGGATAATGGATATGGATATGAAATGTGTAAATGGAATGGGAATGTAATGAATTGGTTGATCCCTGATTTGACTTGATTGTTATTCTTAAGTCTATATTATGAACTGTATATTATCTTCTGATTCACTGTGTTGTGAAAAGGTCTCACCCTTAGTGGTTAACATTTTCGGTGGATGCTAAGGAGCTTGTGGATCAGAGTGTCGCAGCGGAAGAATGGAAAGAAGGAAACTCTATATGTGTACTACTTATATTATAAATAGATGCCCAAAATTATTTGTAAACTTGAATTGTAAAAAGAAATTTTTAATTACATTATTTTAATTATAGACTTTTACATACTATTTTATAAATAAGAATAAGGGTGTTACAACTTACATACAATGCCACCCCACTATTATAAAATATCAGATTTTTACCCATTTATTAAAATTTTCCTTCCATCCATTTTCCCCTTTTCCCATTTTCTTCACTTCCCCCCTCCACCCTAAAACCCTTTTCCTCTCAAAAACTCTTCATATCATCTAATATTTCACGTCTTCAACTCTTCCAAAACCCTTGATCTTTATTAATCCAATCTCTGTCACACATACTCTACACACTTATTATTGAAACCTTTTGTTCATAATGAGGTCGTAAGCACCCCTTACGACTTGAGGTCATAAGCCACCCTTACATAAGCACCCCTTACGACATGATATATTTTTCATATTTAAGTTAAGGGCGCAAGAATGGCTTATGACTTCAAGTCGTAAATTGGTGTCACGACCTGGGAAAAAGCACGGGTCTTGAGAATAGTTCATGACCCATGCCTAAATTTAACTTAAACAATCGTGAAACCCACCATAGAAATTAACCATTACGGGATTTAAAAGGGATATATGACTTTCAAATTATACAAAAATAAAAATTATTAATTGCCCATGAACTTCTTGTATGAGACAGAGAGGAAGTTGTGAGAACTTAGGTGCGGTGACCAGTACAGGTTTTGTGAGGAATGCTGAAGAAGGAAAAGGAGGAAGCCTAAATATGAAAGGGAATTAAGTGAGGGGAGGGAAAAGAAAAAGGAAAGAAAGAAGAATGAATGTGGAAAATTTTAAAATCAGAGATATTTTTGACTTTTTATACTATTTTGGGGTGTCATTGTATCGGTTTGGGATGACAAAAATATTTTCTCCTTCATATAAACTTTCAAAAATAAGACATACTACATCTAATAAGCCCAAAAAATTACGGTACATGATCCTAAATTAAATGTTATGAGCCTGTATAAAAGTTTGTCACACTATGATTTTTAAATAGACAAATAAATTATCATACTTGCCTTTAAATAAACCATCAAATTTTAATACACAAAAATTGATATAAATATATTGAATATAAAATTAAGTATATAGTAAAATTATATTGATCGGTCTTTTAAGCTTGATAGACCTTTCAAAAGAGTTTTAATATTTGGTCCGATAATTGAATTTTTGGCTCTCATTTTTTCATTAAAAAAACCAAAATATTTAGAGTTAAACCGAGATATCAAAAACAATAAAAATTACCCAAATAGGTTTGGCCTAGTGGAAGCATGCTAGGACCATAAGGATATTGAGAACCCATAAGACCACAAGGTCAGAGGCTCGAATCCTTGTGGAAAACATCCCTTGGGGAGACACCCTACCCATGTTGCTCCAGGTGCCGGGACTGTGAAGTTCCCCTCCACAGTTTTGTTTACCAAAAAAAAAAAAACAATAAAAATTCATTTCCAATACACAAATATTAACAAAAATACAAATTTTTACACTTTGACAAATTTATCTGTTAGTCTATATTAGAATGGTGCCTCGAATATCGTCACAATTTTTAAGAATGGATCGGACTCATCATGTGTATTTCATTTTCAGAGAGAAAATCACACAAATAATTCTTCCTGTTACCTCAAACTCGAAACATCAATAATAAAATCAAAACAATTAAACAAGAACTAAAAGAAAATCAAAAGGGAACAAAAGCACCACAGCTAATCGAAACGCTAAACGGCTAAGAGAGATACAATGAATGCAATTTACGAAAAAAACGTTAATTTATCAAGAAATGTAAAGTTTGTAATGCAAGTAAATGTGAGGGACTAAACTGAATACAATCTAGTAAAATTATTGTTATTATAGTGAGGGATGCTAAAGTGAATTAAAATTTTTAAGTTAGGAATTAAATGAAACACGATATCATAAGTTAACGGCCACTTAACGTCTAACATGAGTAACTTTTTTCAAAGTGAGGAACTAAAAAGGAATTATTGAAAAACCAGAGACTAAAGTGAAAATTCCTTACAAAGTGAGGGACTAAAGTGACAGTTTAATCAATGATTAATGTTCACCAATGTTTGCCCCTCTGACTCGCTTATGTCGAAAATGTAAAAATGTACATTTTCGATTCACTATTTGCACTTCCGATATTAGTGAGTCGGAATATATTTTCAACACAGATATGTCAAAAGTGTTTTTTTTTTCTGTTTCCAACGTCCCGAAATCACAAATTATTTATTGTTAAGGATATTTTAATCATTTTAAAAAAAATCGAGGCAAAAAATTCAATCATGGAGACAAAAATTAAAACTCTTTAAAAAGCCTAAACTTGACCTATTTAAGCTAACTAAGCTTAATAAAATTCTTAATAAGTTTATTTAAGCTAAATAAACCTGACCTACTAATTAAAAAGAGTATTAGTCCTCGACCCCGACTTTTTAATCTCCAACCCTCATTTTTTTTATGGGGTTTAATCGGAATATTTTTCGATACCCTCGAGTTCGAAAAAATATATTTTCAATAAGAAGGTATTTGGAAAAATACAATTTTCGACTCGAGGATATCGAAAAATATTCCGATTAAACGCCATCGGAAAAAATAAAATAGGGGTTAAGAACTAAAAAGTGGGGTCGAAAACTACTTCTCATTTAAAAAAAAAAAAAAGTTTGTGTGGCCTGGCTTTATCATAAACGTTGTAATAGGTCCCTTTTGGTGGGGCTGCCTATTTCCATCCCAACACACTCCTGTGAAAAAATGTAGTGGCACAATCTCATTAGTCATGAATTAAAAAAAAATAAAAAAAACGGAGGGGAGAGGAAATGTGGATATTGTTATATTTATATCAGTCCATCGTTGCATTGTGAGAAGGGAAGTCAACTGGAAAAGTAGATTTTTAAGTTGAGACCAGGGACAGTTAATGGATAATTCTGGACAACCACCTTTCCTAGGGTAGAAGAGTATCCGACACGAGTATATGCCAGGAAAGTTACTTTGCTAGGGGAGCAACGCCGAAACCCCCTAAACTTGGTCTTCTTTCATACTCTCTTTTCAACTTAGTTTGGAAACCATCTCTAAATTATAAACTTGCAGATTTAACCTTATACTCCTTTTCTAGGGTAGTTTGAACAATGCCTGAGTTGAGTATATGCTTCACTTTGAGCTTACTTCAGAGAACCCAATATATTTAATGACGCTGAATGAAGCAACATACCTACTTTCAGTTGACACTTTCAAAAGCTGTAACTGAAAAGTTAAAGGGGACAATTGGACAAATAGAGGTTTTGTGGGGAGCGTAATGTTGCACAAGGTCAATAGCAATCACGAGTAGTAGAACATTCAACCCCAGGCATGATCAATCCAGAAAAAGATAATACAAAACAAAAAGAAACACCTAAAACAGACCAATAGTGTAGAGCACCAAAAGGAATCCAAGAAAGTCACCATACACCAAACAAAATCAATACACGAAAAGGAATGGCTGAAAATTCAACTGTTCCTTTCTAACCAAAATCCCAAAGGATAGCAAAAACATAGCAGCCCCACTAATTTTTGCCATCTTTACTAGGGCTAAAGCCTTCTAAATCTAGTTAGTAAATTACAAACCGTAGAACAATGCTCTTTATCGAGGAAGCTACAAAAAGTAGTTGACATATTCATTCTGTCCAGGTGAAGTATATGTACTTGCATGAAAACATGAATGTATGTAAACCAATAGATTGCTATTAGGAAAACCTCTGTTATTTGTTTATACTTATAACTGATAGATACACAATTTGCTGATGTATTTGTTGTTAGAGTAACCGAGAATAGCAGTGTTCTATACATTTAACTCTACACAAGTTACCAGGAAAAAAAACATACAAACAAAACTGAAGACAGAAAAACTAAAAATAGAGAGAAAAGTAACAGCAAACTCACTATCATCATATTCCATTGGCACAGAATACCAAACCACCTCAAACCGCCACCACTTCTCCCGCTTCAACCGAATAGCATGAAGCAAGCATCTTTGGGCATATATGGACTGCCATTGTCTCAGTACCAAGAAAATTGAAACAAATTCTGGATAAAAACACTGATGGTTTGTTCACTTGAATCAACCAACAGACCAAGTGTGTATTTACCAGAACCAGTAACAGGTTTAGTTCCATTTCTTGCAGATAGCAGTTTCATCTGAATGCTAAGCCCATGACTAGTAGCTACTCTGTACATTTGAAATCACTAATATAAACCTGTGATTGAATAACTATCCTCCCAATTTTAAAACCAGGAACCACAGTGAACCCCACCTTTGCCCTGCCTTTGTTAGGCCAGGTTAACCTCTTTGTCACATCTTCCATATATATCATGGAGAACTCCACACCTCTTTCCACTTGAAAGATCTCGACAGGAGGATCAAAGGCATAGGACAACTTATGCAGTGTCCATATCGAGCTAGCCATTCCAACAAATGCCTCATAGAACATACTCAACGACCTCCACGATTTCAGCACTGCTTCATTTCCATCCAAGTCGACAAAAATCGATGATTCCATCGAAGGATGGATAAGTCCCTCGTACTTCCGCTCGCAAAAGTTTGAAAAATCATAACCAGGATGCAAACTTAGCAGCTCCATCGGATTGCTCGACACGTGCTCGAGCAATTGCTTCAAAGAACCACCTTTAACTTCACTCTCAACATTCGCTCCAAAACCTAACGAGTCGAAACCTTGAAACATTCCCAAACAAACATATGACAACAACGCATATTGATTGTGCCCTTTCTTTGCATATTCAACATTAGGATGAACAGCACTAGCAGCTAAACCCAAATCCCACCTTGCTTTCCTCATCAAACCAATTAAAATCTTCGTAAACTTGTGCGCCGCTCTAGAAGCATCTTGACACAACGAATCAAACACTCTAACCGTTAACAAAACATCACAATTAGGATCCAAATTACCACAAAGTTTCTTCGATAACTTCATGTTACCCTTGTTAACCTCATCCAATTTTCTTCTTAAGGCCGAAACCTCCTCGTGCTTCTGCTCCAGCTCCAATTGCAGGCGATTCGACACGGTCCCAAGAGTCCTCAGCTTGCTCTGATTCTCTTCCACCTGAGCCTCGAGGCACGACCCGATTTGGACCAAATCGGGTCGAGTCTCAGGGCTCCGGAGGAAGTCCTTGTAAAAGTTTTTAAGTTCCGAGAGCCTCTGAAGTTGCGACACTAACACCCTGTCGGCAGAAGTCACGTGCTCTTCCACAAAAGGCACGTGCGCGCTCTGTAATTGGAAGTAGGAAGCTTCGAAAGAAGAAACTGTAGCGAAAAGAGAAGCGATCAGCTTGTGGGTTGTTTCTCTGATCTGTGTCGCAGTTAACGGCGTCGTTTTGGGAGGTTCGGGAGTTTGGGCCGGGCTCGTGATCTGGGTGGGCTGGGCCGGTGGGTACGGAGGAGGGGAGTGAACGGAGGATCGCGGCGGCGAGGGCGTTCCGAGGGAGGAATCGTGAGATGGATTCGGGTCGGGTTTGATGACGACGACTTTCTGGTCGGGGATGATTTCTTCGGCGGAGTCGAGGAGGGAGAAGCCGTCGTAGGAGTCGTCTGTGGGGGCGGCGTTTTCGTCGTCGGCGAAGAATTCGAAGGTTTTGGTCTTGAAGGCGAGGGCGAATTTCTGGAACATTTCGGAGATTTGTGGCTGTTTATTGGAGCTGCCATCCATTTCAGGCATGGTTTTTTATGTTTGTTTGTTTGATTGTTTTTTTTTTTTTTTTTTTTTTTTTAAAGATTCGAATAAGAGAGGATCAAGAAAAGAAGAAGGAGTGAAAGAAAGGTTAGAGATAGAAAAAGGAGAAGAAAGAAAGCTTGAATTGAATTCTACTGTAAACGATAGTGGTGGACATGTGCTTTGGATGACTTGGAAGGAAGGGCATGTGGGGTTCCATGAGCTTCTCAACTTTGTCTGCGTTTAGTTAATTATTATTATTACTTTTTTAAAGAGTTTAGTGGGATTGTTTCGTTCTTCTCTAGGGAGGAGATCCGAGTGGCCTTGTAAAGGAGCCATATTAACGGTAATAAAAAAAAAAGGTGGACTTTATTGTTAAAAATACTCCCACTTCTTTTGTATAAGCATCGAAATAATGGGAGTGTCTCAATCTTTTTACCAAGTACTTTGTCTAATTTTTAAAATATTAAATATTAATAATTACTTTTTTTTATAAATATTTTTTTTTTTTTCAACATTTGTTAGTTAAGCAGGCAGAAAAACCCGGCCCGGCCGGGTCTGTAAGAATAATAAGCTCGATTTTAAAGCAGATTTAGACTTTTAAAACGTAGCCCGAATAGATCCCGAGTTTTTTTAGCCGGAATTTTAAAGCTCGAACCCGTCAAACATCCGAACGACCCGCTTAAAAAGCCCGATTTAGTGTAAAAGATGACCCGCTACCGGGTTTAATAAAATGGTTTTTTGCCCGAATTTTATTCGGGTTTTTTTAGCCCGGCCCGATCTTGGCTCGAGCTCGAAGTTGTAACACCCCGATTTGGACTTAGAATTTTCACTAAAAATTTGCGCCATTTTTTTTATAACATTATCAAAATCAATTCCGTTTAATTCTTCTACCAAAAGATTTTCATAAATACAATTTGATTCATTTGGTTCAAAAAATGTTTGGTACTTAGACTCACGTCATAAAATTCTATTTCCAAAAAGAAATGTTATCATCCAACATATTTCCAAAAACTCATTTTATCAATGTCATATTTATTCGATGGTTAACTTGCGGAAAAACTTTTAATTAATTAACTTCATGAATATAATATATATAACAAAAGAAACTTCTTTTATTTCATTTCAAATAATCATTTATTACAACAGGGGTTACATTCGGAATAGATTAATCATGTCCTAATCACCTTAAGATAGGATACAAAGCAAAGACTATCCTATCTTATACTATAAGTCTTCATTGCTATCTCCCATCACAAGCGCATAGAAGATTCCTCGATTGCTGCTTCCGCTTCCTCCTGGTACGGGCGTCATCTCATGATCCTCTTCCAACTTGAGCAACTACTACTCGAACTACTACTTGATCTGTCATCTGTGAACATTGTTCCCCAATGTCCACAGGAAAGGGAAACAGAGAGAGTAAGCACTTCCGAACGATATTATCGTCGACGGCGTGGGCTTACCATAGGGGAATATTAAGACCACACAAACATGTACATCATTATTATCATTATCGATCTTATTGCATTTGTTACCATAAAATCTTTTCCCACTAAATGTTATACCTCTTAAAAACTATAGCTGTTATATTATCTTTAGTCTCTAAGTTTCATACCATCGGTAAATCAAAAGGGGGTGCCATTACCGAGGTTCGAGGTATGGATATCACACACGTTACATCTCCTCCATAAGTCCAACCATATCCTAGTTCGGAAAGTAGATGGGACGCACAGGAACCTTAGCCACACTGGCATCGAAGTCGGTAAACGAAAGGTTATACCATCGCCAGTGGTCAGTAAGATATAAAAATTCACGTGACCAACACCGGCGGTCAACAAGATTCATTTCATAAAAGTTTCCAAAAACCCAACCCTTACCGAACTTCTAGCCCTGTTCAGGTTCCCTCTCACCATCTATGATTTGCTCAAGGGGGCGACAGCACTATCTCCAGTTGGCCTGCAGTCCTCGCTACGACGAAAGCCCAGACTCCTGCGTGAACCTTGTCATTGTAGTCCCGTCCCGCCTAGAGAAGTACTCGAGGCTTCTTGACGTTTCATCGTCCTTGCCCTCCCCTATTGCAATCATCACTTGAAGAACTCCTATCTCCAAGCATACCTGAGTATCCATAGATAAACAGGGTGTCTTTCCTCTCCACTACTTCACTCTCAGCGCAAAGTTTAAAATAAAGGGTTCCTATGTCTTTTAAGTTATCGGAGAGTTTTTACAAAGTTTAACATTCCTAGTTGTGGTCGACCCATTCTAAACCTTGTTTCTAACGGGTCTCGACCTCTAAGGGATTAGCTTCTCATGGACACTTCCAGGTCACAAGGGATTCAACACTTAAAGATCAAGCATGTCGTCATAACAATGCGATCCGGGGGTAGTATTATAACTTTCATAAACCTCTGTAAAGGTTCCACATTAATTCCTTAACCATAAAGCCTTTAATCAATTTCCAAAAATTATCCACCATGACATCTTATGAATCAATTATTTTCCAATATTAAGTTGATATATCATATTCGCCAGACATGTTATCATTAATAATTTAATATTATGATAGATCCAACATCATATAAAACAAGATATACAACACATACAATTATATCCGAGGGATCGTGTTTTCGTATGAACGGCGGGACATACACACACAATTGTCGTTCTACTACTCACTCGATAGATCCCTAGTTCCGACCTTTGAGATGATACGGAACGTCCTAATATTACACTACATGTCACTATGTCTTAAGAAGGCTTCTCTCTCACCTGAGCTCCACGCTTACTCTGTTTTCAACCCTTTTGCGTCTACAACTCCAGCAGCTCGTTCACTTTTGATTCCTTTATTCTTGAATGATGAACGACATACAATTAATATCTAATTGAGTACCTTATACTACCTTTACGAAAAGACTAACCCAAAGTCCCTTAAAATAGAAATCCTCTTTAAAACATAAATCCTTTTTAAGACATCAGATATTCTTAAAATAATTCCTTTTTAAAATTCAAGAAATCCTCTTTACAAAACATAATTTAAAACTCACTTCAATATTTGAAAACCTTTAAGAATACACTTTTATTTTCATAAAAACCACACTACATTGCTTATATAACAACTACCATGTTCAAACTAGCATGACTTTAAGGTATTTTTCTTTTGATGCAAATCTTAATCAGATCAAGCAGTAAACCAGTTTTGCAACAAACCATGTTATAAGCATATATACTAAATAAGAAAGTAAACTCAAGCATTCAAGGTTTAAAATACTTTTTCTATCATAAATTAGATTAAGTTACAGACCACAATCAGATTATAGAAAATTCACTCTCAAACATCAGTACATTAAAAATAACCTTTACAAATATTCACACCAACTTAACAGTAATTAACCAAATATATACTCTTTGAAAACATTAATTCCTCAAAGTCCTTGAAGTTTTGGGATCACGTAAATACCTAAAAAAAAATCAATCATTCTTTACATTTTATACAAGTACAAACAATATTTCATTTAACACATACACCACCTTAATTATAATTATTCTAAATTTACTTTTAAAAATTCATTTTCTAATCCTAAGCACTTATATTTCCAGATTAACATAAAATCTACATATCTAATCATTCAAGAACAAGTCATAACATAAATACTACACATTTCTCATTTTTGGACACCATGCATACACAAACTTAAAAATTCAATTTCTCTTAAACAGAACATCGAAAACACATGCCGATTCTTCCTAAATTCTTATTACAACTTCTACTATAATAAAATAACTAAAACTAAACAAAATAAAATAGTTGCATCTGCTGTACAGCCACAGAAAAGTTGCATCAATTCAAAAAGTTCAAGTAACAATCCAAAACAATTTAGATACAATTCCTACTTATGCCAAAGACTTATAAATACAATTATTTCTAATAAAATATAACTTTTTCATTAATTCTAAATTCTGGACAACAGCTTAATATTTTTAATTTAAGTTATCCTAATCACTCAAAATACTTATTTCTATTGATTTCTATATCACATCTGCACATATAAACAAGGTATCACTAACATTCTAAAAATAGTCATTTGGGATCTTAAATAAATAAATTTTTCAGATTTAAAAATAAATTTCCAGAATAAAAATGAAACTTTCAAAATTAATTTTTTCCATATAAACATGTAATATATTTCATAAACATACTAAAGCAATCATCAAATAAAATAGAAAAATTCAATAGATTTAATTTCTTTTTCTCCTAAAATTCGGCTAACATATAGACAAATTATAAAAATATTTTCAATTCCTAAAGCATCTATATAATATAATTATATCATTTTGTATATTAAAAATAAGAGGTTTAATCATTAACAAAATATAAAAATAAATCTCTTTTAGAAAATAATTTACTTTTTCCAGCAACTAACATTTACAAACATATCAACCACATACTCATACAATTGATTAAAAATACATGTTCTTATAGGTTTATAACAACTACCATTTGTTCCTATTTCTTGTAAACAATTAACTATAATTTAACTGCACATCAAACAATCAAACAAATTACAAAAATAATTTCAAAACAACACAATAGACCTCACGGTCTATTCTTCTTATTTTTCCAGAAATTTAATTTTTGTTCATTTACTCATTGTTCTTATTTTAACTTAAATCAGACAAGAAGAAATAACATAAAATCAAACAATAACAATTAAACCAAATTCCTAGAAACTATAATTTCCTACACTTCAATAACATCAAAATTTTCCAAAATTCATTTTATTTCCAAAAATCATTTTTTGGTTTCTTTAAATCATTTTTATTTCATTTCTACTTTAAGGAAAAACACTCATTTGTTTTCATTCTTTTTAGAGACTTAATTATAACTCAATACACATGAAATAACAACAATTATCAGTCCATAAACATACATACATACACGGTCCAGTGAAAAAGAAAATAAAAACCAAAAATAAAAATCTATTTTAATCTTTTATTCATTTCTATTTTCTTTTATTAAACAACAACACAATTAAAATACACAAATCAATCCTCAATTTTCTTAATATATCACACGGCCTATATATACATATATATACCAGAAATAAAATTTTCCATTGTTATTTACTTGTTTCTTTTTCATTCCTTAAAACAAAGAAGTAAAACAATTAAAAAGACAATGAATAAAAACTTATTTTACTCATACAAAATTCTCTACAATTCTCATGTTCTAAGAATTAACATAAACCCAGAATTTAAATTACTCACACTCATCAAAACTATTAGCCATCTTAAGAATTTAAGAAAATGGGAGACAAATCCCTTTAAACACCTTTTTGTGTCCCTTTTCTTATTCTTAATTCATATGACTTAAGAACAATTTCATATATTCAAAAATAACTTCAAAAATGAAAAGGAAATTTTAGAACTTGACCATAGAAGAAATTTAGAAGATTTAAACAAAATATAAACAAAACAATTTAAAAACAACTTAAATAAATGAGTTATTTTGGGTTACCTCTACTCCTTAAGTTTTTTAGAAAACTTCAAGCAACCAAGCAACTCTTCCCTTCCTTCCTAGCTTACACGTCCCTCTCTCTCAATTTCTCTCTTAGAATTTTATTTTTTTCTCTTGTGAAACTATCAAGTGTTTGTGTGTGAAAAATGTGGGAACTAAGGCTATCTATTTATAGGTGTTGAGGATGCATTTCCCCTCCATTTTCAGAGGCAAATTCGTCCCCTCTTCATCAAGTCTTAGTCAAAAATTTTCAAACACTACTTGGAACATGAACTAGCATTAAATGGGATTTTGTTGATTCCTAAAGCCTTTTAATTCATGGTTTATTCTCACAAACTTCAGAACTATTCTTCCCCTCTTTCTACTATTTTTTGGACGGTTTATATATATTAAAATAGAAGAAAAAATTTTTCATTGGTTCATTGTGGAGGTGCCTACATAATTATCCAATCATATCAACTATCAAAATTTGATTTTCTACCTACTGTACAAAAATTTTCGCAATAGTAAAATAAAAATTTTATTTTTACATTTCAAGATACTACATTTTAATATGATCGTTTTCATATAAAGTTTATAACTTTTGGACTTACGGTTTGAAAGTTATGAATTTTTGAAGTCCTAAGATCATTTCCTTCAAAAATACACTTTCTAAGTTTTCAAATAATTTAAAAATAATAAAAATACGAAAATACACTTAATTTGAATAATAGTTCATTATACAACTTCAGAAATGTATTTTCATTTTCAAAATAAAATATTCTTTAGTCAAAAGGTTATTTAATGCATTAAAATCATACATTGGTTCTTAAAACTCAAAAATTCATTCACTACTGTAGCAGTGATAAAATTTCGAAAACTCAAAAATAAAAATCAAAGCTTTACATTTTCATAATCTACGTTTCGATACGATCGTTTTGACATATCATTTGTAATTTTTCGACGTACGGTTGAAAAGATATGAATTTCTAAAGATAGGATACTCTAATTCATCAAAAATCATTTCATCTTTTAAAATCATTTAAATCAAATACTTTACCTTAAAATATTTCATTTAAATAAGCTAGGGAAAATATTGGTACATAATATATATATATATATGTCACGTATATATATATATATAGGTATATATATATTTATTCATATATATATATATATTAAATCCAGACATCAAAATCAAGCATAATTTCCTAATTTCAATTATAAAGTCATAAATAATTTGGGTAAAATTGTGGGTCTCACAGAAGTGGGCTCGGTAGCCCAAATTGCCACCTCTATTGTTAGTGTCTCAATAATAGTTATACGGATAATTTTGAAAAAGTATACTTAATGTTATCAATTTCAATGCTACTAATAAATTAACTAACTTCCTTAATTCTTGTGCAACTCAGTTTCAGGAGCTTATATATAGAATCGGATGGGGTACGTAAGAAGAAAAAATGTCAGGCATAAAGAGAGAAAGTGTGAGAGTGTAAAAAAGCCTCTGAAAATGCTGAGAATGTCAAACAACTCTTAAAACTAGAGTATGTGAGTGAAACGTGAAACACAAGAGTTCCGAGAAAGTTTTGGAGAATAAGGCAAGTGAAACAACCGAGGGAGGTGATGGTTGGATTTTGGCCAAGGATAGGAGGTTAAGGAAAAAAGCTTATGTGAAAAAATTCTACTTCATTAATTTTCCACAAAATGTTGATGAGAAATTCTTGATGTTGTTGTTCAAACAATGGGGTGAAGTGGTGGAGGTTTTTGTGTTTCCAAGGCAAAATGCTAATAATTTCTATTTGGGTTTGTTACGTTAAAAAATGTCAAAGATCTGAAGCAATTAGAAAGATAGCTCAACAATATGTGGATTGGAACATTTAAAGTTTATATGAATGTTGCAAAATTCATTAAAGACAAAGGAAATTGCTTTTTGGTTCCATGACTGACTTTTTGGCCCCCATTTCAAATTTCTATGGACCAAAACACCCTTAAGCGTGTTAACATTTTTGGTTTTGCTGAACCGGAAGCAATTTAAACACTATTTCGGTTTTGTTGAACCGGAAATTGGATTCCGACTTTGTAGTACCAGAAATATATAAAGATAAAAACCGGAAAGGTTAAAAAAACCAACATAAAGATAAGACTTCAACTTTAATCTCAGAGGAAATGACAGAGTGAAAAAAACCAACATTTCTGCTCACTCGCTGTACATTTCTGCATTGATGGTGGTTGCAAGGAACGGATAACCTTTTCTACTTCTTGGAGCCACCGCTGAGCTCCATCAGGATTGAAGCCTCCTTCGATCCTAGGCGGTTCGCTCTTCCTAAATCGGGCCATCCAGTCAATCTCGACCGGAGCCGGTGGTGAAGGATGTAGGGCTGCTGCGGTTGCGGCTATGTTTTGTGCCTGAATCTATTGCATTTGTGGAAGATTCTCAGTCTGGTTCTGTTGAGCTTGGGCTTGGTTCTACTGCATTTGAACCTGAGTTTCCAAGATAGCAGCAATTCGATCATTGTCGGCACGTCTCCCAGCCATACTGTTTAGTCATGGAGGGACAACCAGTTAAAGATCGAATAAGTAAACAAGTATATACACATCCTACTAACTAACTTAGACACTTAACTATACACATCGGCTACTCGCTTGGTGAGTAACCACTAGAGTAACTCACAACTCCAGTAGGCCAAGGGAAACTGCTCTGATACCATAAATGTAATACACTATTTATAATTACCCTTAATTACCCCATAAGAAAAATAATGACTTTAAAATTTCTTTTTACAAACTCATTAACTTATAAAAATCTCTGCCAAAACGGACAGAGTTTCCTTTGTATTACGGTTATTCCAAAAAAATTATGTTTTCCTATAACCTGTGTAAAACAAATATTCATTTCATCCAAAAGCCAACAGGGCTATGCATATACATCGTGCATTGAAATGCAACCACATCAGAGTTTTGTCGCATCGGAAATTCATAAAATAACTACAAGTTTTGGACTTAAAATAAGTTCCCAAAAATATACTTCCTATCCATAAGAAGTGGTCCTGGCTCACCCAAAAATACCTCTTTACAATTCATATACCAAAATAAC